>JARHVA010005344.1:880000-1075000 GCA_037957365.1 Torreya grandis
TTTTATTTTGTTGTATGGAAATCACTTGCTACTCACCTTCTAGTGCATTTAAATAAGAGCTTAGTTATACTTGTTCAAATTTATAATGTGATGGTTCATTATGTTTGTTCACAACCTGTTACATTTCCTTTGATGATAATGGAAAAAATTGTATGAAAAAAATTGAATCCTTTGATAAATTCCTTTCTTATGAATGGTTATGTTGATAATAGTTTATTTTAGAATGACTAAAACTATTGGTATAATGTATAGATTATTTCAATTAAAATGATTAGATGACTAAGGAATAATTAATTAGATACATTGATTGTATTGTATTTTAAACTCTCTTATCTTATTATGTTGTATTAGATATGTAAATATAAATTCATTACATGGATTCATTTTTAGGCTGCCTAAAGGTTATTTGATGAATGATGATATTGATCAAACTTATATCATTGTTAATTATTCTAATACTGGCATTTATGATTATTAAATGAGTTTTGTTTGAACTATTAAGGCAATGGTGATGTGACCTTAAAGGCCATAGGGTGATTATGACCTCAGTCAATAACACTATGAGGCCTTGAGTTTTAAATTTATTCTTGTTATGTTCTCTTTTTTGAAATATTATTTATGCTGCATAATGAATTATAAATCTGCATGCAATGAATTATTTCTAGTTGTTGTTATAAATTGCTTGTATAAAATCATTTTTGATTATGAGATTAATAACCTCTAGTTTTAACATAAACTTATTTTAACTTGAATGATAACCTAAGATGTTAAAGTTATCCTTCCTAGTTAAACTAATATTATAACTTAACCATCTTTGAGTGGGACAATAACCCACTGAGAAGAGTAAGGTATTTACCTAAGTTTAAGGACATAGAAACAATCATATGTGGAAGTATGAGTGCCACCCACACACACACACACACACACACACACACACACACACACATATTAGGTCCTATCTATGTATACATATACTAATACACCTTGAACCCCATCAACTCCTATTAAGGTAACATGCTTCCCCATAACACCTTTTGTATGTAGTTACCTCTATATAATTATCTCAGTTTACCTCCTTAAATTCCAATTGTGCATATGTGAGTGCACTAAATGATTATATCTTGCATCAACAAGAAAGGTATTGGGTCCAACATGCATCTAAAATGTACTTTGATATACAATTCCAATTTTTTTTAGGTTGCTTCATCTGGTATCAGAGTAGTTTTATATTCTAGGGAACTTTTGGAATGAGTTTTATTATTCAAAAATTTATAATATACTGAGTTATCACTTTGTAATTCTTAGGATGGTTAGAACATGATCAAATGGAGGAAAACACTCATACCAATCCTTTTAATGTCAACCCAACTAGGGGCAGAGGTAGAAGATGAGGAAGGGGTCATCATGGATGCATCCCCATTTTTAACCAAGAAGAACTACCCATAAATAATGTTGACAATAATACCAAGATTCTAAATGTTGATGGAGTTAGTGGGAATCCAGTCAAGAATCATGAGGAGATCCTTAGTGGAATCTTGATAGCCTTTAACACTTTACAAGAAAAGATTGATAACCAAGAGCAAAGGATAATCAATATTGATGAGGTATCCCAAGAAGAAGTACATAGATTATAAATGGGACAAGTAGAAGAACCTATGATTCAAGAATCACCTTTGACCATAGTTGACCTAATCATCAAAGAGCTAAAGATGCTTCCACCACTTACCTTTTTAGGTGAAGAAGTAAGTGATGCAACTGATACATGACAAATATACTTGCATAAATATTTTAACCTACATAGCATGCCATCAAATGTGAAATCTAATGTGGCAACCTATCATTTAGTTGGTCCTACAACTTTGTGGTGGTTTTAGCTTTGTGTTATTTAAGGATATCAACCCTTGAACCTTCCTAGTCAAGATTTAAGACTTAGTTTCATAAAAGATACCTAAATTCCAACAATAAAGAGAAAAAAATTCACTAATTTTTAGCTTCCAAAGTAAGAAAACATGTTTGTTGTTGAGTATGAGAACACATTTTTTAATTTGCTACGTCATATAAACTATATGCATGATGAAGAAACTAAGATTACTAAGTTTTAGATTAAGGTAAAAATAGGTTTTGAAGGGACCCCAAAACCCTAAAACAAAGGATGAAAGATATAACAATAACGTCCACAGGTGAAACCTTTTACCTACTTCAAAGTAGTATCAAAAATAGGTTTTACAGGGACCTAAAACCACAATTCAAGAACATAAAAAGATAGACCCCAGGTTTTACAGAGACCTAGAAACTCCAGTGTGATAAGAAAACAAAAAATCAAAAAATGGAACCAGTTATTACATCCAGCTAAAAGGACTAGGACAGTAAGAACTCAAAGAACCTATTCGTCTAATTCCAAAATCATCTTCACCACTTCCTTACCAATCACAACAGTGTCTTGTATAGATATAGCCATCAACGTAGCAACCTCTTGCATTGCTTTCTTCCTTGAGCTCTATCTGGTTCTCTTGCTAGGCCCCTCCAAGGATTTAATTTCCTCATTTGCTCATTTTCCAATGTTTACAGCAGCTTCACATATGCTAGAGGTTACCTCCTCCATCTTTATTCTACTTTCCTTAATGAGCTCCCTAAGATTGTTCTCATAGTCTTTAAGTTTGATAGGAATATCCCTCATCTACTTATCTAGATTATTGATTTTATTTTGATCTACTTCCTGATTACGTTCCAATATTTCCATTTTCTTTTTGAGGCCCATTATCTCCTTATACATCCACAAGTCAACTTGAAGGATAGCATCTTCTTTGCATTTGGCTGAGCTCATAAAGGGGTGCCTCTTGTCATTCTGCCCTATATCACTTAAATCTTCTGTGTTCTCTTTTGGATTGTCTTCATCCTTTTTCATATAATCCTCCCTTTCCATTCGTTTCTATTCCTCAGTTTCAACAGGGCTTTCCTTATGGATTAGATCATCCTTTACTAAGGTTACTAAGTTAAAACTTGGTATTAAGGAAATATTAATGCATGATGTCACATGATGAACCCAAGGACTTCAGCTGTAATAATTAAATCAACTTATAGGGTTGAGAAAAAAGAAAAATCTTGTTAAAAGGTAAGACAAAAATTTAATTCAAACAAGCAGCAGTCTAAAGTGAAAAGCCTTTCTCTCATGAATAAGAACTCATGGAAATCATATTAGAATCCTATATTTTTTGGTGTAAATAAGAATAAACAAGTTTTTCAATTAGAACAAAAAATTCAAGCCTCATGGATCATCTAAATCTAGTTTTTTTAATAACAACATTAAAACACCCAATGTGGACCTACTATGGGTATCAATACTATTTTGGTAGCATATTATAGACCTATTGTTTTCTTGGAATGTGGTGACAATCACTATAAAAAAGACTATCCTAAATATAAATTACACCAAGTAACTAATCATAAGGTATATACTGCTATTGACAATCAAAATGTTGATTTGTAGGCCATTCTAATTGAGACTAGAGGTATAATTAAGGGTTTTCCCTTAACTATTTTGATTGATTCAAGTGCAACTAACTATTTTATCTCTCCTTTTGATGCTAAGCAATGTAACATCAAACTTTTCTTGATAATATAAGGTTAGGAGGTTGAGTTTGATACTAGTAAAAAAGTGCCTATTTTTTAGTGCTTAGAACAAGTGGAACTTGATCTTGGTTTCTTCAAGACCAAGTTAATTTATTACTTACAGCTTTAGGTTCTTATGACCTCATCCTTAGGATGGATTGGCTACATGAACATCAAGACATGCTTGATTGTGTGGAAAAAAAAGTGTAGTGCATTAGTAAAACACTTTTAGCCTTACAGTTGAAAAGGGTTGTTAGGAAGGGATGCAAGCTTTACATAGTCTAACTACATGAATTACCCAAGGAAACAAAATTATTACATGCAGATTTTATTATTTTGAAGGAATTCATGGATGTTTTTTCTCAAAAAGCTAATTGGTTTACCACCTAAATGGGAGTTTGATTTTTCCATTAATATAGTGCCCAGGTCTGCCCTTGCATCTAAAGCTCCCTACCACATGAATGTGGCTAACCTAAAAGAATTAAAAGTGTAGTTACAAGAACTTTTGGACAACAGAAGCATTCAATCAAGTGTGTGCTTCAGTGGTCTTTGTGAATAAGGATGGTACCTTGAAGCTTTGAATTGATTATTGCTTGCTTAATAAGGCAATAATAAAAAACTACTATCTTTTACCTAGGATTGATGACTTGTTTGACCAAATAAAGGGTGTTTTAGTATTCTTAAAGATTGATTTGAGATCAAGTTATTATAAATCAAGAATCAAAGAAGAGGACATTCATAAAACAACTTTTAAAACTTAGTATGGACATTATGAATTCATAATTCTACCTTTTATCCTAACTAATGCACCTACAACCTTCATGAATGTTATGAACAATATGTTTAGAGACTTACTGGATAAGTTTGTGTTGGTTTTTATTGATGACATTCTCATTTATTATAGAAATGAGTATGAGCATGATCAACACTTTCATTTATTATTTCAAAGACTAAGACAACATAAGATATATGGAAAACTCTCTAAATGTGCATTTTATGTATCAAAAATTCATTATTTGGGCCACATTATTTTTAAGGTTGGCATTGTTGTAGATCCAATGAAAATTAAATCCATACAAGAATGCCCTGCTTCTATAAATGTGCATGAAGTACATAGCTTCATGGGTTTGGTTGGTTATTACTGGTGGTTTTTTGAAAACACTTCTAGTGTAGCCCATCATGTTACCTTTTTACAGTGTAAAAGCAAGAAATTTGTGTGGAGACCTTAGTGTGAGGAGGCTTTTACCAAGCTGAAAATGTTGCTTATAATATGACCTATTCTTTTCATTTTGGACCCAAATGATAATTTCGAAGTTTGGGATGATGCTTCTAAGGAAGGATATAGAGGCATCTTGACCCAAGATGACAAAGTTATGGCTTATGAGTCACAAAACTAAAGAATCATGAAAATACTTATCCTACACATGACATGGAGCTTGATGTCATTATTCATACATTTAAGCAATGGAAACATTTTCTACTAGGAAAGCCTTTCAAGGTAAAGTTTGATCACCACATCCTTGAGTATTTAATCTCTCAATATGATTTAAATTCATGATAACATAGGTGGATAGAAATTTTGAGTAATCTGGCATGGACATATCATATATCAAAGGCAAGGAGAATCGTTTGGTTGATGCACCCAATAGATGAATGTACTTTGCTACTTTGTCAGTTTTACAAGGAAATTTTAGAAGTGTTATTTTGGAAAAATATTTTATTAATAAAGTCTAACATGATTTAAGATTAGGTTTCGTTGAAAATCCTATAACAAAGAGATTTGTTGATATTTTTGTTAAAATAGATGGCTTTGTAAGGCATAAAAATAGAATTTATGTACTTACTTTGGGTGAATTGAAAATTTTTGTATTAAAATAAGTGCATATAACACCTCACTATGCTCATCTAGGAGTCATAAAAGTGATGCATGCATTGAGAAGGCTCTATTTTTTGGCCTGAAATGAAGTGTGATATCATTGATTTTATGGTGAAATGCTTGGAATGCCAATGGGTTAATGTTGAGCATTGCCATCTAAGAGGTCTATTGCACACTCATGATATTCCAAGAGAAAAGTGGGTAGTAATATCACTTGATTTTTTTGTGAAGCTACCTAAATCATGCAATAAACATGATACTATTCTTGTGGTAATTGATAAGGCCACTAAAGTCGACCACTTCATTATTGTAAATCTGATGGATGATGTTTCCATGTTTGTGAAACATTTCATAAAATAAGTGGTAAGACTTCATGGCATACTTGAAGTGATTATTTAAAACTATGACAAGTTATTTACTTCAATATTTAGGCATAATTTGACTATAGCCTTTGGAACATGGCTAATTTTTAGTTCTTCATATCCTCCAAAAATGGATGGACAAACTAAAAGGCTTAATCAAGTGGTTCAAGATATGATGTGCATGTACATCATGGATCAACAAACTAAATGGGAAGATTACTCCATTTATTTTAATTTACATACAATAATTCTTACCATTATGCAATAAAGATGGCTCCATTTGAAGCTTTATATAGGTGTACGTAAAAAACACCTCTTAGTTGGGACAACTTGGAAAATAGAATTGTTACTGGACATGATTTGCTACTGAAATATGATAGGTAGATAAAATTAATAAGGTAGAATTTGAAAGTGGCTTTGGATCAGAAAAAGAGTTATGCTAATCAAAAGATAACTCCAAATGAATTCAACATGGATGACAAAGTTTTTCCACATGTTAGATTGCAAAAAAAATCTATAAAGTTTGGTGAAGCTTCCAAGTTAGCTCCACATTTTTTTAGGCCCTTTGACATTGTAGAAATCATTAGTCCTATTGCTTATTGGCTGGATCTTCCTCCTTCTCTATCAATGATTCATGATGAATTTAATGTTGCTTTGCTAATAAAATATGTACCTAATCCATCTCATGTTTTTGATTTGACTCATTTATAGGTCATAAAAGAGGAAAAGATATAGTTTGAAATAGTGAGAATATTGAACCATCACAACATTAATATATGAAACAAAAACATAAAATAAGTTTTGGTGCAACAAGACCCATTGAGCGAAAGAAATGCTACTTAGGAAGACACATCTTTTCGAAAAACATTATGCATGGCTATTTAACTAGTCACTGAGATAGATCCTTTTTAAGGGGGAGAGGATGTTATGACCTAAAATTTTCATATTCTATTTTACTATTTAAAATGTTAATTTTAATGATGTATAACTGACTGTTGATTAATTTGCTTATGTTGGATTATATGGTTAGTCTTGATGCAGTGGTATTTGGACAAGTTTAATTTTACACTTGAAAATTTTTATAGAAATTGATATTATTATAGTTCTATAATTATTTATTAATTATTTGATATGGTACTATTGACGTAATTGTATGGTTTTAGGTACTATCTTATGAGCTAGGTAGATATTGGTAGTGGTAGATCAAGTATCAGAGAAAATTCTGAGCAGTTAAACAAGTCTAATAGGTATACTTGTTTTTAGTTATATTTTACATCATTTGGACATCTCTATTTGGTCATTAAATATGATGATGTCATGATATTGGTACTTGTTTCATTTTGGTTGTATGTTGTTTGTATCTTTATGATTGTTTTCTACATAGTTTTTATGTTTCATTATTCTTGTTGTGACTGCAACCTTTTCTTTTCACCTCCGTAACTAAATTTTGGCTGCTCCTTCTATGCAAGCTCCATTTTTACCCCTACATACATGCTTGTATTTTACTCACATATTTGGATGGACTACCTAAGGACCTACCTAGACTTACCCATGACACTCCCTTGGACTATTACCTAGACTATATAAAATCTTATACTAAAGTGGGTAGTGGCATGGTTTAATTTGTTGCATGGTCTATTATGTGAAGGTATTGATATTATTGTTAAAATCTGATTTATTTTTTTGTTTGGATTGACATAATGGGGATTATTATTAAATAGGTTTATTAACATTGATTTTTGGTTGGTGGCATAGAATTTGGTGAGTTATAGTGTTAATTGGTTTTATTGATGCTAATTGGGTTTATTAGTTTTAATTCATGCTTTCATTAGTTGTATTTTTGGTTAATGGATTGATCCTTTAGGATAGGTCATAAAATGACCATTTCATTCAATGATGAATTTGTCAAGGATTACATTGGGTAATGTTGGGAGGATTTCTTTCTCCTCACATTTAATGTAGACATTAAATGTGTATGGTGAATTAGAATGAAGGTATGGAGAGTTAGGCGATGGATGGGAAGAATTTATAGGGTTAAGAAGATTTAAATAAAATAGAGACAATAGTCGAGCTCAATTATTTTTTTTTAACATGGTCATGTTTATTTTTCATTATATGGCTTAGAATTGAAGGTTTTTGGATTCTATCTTATTGGATTTTTGAGAATTATTCTCTGCATTTTTAGGTAATCTATATTTTATTTGTGATTGGTTATTTTTTCTATTGATAAAAAAAATATTGGAAAAATAAAAAGGCTACATATAAAACCCAAAGTTTGAGGACTCTTGGATGCATATCCAAATATTGAAGGAATTTGATATGAACTGATATTTGGTATTTTACATATAAAATTGAAAAATAGATATATATTTATTGTATTGGTTTATATAAATTGAATTTTGTTAAATCTTGGCTTTGAAACTTTTTTTGTTGATTGTGTGCATGGAAAATTTTTATGGGTTATATATT
Source organism: Torreya grandis (assembly GCA_037957365.1). Lineage (NCBI taxonomy): Eukaryota > Viridiplantae > Streptophyta > Pinopsida > Cupressales > Taxaceae > Torreya > Torreya grandis. The sequence goes on from JARHVA010005344.1 coordinate 888,317, forward strand.
TTGTTACCTTGCAAGGGTTGTCTATTATGTGTCATAAACGAAAGGTTGGAGGTTTTATTTCCTTGTTGTGGGTATATATATATATATATATATATATATATATATATATATATATATATATATATATATATATAATATATATATATATATATCTACATATATATATATATATATATGTAGATATATATATCTACATATATATATCTACATATATATATATATATATATATATGTAGATATATATATATATATATATGTATATATATATATATGTATATATATATATGTATATATATATATATATGTATATATATATATATATATATGTATATATATATATATATATCTGTCAACCTATTTGTAAAGGTTTCATGGCTTCATTTTATTTGTTGATCATTTAAAATATATATGTATAAGACATATGTTGTTGTGTATTAGGTGTGCAATCTAGTATTTAATTAGACCGAGTATTCATTTTGTTAAAGGTCATTGATACTGTTATTTTATTAAGGTTGGGTTTTCATTCTATCATTAGTTGCCTAGAATGTATTCCTAAAAAGTTATTACTTAATGGGTTGTGACAATATTTTATGGCTACATGCATTTAGGTTGATAATCATTTGGGTTTTAAAGTGAGTCAAGGGTTTCTTGGAACAAGTTTTGAATCGGTTTATTTGTGATTGTTGACTAGTTCTATATATTTATATAAATTCAATTTTTTGAAAATGTTGGGGTTTTCCCTTCATATAGTTGACTGTGTATATGTCTTAATCTTGGATTCATTTCCTTAGATGGTTTCCTTAAACTTGGTTTATATATTGGCCTTCATTTTTGGGATGAATATCTATTGGGTTGTTAAAAGTGTAAATTATGTGACTATGGAATATGTTTTAATTTGGGTCTCATTACTATGGTTGAATAAGATTTACATGTTGCATTTTGGAAAATATTGGTGTTACTTTTAAAGTCAGCTATGTTGTTTCTTAAGTACAAGTTAAATATTATGTTAATGACTTTGTTATCAAGATATTAAAATGGATTCTTTGGAGAAAAACCTTTGATTGGGTCTTTGACTATGTTTTGTATGTCATGGCCTTTAGGCAAAGTTCGACTGGTTTTTTATATATACTTTGAATATGATTTAATAGTCATGGGTTTGTTGAATATATCTTGTCTAATATGGAATTTAGAGTTGCATAGAGAGTTTAACACATAGGTGACAACAAAAAATCAATAATATAATTTTGCACACTATATTTCTTCTATATTGAATCCATATGGTTTATTACAAAGTTATATATGAAAAATATTTCCTATAATTGGGGAGAACATATCTTCACCACAATCTCCTCAAACCCTATAAAAACTCAAACTAATAATCACCCGACTAACAAAACATATATACGAATATATTGTTACCAATAATATATTCAAATAACTAACAACCTATATAAAATTAACCCCATGTATTATTATTATTATTATTATTATTATTATTATTATTATTATTATTATTATTATTATTATTATTATTATTATTATGTATAGAATTAATATACTATACAAATAACTGTAAATGTAATATTGTTTATCTAATAGTAATTATGTTATTACATATTAATAATGTGAACATACTTCAACATTAACCCCCTTTTGAATATTATTAATCCTATCTATATCCCTTTAATGTAAACATGGGGAAAATAAATCTCGCATGTCTACACCTGTACTCATGATTCAGTGATTTTTAGAGGATGATCACAAACTTTACATGATGGTTTTATAAATAGTTAACCAACAACCAAAAATTATGGTTTCATAAATGGCTTACCACAAACTATAAAGTAATGATTTTATAAGTGGATTACCATAAACCACATCATGATATGCAATATAGTTTCTAGCTCTCATCACTATCAAGTTTCAGAAAAGTTACATAGGAATATTTACTTCCCTTATAATAAATGTGAATATGAATACAACATTTATTCTTATTTAAAATCACACGATGCTAAAATAACATACAAATGAAACCACATAACTAAAAAAAAATATGCCACTAAATTAGAAAGTGGTCTTATCGTTAGTGGTGAAAGAGAGGATATTAAACCTCTACCCTTCATTTCCTCATTCCTCTAGTATAGGGAGCAACTTACTTTCTCTATAAGTACTTGATGTATTCTCATGCAGTCAAACATTGTTGTTTTCGTGTCCTAACATCCTCTTACTCGATGTCTACCTCATATCTAGCTTCAATTTTTTTTTGAATTTTGATGTCTTGATTTTGCATATTTTTTATGTCAATTTTCATCGAAAGTGCGTCCATTACAATTCTGACACAAGATCTGGACTTTTTACTCATTTTTTATTTTGATAATATGACTAAATAACAATGATAATTTTTTGACTTTTTTGTAAGGACATATATTGAATATGGACCCAAAACAAAATATTGACACTTTGAATTTATATGACTTGACTTCGAATTTGAAAACAAAATGACACCTTGGATTTTGGATGGACATACTTTTGACATAAAAATGAAATAGACTAAATAAACTATATATAAAATCAGATTTGTAATAAATTTTTTAATTATAAATCTATTTATTACAACTAACAATAGACCTAAATATAAAACTAAAGATCAATAACTAAAACTAAATAAAAGAAACTTAATGAAAAAAATAACTATGAAATCAACTTCCAATATGGACTTTCGATTAACAAATACCATACAAATTAATGGACTTAAATGACACTTAACAACTATTGAAATAATTTAAACTCACTTAAATGAATGACATAATAGATTGTTTAAAATAGTGACTTAACTAAAACCAAATATAATATACTAACTAGTAATATAGATGAGAAAATCCACATATGTGAAAATCAACTTAATATTGAACACATGGAGAGAGAAAAATGGCCAAAGAAGACTGCATGACAATAGAAAACTACATTTGTGGAAATTGAAGGACAACTAGATAAATCAGAGATGGTTAGAACTTTGACATGAATTAGCTAACTATCAAAAACAAAATTGACACATACATAATATGCACATTGAAAGTGCCTTTTACTATAGGAAAGACATCAATATTCAAGGGCAGGCATGGTATATGAGCCAAACACATGAAATTGTAGGTGCAAATGCTTCTACAGCTTGAGAATTTGTAATGATCATAACTATCAAAAAATAGAACCAAGGACATTACAGGGTAAATAAATATGTTTCATACACTGATGATGTTGTTTTGATTTGGGATCTTAATGCAAAAAAATTATTAGCCAAATTAAAATGATCAGATCATTATTTAGAGTATATTAGTGCCCAATGACAATATGTGGATCTTTTAAAACTAAAATGTTATTATCAAACAAATAATTTGAGTGGTTGGTGCAAGGCTCACATATAATCTTCTGCAAGCACTTCAAATGATATAATGAATTAAATTTATATGTGAACTTGCTAGGCATAAAGTGATGTAACTGGGCTAATCAGATAATTTATATGCAAATGAAGTCACACAAACATATAAATTCTTCATCTCTACATTCAAAGAATAACCTTAACATCTCTTAGAGTATAAAAATGCATGGATCTAAAAACTTAGTGCAATGAACAAAATAGAAGACATGTTGAATCATTTTTAGATACTTTTCATTATTGACTATATAACACATTGTTAAACTACACACACCTACTATCTACGTTATTACATAATTATGAATATTACTCATAAAATTCTCACTATATGGGATAATCACAATGATCAACTAATCTTCCCCATACAACACTCAATATTTCATGTTGGTTTGATACCAAATAACGGGGAAATCAGAGTTACATAGAGATCTGAACACACAAGTAACAACAAAAAATCAATAATATAATTATGCACATTATATTTCTTTTATATTAAATCCATATGGGTTATTAAAAATTTATATATGTAATCTATTTCCTATAATTGGAGAGAACATATCTCCACCACAATCTCATCAAACCCTATAATAACTCAAACTAATAATCACTTGACTAAAAACTATATACAAATATATTGTTAAGAACAATATATTTGAGTAACTAACAACCTATATAAAATTAACCCTATATGTTATTGTTATTATGCATAACAAGAATATAATATATAAACAATGATAAATGTATTATTATTTATCTAACAATAATTGTGTTATTATATATTAATAATGTGAACATACCTCAACATTGATTGTGTGTGTGTCATGGCCCTTGAGGAAAGCTTCAACTGGGTTTTTGGTGTTATACTTTGACTATATATATATATATATATATATATATATATATATATATATATATATATATATATATATATATATATATATAGTTTTGAAAACATGTCTTGACTATCTTGACTAGTTGTTCAATTGGGTCTATTTTTGATCTTTGATTCTAAGATGGTTTCTGTATATTATTAAAATGGAATAATGGCTATGTTGTGGAAATTATGTTCATGAGACTTTATGATTTTCCTCTATTAAGTTTGGCATGAACATTAATGGTTAAGTTTTGCTAGAAACTTTGAGGATCTCAATGGAAGTCTGCTAGAATTTCATTTTTAATTGTTGAATGCAAGGGTTTGAGTTTGAATATATAAGTGTTGGTACTTTACAAAAATGTTTATATTATTTGTATTTTGAATATTATGTATGCTTGAATGGCTTATTTGGATTATTATATTTATTCATGATCTGGTTAAGTTATAGGTTGTGTGTTTTATATGACTACATTATTATCATTGGGTCACCATTCTTAGACCAAACTTGAATAATTAAATATTTAATTGGTATATTGTATACTTGGATTATAAATTTGTAATCATGATGGCTGAGGTTAACTGTAAACTTAGATAGGGATCCAAGATGGTTATCTCAAAAGATATAGAATAGATAAGTTTTTAATTCATTCTATATCATTTAGTAACCTATGATAGTTATCCCTTCTTATGATTTATATCAAGGATGGATTAATTATTCCCATCTCACCTCAAAATGGAATTTATTACTATTTGTTGTATTGTGTTATTTGATTGAGATGTCTACTAGTTTAGAATTTGATATCAGAACTTTCTTCACATCCTTGGTTTCTATAACCACCATCCTATTGATGATTGGGGTGGTAAGGGCCACTGATGGTTGGGCTCATAGGGATAGTTGGGAGGGCTTATCGAATTCTTTCACTTCTTACTTCATGCTTCTATGATTTTGAAAATACAGGAAGTAAGTTGGTAAAAAATTAATTATGTTAAATTATACTTCTTTTACTTAGTTGATTATATTAATGTTATTTGATTTAGTTAGTATGCAATCTTGATTTACTATTGGTTAGTTGTGTTGGTACTAACATGTGTTGATAATGGAATGCGTAAAATGAATGGAAGGTTGAATATTGCTTAAAGGGTAAGAAGATAAATTAATATACATTGTTGAAGGTAAATCATTCATGTATATCAACTAAATATATGTTTATTTTGATTCTGTTCCTATTGATAAAACATTATGTTCATTTTATCAATGTAGGATTACTCTTCTAATATTAAATATATGATTAGATTGAGTTAATATGGATTCTTGTATATTGTTAACTCAGAATAATCATTGTAGTATTGGTTCCTTGGGTTAATAATATGATTTAGATATTAGAATCATATATACTTGATGTTTATCATAAGTAGGATTTAATTATATGACTACACAATGTTACTTAGAAGCATATTGTGTATATTTGATAAGTAATGTTGATCAATCTATTCTAATGCAAAAATAATCTTTTGACTTAGTCATATAGACTCTCAAACATAAAAATATGTATTTTGGATATAGAAACAAATAGACTTTGATTAATCAAGTAAACTAGTGTAATGATTATTTTTGATACATTACATTAGATACTTGTGAATTCATTTTCATGTAAAATATGTATGGAATATGGAGATTTCTTACTTGTTTCAACAATGTATGGGTTATTCAAGATCACTATATTGCTAGTGCATGCAGAATATAAATAAAATGTTCACCTCTAAAATACATTTTAGACATACCTAGTTGTGTATAAAGGTATCTATATTTCATGTATTAAATAAATAAATTATTACTTTTATTCTTTCATTTAATAATAGATGAATCATGAGTTGATCTATTTCTCTCATTTAATTAAAATGTTTCATAGACATGTATAAGTACTCATGAGTGGATTAGTTTATGAAATAGGATGAAGTGGAAAAGTCTTAAATGAATTAATTTAAACTTGATGTTGAAACTATGATAGATTACTCAATTGAATAAAATGAGTTAGTTGAATATTATTTTTTATTTCATTTAATATCACATAAACATTTGACTGAGGCATGCATACTTATAGATTTTTATTTCCTTAAGATACATGTGCTTCCACTCCCTTTCTGATAGCTGAATTATTTACCTTACTATTTATTACATGCCCAACAATTTTTTTAAAAAGTTCTTTAAGTGAAATATTTTATTTTAGTTCCACTCAACTTGAGACTTGGTATAATTTCTATTTATTTGTGTTGCATGCATTCTATTGTATGGAAATCACTTACTACTCACCTTCTACTGCATTAGATTAAGAGCTTAGTTAGACTTTTTAAAATTTAGAATGTGATGGTTCATTATGTTTCATCACAACTTGATACATTTACTTAGATGATATTGGAAAATATTGTATGAAAAGAATTGATTTCTTTGATAAATTCCTTTCTTATTAATGGTTAAGATGATAATAGTTTATTTGAGAATGACTAAAACTATTGGTATAATATATAGGTTCTTAAAATTAAAATGATTAGATGACTAAGAAATAATTAATTAAATACATTGGTTGTATTTTGTTTTGAACTCTCTTGTCTTATTATGTTGCATTGGCTATGCCAATATAAAGTCATTACATCGATTCATTTTTAGGCCACCTAAAGGTTTTTTGATGAATGAAGATATCGATCAAAATTATATCATTCTTTGTTATTCTAATAGTGACATGCATACTTAATAAATGAGTATTGTGTGAATTATTAAGGCAATGATGCAATGAACTTAAAGGCCATGGGGTGATTATGACATCATCTTGTAGCATTGTGAGGCCTTGAGTTTTGAATGTGTTCTTGCTATGTTTTGTTTTATGAAATAATATTTCTATTACATAATTAATTATAAATCTACATGTAATGAATTATTTATGGTTATTTTTATAAATTTATTATCTAAAAACATATTTGATTATGAGGTTAATAACCTGTACTTTTAATATAAACTTATTTTAACCTAAATGATAACTTAGGATGTTAGAGTTATCCTTCCTAGTTAAACTAATATTATAACTTAGCAATCCTCAAGTGGGATTGAAAACCACTGACGAGAGTGAGGTATTTACCTAAGGTCAAGGACCTAAAAACAATCCTATGTGGAAGTATGAGTGCAACATATAGCACCTAAATACTATCTATGTATGTGTACACTGATACACCCTAAACCCTATAAACATTTATTAAGGTAACATGCTTCCCCATAGCACTTTTTGTATGTAGTTACCTCTAGTTAATTACCTTTGTTCACCTCTTTTGGTTTTAGTTGCACATACATGAGTGCACTAAATTATTATCTATTACATCAACAAGTGAGGTATTAGGTCCAACACATATCTAAATCATACTCTGATATATAATTCCAATTTTTTTGAGGTTGTTTTATTAATTTTGATGCAATCGATTCAAAATAGATGAAATTCTCCTCCCCCAATTTGAATCAAAGATCATATAATCTTGAAATAAAAAATGTTATCTATGAAATCAAGCTTCTCAAGTTATTTATATCATAATATTTATCATAATTATTAAATCCTTGTTCATAGTTCTTAATAGTATGGGTCATGGACATGATCATGCTAAATTTTTGAGATAATCTCACTTGTTACATTAATTTTACACTACTCATAGTCTTTGAATTAGTTTTTTTGTCCATATGTTTAGTTTTTATGAATCCCCATTGATTATTTTATATTTTAAATTTTCACATGTATGGTGTTATGGCTAATTATTAATCCACTTGATGGTTCCCAATACTTGTATTTGATTCATGAAATTGGCATTACCAAGGGAGTTATATTTAGTCAACTTACCCATTCTAGGTGTCTAGCATTGGATACTTGTCCATGGGATGCTACGATAGATGTCTATGAATGTTTGATTCCATGGTATGACCATAAGTTTCTAAAAAAATTCCATAAGTGGTATGTCACTATAATATTAAAAATGGATATGATATTTTATATCTTGATTAATATGGTCTTATGCTTACTTTCACACAAGACATTAAATTTTTTATAGATTAATCCCATTCTACATAAAATAAATATTTTGGACAGTTGATAGTATTCCAATCTAGTGTAGAATGGGAACATGCACATTTTGAATAAGATAATAATAATATGAACATCCACTTTTTAGCCCATATTCTATAACACATGTTTGGAGGGATTCTTCAGTGGAGTACTGCCAGTATGCAATTAAAAGTATTCTAATCTTTGTGTAGAATGAGAACATGCGCATTTTGAACAAGATAAGAATAATATTAACATCCAATTTATAACTAATATTCTATAACATAAGTTTGGGAATATTATTTAGTGGATTAATTATAGTATACCCATTTTACATAGGGACACATACCAATTCATCCAAATTTGTCACATAGTGCTCACTCACTCATTTGGAGCACCTAGAGACAAGCCAAGTTAGAAATCCATTTTGGTCTTTTAAGTTTATGATAGGTTTCATCTATACCTAAATCTACAACCTTTGTGTATGTATAAAATAATCTTTTTTCTCAAACAACTAGAGCTATAAAAATTCACCAAGTGTCATAATCCCACTCACCTAGAAACTTGCTCATCCAAATATTGATAATATGACCATTTTACACCCAAACACATGTAACTCATCCAAATTTACCTCACAACACTTGCCTGATCATCTAAATAACCTAGATACAAGCCAAGTTGGTAATTCATTTTAGTCTTTCAAGTTTATGATAGGTGTCATCTACCTATTAATCTACAACCTTAGTGTACTTATAAAAAAAATTATTTTTCCAAGGAAAATGAAACATCAAGACTCTTATAAGTGTCAAAATCCCATTCATCTATATCCTGACACACCAAAGTTCAACTATTTATAAGCTCAAGGTGAATAAAACATTTTTAACATGACACATGCATTCTTCCTATTAAATCATTGTAATCAAATCACTTCAAATAATCACTAAGTCCTCTAGGAAAATGGAGCAATGATAACATGACACATGGAATCATCCTATAAATCTAGGAGTAACATTAGTAGGGTCTTTTTATATGATAATTATGAGTGGGTGGAGTAATGATATCCATCCACATGTCATGATCCTTCTCACCCAAAGACTGACAAATACAAATTTCATTATATGAGATCTCTAGGAAAATAGAATGTTGAGATCTTAACAACTCTCATAATCTCATCAAGCCATGACCATGAGAATATATCATAGTAAGCTAAGAACTAGGCACTTGTGGAGTAGTGGCATACAACCACATGTTCTTAGGACATATGAAAAACACTTTAATTATGAATACATAAGTGCTAATTTCAAAAACTCCAAAAAATGGCATCTATCAAACTAAGTTGACAAAGCACCCAAAAGAAATGGTAAAAATCCACGTGTTAGGAAAATCCATAGAAAATGGCAATATATAGGCAAAATTCAAATATGAAAAACATGAAGATAGATAGATAGATAGATATTATAGTTTTTTTATGTGTGCATATGACTATTCTATGATCCATTTTATGTATACAGGCTATGATTTAAATTTTATCAAAATAGTCAACTCTATTTAGGTCTAGCTCAATTTAAATTTTATGAAAGTAAATCAAGATGAGAGTGAAAATTTGAGTTAGATTATAGACTAAGGTCACCATTTTAAAATTTGTTACTAGAAATTGGGTGGAAATACTATATTAATAATTATAGATTAATTAGTCAACTTAATACACTAAAAAAGTTATTTATTTGTACAAAAAAATTACTTTTATTTATAGATACATAAATAATTCCAACTTAGATCAATATAAAATAATTAATCAACTTCCATATAAATATGCAACTTAGATAGTAAAATTTCATAATGTGTACCAGTCACTTTTTTGATTCAAAATAATTCAATCTCTCACTATAAAATTTAACCAAATATTATAATTAGGTTTGTATACATAATTTATTGTAACAAATACAAATTATGTAATATTAAAAAGATAACTCAATCAAAGTTGCTAATTATTCTGTAGAGACTAGAAATCTGCACACTACGACTTCAAGTGTCAAAATGCCCCTTGACTACCTTGGGACCCTCTTAGAACCAGCCTAACCCTCTAAACCCTAATCAAGATTACCCATAGTCATTTTAGCTAAATTGACTTAACCTAACCTATTATCCCTCTTTTACCCTTTACCCTTGACTTTTAATGATTAGGTTAACCAGTGATGGTCACCTTGATCATTGACAGTAAAGGGCCACCTCTTAAACCACTAAGATTCAATTCACATGCCTTGATTTTATAAAAAAAGACCATCTAATTATAGTTATGGATCATTGCATGGACAAGTTAAATTTGGAAGTCCTAGTTCACATGCTATTACAACTCTCTTACCTTGCCTATAATAGAGAGGGACAAAGAGGTAAAAATCCATCTACAATTATTATCAAGAGCTTTGTTCATCTAGGAGATTATTTCATGTAGGTCAATCACCATCAACAATCCAACAATGTAGCAATCATATTAGAGAGTCTATTTACCACCACCTCTCCACCAAGTCTTTAGGTACCATTATTCTATTGAAATCAAGCTATATTCCACTAGTAGGTTAACTGCCTAAAGCATCCACTTGATCAACTTCTATTAAGACAAGTACTTGTTTCTTAGTATTCATTTAATTTATTTCCATTTTGAAATCAACCCAGGTCTTACCCATTTCTCAAGATCCATCTTTTGGATCTCATCAATCAACCTTTTTACCAACCCAGATCTAGAAATAGTAACCATCGATGGTCTATCCAACACTGACGATCACCTTGATCATCCATGGTCACCTTAACCATCAACGAATAACCCAACCACTGATGATCACTATGGTAATGAAAACTAGCAATCTAATTTCACTTACCTATAACCAATCAAACCTAATTCTCTATGTTTTTTCTTATTCACAGACCTCTTTCTAATTTTCTAAAGCATACCCCAATCCTCTAGCATTAGTATTAATTAGTTTATCACTAATTTAATCATTTCTAGTCTATTTTCTAAGTAAGCATTCTTATGCAATTTTAGTACCTTTTGATTATTGATGAAAGTACCTTCTATTTTGTTTATAAACTTAATTGTTTAAAATATGTATATTAACATCCCTTGAGGAAGCTCTTTCTTTTGGTATTGAGCTATTGCTAGGCAATCCACTCAATTATCTCTCTAACAAACAAGTTTGTTTTAGTGATTTATTATCTATAGGTCATCCTCCCAATCCAAAGAGGAGCTATTCATAATCTTTTAATTTCAATGCATACACAGTCAAATAGGTTTTTCAACCATACTCAAACTTAGTTTCTTCTTTTCCTCTTTACAATAATAAGCACGAAATTCATTGAAACATTCTAGCATGCCCAATGGGACCCTTGTGTCCTTACTTAGGTTCTTGTTTGATTGCATTCTCTCTCTACTCTATGTTCATTAATTAAATCAAAAGTTTCTTTTGTACTTAAAATCAAGTTCATACATTATCTTAACTTAAAAGGAAAATTAATCTATCGCAACTTCACTCTTTGTTGCACACACTAAACCAAACCACTTTCACCAATTAAACATCAAGCAAACTTAAGACAAGGCCCAACTAGGATTTCATCACCTAGCAGTAACCTTAGCCTTTTTTGATGATCCTACTTAGAGGTCATCACCAAGGGGAGGGCCAACTCAGCTCTCTAATTGAGTATAATATCTAGATATCAATATATACTGGTTAAGCACTTGACACCCTTATCGCTATGGTAGTTGAAGTGAGGGGGTAGGCCCCAATACCAAGCCATGTATTTATTCCAATAGATATTATTTTTGAGCACCTAAACACAACTTGAAACCAACCTTACACTTTCTCTCTAGTACCCACTCTACAAACTAATTTCAAGCACATATTCTTAAAATATAATCGAAAAGTGAGATTAATTAAAACTCTAGGGATTAAATGTATCCTTTTGAATGTGATTTGATTTATTTGATCTTTTCTTGTCTTCTCTTTGTTTGAGTAGTGAGTTTATTTATTCTTTCGATCTCCCCTTTCTCATATGGTTCTCACTCACTAGAAATGAAGAGACCTTGTGGAGAAAAACCCATCACGAAGTCAACCTACATCTTCATCCATGGACTATGTTTCCAAACCATCAGACTCTCTTTACCCCTTGAGAAGTCCTACTTTCACTCAAGAGGAGATGATTTTTTTTCTATTTTCTTAGATAACAACTTCGTGGCCTTGCAACATTCTCTTACAACCACATCTTACCATATCCTAGCTTTAACCCCACCCATAGATCTAACTTATGGCATGCCTCTCCATCTCATAGGGAGTACCTCCATTGCCATGGTCACAACTCAACCATTAACTATGCAAGCCTCCACATCAACCAACAACCCCTTTAAGAGTACCATTGAAAACCAACCAACTCAAAATACCACTACCCTTATACCTTCTACTCCTACCAACCACTCCTTTACAATAGGAGTGTCTACCTATATCACTACCAAGATTCCTTTTGATACCTTCAACCCATCAACCACTACTCTAATTCAAAGCTTTGTGGTTTCCATACCCTCTACCTTTCTACCAATTAGTATAAGGGTCACCACCCTTCCATTGATCACCAAACCAACTACTTATCCTATCAAAAAATCTCCACTTGAACAAACCTTTGGCTACATCCCTAATCTACAAGGGCATGTAATAACTACCCAACCAACTACCTCTACCTACCCCTATGTATCTTCCACCTAACCATTTGCATCTAATTACCAATATGTGGTAGCCTCCCAACCTTCTACCCATTATCATTATGTCTCTAAACTATCCCAATAGTATACACCTTATAACCCTTTGGATGCACAACCCAAAGCCAACCTAACTAATATCCTTATCAATAAGATGACCACCTTAGATTCATCCATTTTGGGTGCTCATAACATCTTGTCATATGACCAAACATGTAATGAACCCATCCATCCATCCATACCCATCAGGCCATATCCTCTCCAATGGGAACTTCCTAAGTTCTCTAAATTTCAAAGTAAGGAAGATTGCCAACACCACCTTAAGAAATTTGGGCATGCTTGTTACCTCATCACCTATGATGATTCCCTTCTTCTCCACACCTTCCCTATGCCCCTAACTAGTCTGACATTGGATTAGTATAGTGTCATAACTAAGCACTCCCTTTTCTCTTTCACCCAACTAGATCAAAACTTCTTGGACCATTTTTCAATCAATATATCCAAGAAATATTCTATCACTGACCTCTAATCTATCTAGAAGTTTGCAGATGAATCCATTGCTAATTTTGTGGCTCATTTGAGGAGCTTGATTAAATAACTTTCCTTTTCCTTATCTCAACCCAAAATCATAGAGATATTTGCTCAAGCATTTACCAAACATATCTCCTCTACACTATGTGTCCAAAGTTTTAAAACCTTAGATGAAGCCTTTACCTTGGTGTGTAAGTTATATAACCAAGCCATTTATGAAGGAAAGATAAAACTAAAAAACAAGAACTCAACCTACAAAACCAATGAGACCTTTTCCTCCAAGTTAAGAAACCAATCCAACACCAATACCAAGATCAAGGGAATAATAAATGTGGTTGTCCTTAAAGCCAGTCCTCCACCTTTTATCAACCAATATAATTCTTCTAGTTCCTCAAAGCAAAACACAAGGAGCCAAAATTGGAAAAATGAGAAGTAATTCACTTCACTCAGAGAATCCTATGTTTCCATCTTGGAGAAGTTATTGAAATCAAAAATCATTCATATTCCTCCTATTAAGCCACCCTAACAATTTGAATCTTCTCATCTTGCACCTAGTTGGTTCAATGAGGATGATCTATGTGCCTTCCACTGAGTGATAGTACATGATGTTAGTAGGTGAAAAACCTTCAAGAGCCTTATCCAATCCCTCATTGATAAGGGGGAGATTACATTGGACAACACCAATGCACCATCAAACCAAGCCATTGATATATTTAGGAAACCTTTCCCAAAACATGCTCCTACCAAGAATGAAAGCAAAAACATTGAGTGTTATGATGATACCCATATAGTTGACATGATCCTTGATGCACACATTATCAAATCATCTAGTATCTAATCTTTTGATTCTCCACTATCTATTGAGATAGTGGACTCACCTTCCCTTCTTTTGGACACTCAAACCAAGGAAAGACCACCATCTCTCCCTCCACTTATTGAGGTAGTGGATCTACTAGCCTTCCTTTAAAATAGTACATCAAAATAACTAACCATCACCACCTCATTGTCATCTTTGACTATCAAGAAAACCACTCCCCCTTAAGAAGTTATACTCAAGGAAGAAACCCCCATGTGTACACCTCACATAAAGGAACCACCTATCTTAACCTTGCATCCTTTGATTAAGGAAGAGGATAATGTCACCACCCTTATGTCTCCACCTAGGATTTTATCATTTAGGTCCACTATTGAGGGAATCAATCTAACCTACACACCCTTCTATACACTAGTATATAAATTGGAATTTATCTCCAACCCTGACATGGATTGGGCCACCTTCTAGTAGTAATTAGGTATCCCTTACATTACTTGACTATAACCTCCAATCATATCTTTAATAGACTAACCCATCACTTATACCATCTAAGCTTTTACCCTATCAACTAATTTTACCAATCAAACAATCCCTTAACCATTTGAGACACCTAGATCCCAAGCAACCAAATCACCTTCTCAAACCAAACCAACCAAACCCACCAAGAACCTTAGTATCCTTCCTACACCAAGCCTTAGTCACCCATCTTTGAAAGTGTACCTAACATCCTTAAGCCCACTAGCCAAATGCCAGACCAAAATAACCAAAGAGGTGAAACCACATAAAGGCCAAAAGGCCTAAATTTTACTTCCCTCAACCTTGCCCTCCATTTTGAATCCTCATCTCTCTACCTTGAATAAGAATTTATTTGTCTCTATAAAAACACCACCACCTCTCTTGGTTACACCTTCATATTTTCTCTTTGATGCACCTCTTTTCACTATGCCAACAATACCTAAGCTACCTATGTTGTGATCTTCCACCTCTAACTCATCAGCCTCCTTGCCTAAATTGACGCCATCATCTAAGCATACCACCCTACCCAAAACACCTACCACCAAACCTAGTTCCAAACATAATCATCTTCAACAATCAAAGCAAATACCACCACACCTTTACCACCTTTAATTGAATCTTACTCAACCATTTTCCATAGGTTATTATAGACCTCTTATTTACCCTTGCCTACCATCAGAATCTTTGATCCTTTTGCTTCTAAGTCTATCTAGTATAATGACCAACAAGTGTGTTCTTATCATAGGTCACTCACCATGATATAGAGAACTAAAAATCTCTTAAAACCATTACCCATTGGATTTATGATGAGGAATATCTATTAACAAATGAATATCCTATGAGCTCCATACTAATCCTAACAAAAACCATACCTACCCAATGCTCACCTACTCCTCCACTCTCACCTAAGAGTGAAGATGAGTTTGAACAATCTACTACTTTGAACTCTCCTTTTATTCATACTATCAACATGGTCACCAAATCATCACAGAAGGATAGAGGGAAGGATAAGGTGTCTATTCCCTAGACATACCCCTCTTAAAACTCCCAATAATCCTACACCCAACTATATTCATCTTGAACCAAACCCAAGGTGTCTATCTTATGTGTCTCTTAATCTAAACCCTCATAATCCATAAGCAGAGTTATCCTCAAGCAATTTCATCAGACCCTAGAAAATATGAGCTTGTATGAGTTGATCTCTACCTCTCCCCATCACCATCAAGCACTAATAGATGATTTACACTCCATTAAGTTCCAACTCGAGGACCCCCAACCTCTCACAACCTTTGTTGGTGCTCTTCAAATTTCTAACTTGTTACCTTCAAAGATTTGGAAATACCTTTCATCCACTCAAAGACCCAGATCCCCCCCTTTTTATTACTACTCACATCAAAAAAATCCATATCAAATGGGTCATGATTGATGGGGGATCTAGAATTAACATCATCTCCTCTCATTCCTACAACCAACTCAACTTTCTAGATAATGTCATGTTTGAATCTTCGACCATCCTTCATTCTAAATGATACCATGGACACCACCTTGAAAACTATCATCCTTAATATCTATTTAGGGTGTTTTATGCCCTAAAATTTTCTATGTTATAGAAGGTGAATTCAAATACAAAATATTGTTGGGATGACCTTGCATTAATTCCATGTATTGCATTCCCTCTACCCTCCATCATTGTATTAAGTTTGAGTATCAAGGCTAGGTCATCACTATGTAATATTACCTAAGTCCTTTCTCAACTTGTAACATGACCTATCACCTAACCAATGTCCTCATATCCCCATATAGCATACCCTTAACCATTAAAATTCAACCTTAAACCACTAAAGTGGATATCACACCTTCTTCCACCAATGAGGCATCAACTAGTTCCTCTATACCTTTTCACCAAATCCCCACCTTAGACCATTTAGAATCCACTTTTCTTCACCTTTTTCTAGGGGAGTATTTCATTTTATCACTTGACACTTTCCCTACTCTTCATTAGTATGGGAAAATTGCCATCTAACTAGGATATGACCCTAATATCAAGACTATCATGCCCTTTGGACCTCTTCACTGTCATACCTATTTTGTCTATGGGGGACTCGATAAATCCCTTGGTGCTTCCACCACCTCTCTTCAACCTCAACCATTCATTGTTGGAATCTCTTACCTAAATAAACCAAAATTCACCAAGACATACCTTCATCAGTGTGTTTGGAAAGGATTTGATCTTTAGTGATATGAGCATGTCCTACATGAATCAATCACCAAAAAGATAAAGAAGCCACATGAGAAGAATAAACTAAGTTTTATCTTACCTAATAAGAAACAAATCCAAATAACCCACCATTAGCATTATTGAAGAAGACATTCCTTCTTCACCGACCTCACCTCCACTTGCATGTGAGGATGATGACATTATCCCACCTCACTTTTTTTTCATCAACATGATCAACCTTAGACCCTTGACTTATCAGAAGGAAGGGGTGATTGTCACCATCTCTTTGACCCATCCTAAGATGATAAGGGAAGACTCTCATACCATTAACACTATTAAGTACTGGGATGATGATTTTGTTCTTACCTACCTTGGTGTCCCATATTCTTCAATCCACAAATCCCTTCCGCCTGAGACCTCCTCCTTGTTGAATGAATATACCATAGATATCAACTTGGTACTCTAGATAACCCCTACATTATCAAAATCAACCAATCATTGAATGGAAAGGAACTTTAAGATTTATCCTCTTTCATCTAAAATCATAACATATCCTTTGCTTGATCTTATAATGATATTCTTGGAATTGACCCTATCATTACTACCCATAGCATAGTCACTCAATGTGATGTTAAACCTATCAATAAAAAACTCCAATGCATGCATCCCCACATTGCCCTTCTTATCAAAGAAGAGCTTCAATGTCTTCTCTTTGTCAACTTTATTCAAACCATTGACTAACCCCAATGGGTCTCAAATATTTTATCTATCACTAAAGCGACAAGGGGACTATGCATTTATGTGGAATTTCATGACCTCAACCTCACCTACCCCAAAGATAACTTTCCTCTATTGAGCATCGACTAGCTTATTGATCTTACATCTAATGAGATCAGAATATGGTTCATTATTGGCATGTTATTCCCCTAAATTCATCTCTCGAATGATATTATCTTATGCAAATCATAGATTGTTAGATAGTTATTACATGGAAAATAGATACTTGTCTTGTTTATATTGAACCAAAGACTAAACCTTTACTTTCTCATTAATGTCTAATACATAGCATGCTTTAGTGATTTTTTTTATGAAGAATGCTGAAGAAGAAGACACATGTGATGTATAGTAAAAGTTTAATTTTGATCTCCATTTAATAGAACTACAAACTCCACAGGCTTGCTTCTACAAACTCTATAGGCTTGTTTCTATAGACTCTGTAGGCTTGTTTCTATAGACTCTGTAGGCTTGTTTCTATAGACTCTCTAAGCTTATTTCTACTGACTCTATAGGCTTGTTTCTATGGACTCCATAGGCTTGTTTTTATAAACTCTTCAGGCTCATTCCTACCAAATCTATAGGGTTAATTCAGAGAATTTTGTAAGGATGAAGATACAAATGGGGAAGTTAGTGGTCAAATAAGATAAGAGAGAATCATTCTAGCTGGAGACAAATAAAGAAAATGACCACTTGCTATTTTATAGGATTTGCTTTTGATAAAATTGTATATAATTTGATCTTAGGACTATTATAGGGTAGTATATTTATTTCATCAAAATAATTATATCTCTTGGAAATCCAATATCCTATCTTTGGATGAATGGATTGACCAAGGAATCTTATTTCTTTGCATCCTATTTTGAGTTAATTGTATTAGTATAAAATTTAAGACTTTCATCATTGAAAGATATTAGATATTATATTAGATAATAGAGATTGGAGAATAGAGAAAAGATACGTACAAGCATATTATAGGTTTTAGATAGATTATAATCATTTCAATTTTATGACTTATCAGTTCAATTTCTAGCATTGATTAATTTATGTTCCTGAGTCTGAGAGGAGCAAGGGCCCACTCTCCTTGGAATCAAGAATTGTGTACGGTAATTATGTTATGTTACATTAACTCTTTGTTATAACTAATTAGAATCTTGTTACTATTTGCATTTATTCATAAAAACATCAAAATAAATTCACAATTTAAAAGGCATTTCCTTGTTTCAAAGTCATTTCCTTTCTAAGCAAAGTGTGTTTTCTTTTACAACAAATGTGTGAAGAAAATTTCCTTTTTTCAGTTAGGAGTGTGATTTTATTTTCCATGCAGGTGTAAATAAGAGTGTGATTTTACTTTTCAACAAAAGAGTGAATCAAGTAGTCTAGGACACATTTATTTCTTTAGTCAAAGTTATAATAGGACCATCAAATACCCCCATTAGTAGACTTCTAGATCTACCATCCTATACCTTACTACAAATGGCTTTGGACACTAGCCCTGGTTGATAAGACATCAATTGAATATTTATTAAATGAGGACTTAAATGACACTCATCATTTTTGGTGCCATTGCTAGGAAAACAAGGTGTTAGTAAGGTAATAATTATTGGTCTAGAGTGAAAAATAGAAAAAAAAACTATAAAATTCCAAAATAATTCAATAAATTGATGTACCATCCTAGAGATTCTAAAGGATGATTCATCCCAAAATTTCCACGTAGAACAAAAGTTGAAACTCCTTTAACATCTATGAGTAGTGAATCAAAAGTTACAAGTGAAACCTATCTACAAGAATCTTCATAAACATGGATAGTAACCAAGCCATTGCCACATGCAAGCCCAATAAGACAAATTCTTCAGGATCAATCTCTTATAGAAAGACATTATTTAGAAATTGCCAAGGACTTAGAGGAAGTCTTTGAAAATCCCATAGTTGAAGAAAATTTTGAGAACTTTGAGCAACCCATAATTAGTGCCACAAATATTTAGTGGGAATATCATCCCAGCTTTGAAACATCATCAAAAGAAGAAATGGCTTTCCAACAAAATCAACAACTTGCACAAGGAGGAAGGACTTTTTCCTTTCCTATTGTTGCAGATCTTAATCATCAAACCCCCATGAAAAATATTTCACCAGCTAATCTACCAAATTTATAGAGAAGATCTATAGAAGATCCTAATCAATTCTTTTTTGAGTTTAAGGTGCTATGATCAAACCTATGATTACACAATAGATAGCTAGAAATTAAAACTATTTCCCTCTACACTTAAAGATGTAGCTATGAGATGGTTCATGGGTTTACCTGAAGATTCTATTAGAACATGAGATGACATGGAGATAGAATTCTTGAATAAATACCAAGATTACTACTGAGTATGAGAAATAAAGAGGATTTCTTTAAAATCAAATAGAATGAGGATGAATCTTTGGAGGATTATTTGGATAGATTCATGTTCACTCATAAAAGAAGTAATTATCCACTCATTGAAGATGTTCAAAAATTGATTTTCTTAAAAGGGTTGGATGAAGATACTAGAGATGCCTTAAATATGATAGGAGGAAGAGATATAAATAAGTTATCTTTTGATTAGATTTTTGAACTTTGTACCAACTACTCTAGAACAAAACCTAAAATTATGAAAGGAAGGTTTGGGAAATATAATGAAGTGGGTAAGCTAATGGAAGAAGTTGCTAATCTAAAGATAGATATCCTAGTTACACTAAATATTAGGTTAGATGGCCTTCAAGCTAAGGCAAATGCAATATAACCATTAGCAATCTACTATCCTAAGTGCAGACAGAAACACACCCTCAGAGACTACCCTCTAGATAGAACCAATGTTTTATCATGTGGGATACATGACGCAATAGATCATGATACCAAACATTGCACCCTTTTTCCTATTTTAAAGAATTAAATGAAAACACAAGTCCAGTCCACTGTAGAAGTAAATTATATCTAGAGACAAAACTTTGCCCCACAAAACCAGGGTTAGGGAAAATTTAATGCAAGAAACCTAGTTAATCCATGGATGGCACCATGGAATGTTTCAATCCATTCACCCTTTTGGAATCAACCCCAAATTCCATCAATCCATAATCCATGGGTAGGATAAGATTGGATGCCAACACCCCCATGGATGATGCCACAACCATAGCAATAATGGGTACCACAGCAACAATAGATGCCATAGCCATATCAATAATGGAATCAGCAGTGGAACCCACAACAATAATTCACCCAACTAAGAAGACCACTTTAACAACAAACTATAATGCCACCCCGAGTTATTCAACAAAAAGGATAAATAAATCAACCCTCAATGCTTGCACAACTAATAGCAAATCTAAAAAATAAACAACCAGCACCTATTTATGTTAATGAATAAAAAGAGACAATGAATGTTAGAGATATTGAGTGTTTTGACATACATTTAAGATTAGGAAAAACTATACAAAAACCTCCAGTTCTCTTTTCTAAGATACCTAATGAAAAAGAAAAAATAGACTCATCTAAATTAAATACTAGAAAATCCAAAATCAAAATGAGCCCTGAAGCCAACAAAGAAAACACTACTACACCAGTAGTTCCTTTTCATAAAATATTAAGAGAAATTGACATTAAACCAGAATCAAACTTGGTCCATGAGTTACAAAAGATCAATATTGAGGTAACCCTACTACAAGCTATTAGGGATATACCTAAATTGAATAAAATCATCAAAAACCTTTATGTCAAGACACTCGGGAGGTAAGTAAAATATCCAAGAACCATTCATGTTGATGGAAAAGTTGTTGATTTATTAGCAGGAAAACTATTACTTCCAAAATATGCATATCCAGGAAGCCTAGTGATCATAGTCAGAATTAGAGGTAAAAAAATTCCTAACACTTTGGTAGATTTGGGAGTAATAATTAATGTTATGACAACTAATACTCTCCATACATTATCTATTATGAGAATACAGCCCAAAGCTACCATTCTTCAAATGGTGGACCAATCTATAACCAAACTAGAAGGGACTATAGAAAATGTTGAAGTACTAATAGAGTCTTAGGAGTATCCAATAGACTTCATGGTCTTACAAGCTAAAACAAAGAATCTAGGATACCCAATAATCCTAGGTAGACCATGGCTAGCTACTATAGTAGTATTATTGATTGCAGGTTAGGAGACATGACCATTTCTAATGGGTTAAAATCCAAATACATCTCTTTGTATCCTCTTGCAAAACCATCAACAAATCACATACAAGAACTTTGGGTGGATGAATCAGACAACACACCAAACAACATTTCATCCTTAGTTATGATCACAGTAAAAAAACACTTGGAAGAATTGAATGGAGACATATACCTAGAATCTATGGACTCTACCAGTCCAAAATCTATGGACTCTATCAGTCTAAAAGCTATGGACTCTGTTAGTCCAAAAGGTATAGACTCTGTCAGTCTGAAAGCTACAGACTTTGCCAGTCTAGAAACTATGGACTGCCTTAGTTTAGGATTCTTGGGTCAGATAGAATATTATGAAACTTCCACTTCTACTTCTTTTAGTGATTCCTTATCATATGATCATGGATTGATTCAAGAAAGTGTGTGGAAATTGGTAGAACAACAACAAACTCATTTATTAGATGCATTCCATTATTCTTTAGTAAGATTGATTCCTCATAGAAAAGAGTTTGTTGATAATGTAACCATGTTTCATAAGCTACTTCCTCATCTATGTCCTCTGAACTCATTTATTAATGAATTCAATAAAATAGAATCTAACTATCTAGGGATGAAACCAATCATGGTATTACTTACAAAGATTTTGAACATCAATATTTGGTTAACAAATGAAGAGAAGATCAACTCTTTGAAGTGTTGGAAAGACATACCAAGGATTTTGATTGGGATTATACCAACATGAAGGGAATTCACCCCAGCATATGCACTCTTGACATTTACATAGAATTTATCAAATCGGTCAGATAATCACAAAGAAGAATAAATCCAGCATTAAAAGAGATAGTCAAAATAGATATCCAAAACTTGTTGGAAGTTTGGTTTATTTACCCCATCTTAGACAGCTAGTGGGTTTCACCTCTAGTAATTATGCCTAAAAAAATGGAAAATTAAGGGTATGTGTAGATTACAAAGACCTGAACAAGGTAACACTAAGAGATTACTTTCCTTTACCTTTTATTGGTCAAGTTCTTGACAACTTGGCAGGAAAAAGATATTTTTCTTTTCTGGATGGGTTTAGTGGGTATAACCAGATAATGGTAGAAATTGAAGATCAAGACAAAACCACATTTACCTACCCTTGGGGAAATTTTGCTTACCTAGTACTTCCATTTGGACTTTGTAATGCTCTAACAACCTTCTAAAGAGTAGTTCTAGCAATATTCTTTGACCTTACAAATGATTGTGTTGAAGTATATATGGATGATTTCACCATTTATGGTGGAACTTATGAAGAGGCTCTTACCAACTTGGAAAGAGTATTGATCAAATGTGAGGAACATCAACTATCTTTGAGCCATGAAAAATGTTTGTTGATGATGGATGAAGGAATAGTGCTAGAACACTATATTTCTACAAAAGTCATTCAAGTAGATCCAAATAAGGTTAAAATAATCTCCAACTTACCCATTCCACCAAAAAAAAACTAAAATAAAGAGTTTTTTGGGGACATGCTGGTTACTAAAGATGCTTCATAGATAATTTTTGCCAAATAGCTGCCCCTATGTTTAGTTTTCTTACAAAAGACAATACATTCCAATGGAATGATAGTTTCTAGTAGGCCTTTGAGACCATCAAAGTTAAACTTGTAACTGCTTCAATATTGAGAGGACTAGATTAGACTCAGCCATTCCATATATACACAGATGCTTCCAATACAACACTAGGAGTAGTCCTTGGATAAAAGGATGAAGAGGGTAACATACATGTTATATATTATATTAACAAAAACATGACACTTGATAAAATAAATTATACGACAATTGAAAGGGAAATCCTAGTTGTAGTCTATACAATTAACAAATTTAGACACTACATAATAGGCTACAAGGTATTTATCTATATAAAACATTTAGCTATTAGATACCTTACCAACAAACCATTTGTGGGAGGTAGGATTATTATATGGTTGTTGCTCTTACAATAATTTGATGTTACTATTATAGAAAAACCAAGGAAGTCTAATGTGGTTGTTGATTTCTTGTCAAGAATAAACAATACAGGTGAAGAAGAACTAGTGGAAGATGACTTTCTAGATGAACAACTATTTTCTATTTCATCAAAATCTCTATGGTTTGCTGATATAGCCAATTACCTCACCACATGGAAGTTTCCTCTATAATTTTCACAAACAAAAAAGAAACATTTAATCAAAGAAAGTTCTTATTTTAAATGGATTAATGAAATGTTATTTAAAATTAGACCTAACCATGTGTTTCATATGCATGTGATAAATATTAAAGCTTATGATATCATTAGAGCTTATCATGATGAACTAGGAGGAGGTCATTACTCAGCCCAAAGAACCATACACAAAATCCTAGGAGTATGATACTATTGGCCTCACCTTCATTAGTATGTAAAAAGATATGTCAAAAACTATGATGCTTGTTAGAGAATTGGATAGCCTACTCTTTCAATAGAGATTCCTTTGCACCCTCATCCTCAATTGGTTTTAGAACCATTTGTGAAATGGGGAATTGATTTTATAAGTCCTATGGATCCTCCTTCTAGAGGAAAAGAATATCTCCTAGTATGTATAGACTATGCGACCAAGTGGGTGGAAGTGGAAGTATTAACTCATGCAAGAGAAGAGATGTAGCTAATTTATTATATTTCAAAATTATGTAAATATTTGGTGCTCTAAGGGAGATAGTCTCAGATCAAGGACCATAGTTCATGTCAAACATGATAAAGCACTTCATGCCAATATATCAAACTCAACACAGAAAAACATCTCCATACCACCCATAGGCTAATGGGCAATGTGAAGTCACCAACAGAGTATTGAAAACCATTTTAACCAAGGTTTTTAATTTTAGTAGAAAGAATTGGGTAGATAAGGTACTAGAAGTTGTTTGGGCCTATAATACTACTTGGAAAATAATGACTAGATTTTCACCTTATGAACTGGTTTATGGTAAAAATCCCTTATTCTCTTTAGAATTTTAATTATAAACTTTGAAAACAACTGTAGAAGTAGGGATTGAATTAGAAGAAATATATAAGGAAAGACTCCTACACCTTAATCAACTTGATGAGATGAGGATGGAAGTACTACAAAGAACTAAATTAGTACAACATCAAAGAAAATTTTGGCATGATTCACAAATCAAACAATGAAAGTTTAAAAAAGGAGATTGGGCACTATTGTTTGATTCCAAATTTCAATAGTTTAAAGGAAAAATACAAATGAGGTGGTTAGGACCTTATCAAATTAAGGTCTTTGAAAATAGTTATGTTAAGCTAATACCTATTGATGAAATAAAAAGAGCTCTATTAGTTAATGGACATATATTGAAGCTTTATCAAAAACCTATTAATAAAGAAGAATTTGTTCAAGAGACAAAATATGAAGTAGCCTTTCTGGAGGACTCTGCTTCTTCTAGAGAAACTGCTTCAAATCAAGTAGCTATTCTAGAGGGCTCTGCTTCTTCTAGAGAACCTGCTCCTTAATGATCCTACATATATAAAAAATAAAAATAAAAATAATAAATATATATATATATATATATATATATGAATAGTGAAAATCCTTCCAAGGACACTATTGACAATGCATGCCCAAAAAATCAGCTTGCTAGCTAGCTATGCATTGTGAAAAGGGCTTTGGATAGCAAACCAGCAATGGCTAGACAAAGGGCAAAAACAATATTTATAAAAAATTAGAGAATTTTATCATGCCACTATTATTGGTCATCTCCATGCAATAAACTAATCCATGCAAACTTATTTGTGAAGGATAAATGGCAAGCAAAGGATAAATATAAGGTCAAAGTAAGTAAGACGTATATTTTATTTATCTATGTTTAGTTAGCTAATTATCTTCGATTTAATTAAGACTTATTATGCATAGATGACCTAAACATGAATCTTCTGAAATAGAATGACATGACACATGCTGTAATGAAAAAGTATGCAGACAAGCTACCAAAGGTGTATGGATAAGCGTACAACTTTGGTATAATCAATTGAGTCATCAGTCATGATAATTATAGGATATCATAAAAGGTTTTTTTTTAAATGAAGTGATAAATCATTGTCACTATTAAAGTGCCATGATATCATTTCATTCAATCTTTAATAATGGACATAACATCTAGAACACTCCATAGAAATGTGCAGCGCTGAACTATATCCAGTCATCATATCAAACTATGGACTCATGAAGCTATGGCATTTCATATGAACCATTTCATTTCTATAGAATTCAATAGAGGATGGTTTATATATCCTCTAAAATTTTTGCCTATAAACCCTCAATGACTGTTACCTACCAATTTCAACAAAAGACTAGTCTAAACCCCAATCAGAGTTAAAGGAATAGAGTTGTCTATAAATATGCATATAAATGGGATAAAAGATGAGATAAGAGCTGAGTAGAAAAATTTCATAAAGACAAAGCTTTTGTGGTATTTTTTAGAGCCAATGATTGGCTACCTTTCATTGAAAATTTCTAAGGTTTCAATGAAACAATGGTAAGTGAATTCATCACTAATCTCACCCATAAATTTTCAATTGTGAAAGGCATTGTTATTCCTATTACAATTCAAATTATAAGCCAAATCATTTAAGTTCTAGAAGAGGGAATGAGAGCTACAAGTAGAATTTCATTTAGTGATTTAATTAGTCAGTTTAATGGTAATGAATAGACTTGGACTTCATGTCTGATAGATTCCAATGGAAAATAAAAAGGGATTAGTGGAAATTCACTTCATAAACCTTAGAAATCTATATCCAAGTGGGTACTCAAGTATATCATTTGTGAGGGGCAACATAGTCTTTTATAAGGAGACACCATGAAAATGTTAATACACCTTAATCATGGGAGATAAAACCCTTAGCACAAGATCAACCTCCCATCCTTCTTATATGGTGCCCTTCAAGTTATGACTACAACTCCTAATGCTCTCTTAGGCACCATGTCCTGACTCACCTAATTATCCAACATCACTTCCTTCAACAAGGATAAGAGATCTAGGAGGAATTTTAGAATAGTATAACACAACAAATTCCAAATCTTCCTGCATAAGAAATCCCAAATTTACCTTTAGAACATTCATCTCCACCTGTTGCATCTATTGAGAAAATAAATCCAAAGAAGAAATCTCAGACTGTAGTCTCCAAAAAAATCTCTTCTTCTTGTTCAATTTGAATCACAAGGTCTCAAATCCCTGAAGTTTCAAGGTCCCCACAAGAACCTCATGAATCTGTAGTGTAACCAATTCCTTTGTTAGGAAGAAGAAAATTAAGATGAAAGGTTACTATAGAACCTGAGAAGACTAAGGGATTGATGGTTGAAAAGGAAATCCAACTGAGTGTAGCTCAAAGAGTGACCAAAAGAAGGAGAAGGCTAATTCTAATAGATGAAGATGAATAAGAGGCTACAGACATTCTAGGTAGTCTTAAAACAATATCTCATTCCCCATACATCAAAATATCCCTGCAACTATTGATGTTGAAGAAACTCCTTTCAAAAGGAACTCTCTAATCATAATGGAGGAGCTAATTCTAGAAGAATAGCCACACATGGTAGAAGAATCAAGTATGGTAGAATAACCACTTGTTCTAGTTGAAACTACAATAGATAAAGGGAAAACTATATGTACAAATGAGAAAGGTGAGTCATCTAATCTAAATGATCTTATTATGTAGTTAACCTTGCAACTTTCTCAAGCTCAAGCTCTAGAGCAACAACAAACATCTGACATCATTGACTTGATCAGTCAATTGTAGAACAAGGATCATCTTAAGTCATTATTGGTATAGAAATTAGACATAACATCTACCAATCATGTAGTAGAAGTTCACAAATTAGAGGAAAAAATAAAGGAACATGAAAGTGGAGAAATAGATCTTTGGATATATGTATAAAATTTAAAGAAGGAAATTAGGAGATTGTAGAGTTTAATAAACTCTTCCAAAGCACCTTCTGATGTTGCACCTTCTCCTCTTAAGGTATTTGTTAATCACAGTTGTCAAACAAGTTGTCCAAGTATTCCTCCCTTGAAAATACTACAAAAAATTGAAGAATAATATTCCATACTTAAATATATAAAAAAAAAGATGCAACTTCTTCAAACAAACTCTTGGAAAATGAAAAGAAAGAATTAGAAGCTAAGGTCCAAAATTTAGAAGGAAATTTTTAGGATACATGCAAATTAGGGGAATCTCTTTTGGCATGTAGGAATCCTTCTCCTACATATAGTTTGTTTTTATTTGAAATATTTTATAGATGGCAGGTTTTAAGGATCTCTTGTCATCTTCCTTACAAGATTTTACAGCCAACAACCTTTTTGGAAATTTTCTATAGTGTTGAACCTGATCAACAGGATTTACTTTGTGAGTTTTATTTACATGATTTGATCCTAGGAGACCATGAGCACAATAAATTTTTGATAAACCTTCATGTATGAGAAGTTTAACTGAAGGCATTACATTCTACATTCAAAAATCAACTAGCATGGAAAAGCACATTTGAGGACTATACAAATCATGCTAAGACTATAAGATTGTGTATCAAACCAGCCTTTCCTATTCCCAAATTGATCAAATCAAATTTTAATTGTGCTTATTTAAGTGATGAAGTTAAAATGCATTATTTACAAGATTTATATTATTGTGATATTTCTTTTGATTTATTTTGTAGACAGAGTTTTTATTCAATGGTGACTTCAAGTGTAAATAGATGGGACTAACTTCAGTGCCTCTTAAAAGATGAGAGGTCATGTCCCCAAATAACTTAAGATGGAGTATGAGGAGAGCTTCCTAAATTTTTGAAATCTCAATAGAGGTAATAAATTCTAGGGGAGAATAGAAATGGATTGACATGGGATAAAGACCCCCTTTGTTGATCATACCTATTCTAGGATGATAGAGTTAGGCTCCACAATCGGAGGAGAAATTCAATATATGGAAACAAATGATTCAAGCACATTAGGGGTTTATAAGAAATTTAGACAAGCATATAATATATGAATTTGATGAATATGATTTGTGTTAAAGTGTGGAAAGTAGATGCCAGAGTTATGAATGCCAATAAATGTTTGCAATGGGACTTGCAAAAGGTAAAGCCTGGGGGAGATGATGAGCTCAAAATATGGATCATTATTGACATGTTATTTCCCTCAATTCATCTCTCAAAGGATATTATCTTATTCAAATCATAGATTGTTAGATCACTATTACATGGAAAATAGATACTTGTCTTGTTTATATTGAACTAAAGACTAAACCTTTACTTTGTCATTAATGTCTAATACATAGCATGTTTTAGTGATTTTTTGATGTGAAGAATTCTGAGGAAGAAGACATAGGTGTTGTATAGTAAAAATTCAATTTTGATCTCCATCCAGAAGAACTACAGACTCCATAGGCTTGATTCTACAAACTTTGCAATCTTATTTCTATAGACTCTACAGTCTTGTTTCTATAGACTCTATAGGCTTGTTTCTATAGATTCTACAAGCTTGTTTTTATGGACTCCACAGGCGTGTTTCTACAGACTTTGTAGGCTTGTTTCTATGAACTCTGTAGGCTCATTCTTACTGACTCTGTAGGGTCAATTCTAAGAATTTTCTAAGGACAAAGCTACAAATGGGGAAGCTGGTGGCCAGATAAGATAAGAGAGAATCATTCCAGCTAGAGTCAAATAAGGAAAATAACCACCTACTATTTTATAGGATTTTCTTTTGATAAAATTGTATATAATTGGATCTTAGGACTATTATAGGATAGTATATTTATTTCATCAAAATAATTAGATCTCTTGAAAATCCAATCTCCTATCTTTGGATGAATGGATTGACTAAGGAATCCTATTTCTTTGCATCCTATTTTGAGTTGATTGTATTAGTATAAAATGTACTACTTTCATCATTGAAAGATATTAGATATTATATTAGATAATAGAGATTGGATAATAGAGAAAAGATACGTACAAGCATATTACAATTTTCAGATAGATTGTAATCATTTTAGTTTTATGAATTGTCACTTCAATTTCCAGCATTGATTAATTTTTGTTCTTGATTCTAAGAGGAGCAAGGGACCCCTCTCCTTGGAATCAGGAATTGTGTATGGTATTTATGTTATGTTACAATAACTATTTGTTATAACTAATTAGAATCTTGTTACTAGTTGCATTATTCATAAAAACATCAAAACAAATTCACAGTTTAAAAGGCATTTCCTTATTTCAAAGTCATTTACTTTCTAAGCAAAGTGTGTTTTATTTTACAGCGAACGTGTGAAGCAAATTTACTTTTTTTAGTTAGGAGTATGATTTTAATTTCCATTCAAGCATAAATAGGAGTGTGATTTTACTTTTCATCAAAAGAGTGAATCAAGTAGTTTAGGACACATTTATTTCTTTAGTCAAAGTTAGAATAGGACCATCAAACACTTCCATAAGTAGAATTCTAGATCTACAATCCTATACCTTACTACAAATAGCTTTGGACACCAACCCTAGTTGATAAGACATCAATTAAATATTGATTAAATGAAGAGTTAAATGACACTCATTAACATCCAACCATGAGGTGTTATCTCTCATAGATGGGTTCTCAAGTTCCAATCAGATCTTAATTGCTCTAAAAAATTAGCACAAAACCACCTTTACCACTCAATGGAGAAAATATTTTCATAGAGTCATGACTTTAGGTTAAGAATGCTAGTTCAACCTACCAATGTGTCATGACGTATATCTTCCATGACTTTATCCATAAGACTATCAAGGACTATATGGATAACCTTCTCAAGAAATCAAAACTTAGAAGAGATCATTTGGTTGTTCTTAAGATCATCATTGAATGCCTCATCCATTACCATGTATACCTAAACCCTAAGAAATATATTTTTGGGGTATCATCAGGAAAACCTCTTGGCTTCATTATTTCCCTTCACATAATCAATGTCAACCCCACCAAAATTAAAGCCATCCTAGACATGCTTCCTCCAACCAACCTCAAGAAACTCTATAATTTTTAGGAGAAGATATAATCCATTCATAGTTTTATCTCCTAAGACTTCTACGATTATGTGAAAAAGTGTGTCAAATGTCAACATCACACCTATTCATATCACATATTTTTCTCTCATGTTTGGAGCAGAGGTAGTCTTGCCTCTTGAAGTCCAAATCCCATCTCTTCACATATCTTTAAAATATCTCATTTCTAAGAATGATTATCATCAACACCATTTAGCCCATCTTGATCTACTTTATGAGCATCATCTAGTAGCCCTTACCCATCTCCATGTCTATAAGGATCATGTTAATTACACCTATAATAAGCACCTTAAGGTGTAAGAATTCAATATTAGAGACCTCATCCTAAAGGAAAATCAACATGTCATTAATATGGAGAAAATCATGTGGGGAAATTTTGCTTTCAATTTACTTGGACCTTATATTATAACCCATAAGCATGGATTAAGAGCTTACCAGTTGTCTTCTCTCGAAGGCCATCTAGAACCTAAACCCCTCAATGCTTTGAATTCCCATCCATTCTTTTGTTAATAAATATAAAGATCACCTCTTGTTTAACTTAAGCTCATCCCTTATTCTCCACCTACATTCCATCTCCCTATTTTATGAACAATTGATTACAAGTGAATTATGTGATCATCTATCACCATCATAGCTTTATCTTAAATAATGGGTATCACATCTCTACCCATGTCATGGTCCTCATGGTACTTTCCACCCCTTTATAAGATGGATTCCTATGATCATTGACACCTAAACCTTTTCAAACCTAATCAACCTTCTTGTTCTTCTAGTTTTACCTTCATAAAGGTGAAACACTAAAGTTAGCCTAAGAAAGTCTATGTCAAGAAAAACCAAATCAAAAAAACAAATTTACTATCACTAGCAATCATAGGTCATTTTTATCATTCATAGACTACTCCCTTGAAGGACATCTATTGAAAATTTATTTGAAATTACTAAAACATAAGGTGGACTGCTCCCTCGAAGGATAGCTATCAAAAAGCATTGAAAAAAATAAATAAACTTGGACCACTCCCTTGAAGGAGGTTGATTAAAGCATCTTGTTAAAAACATAGTAATTTCATGGAAGCTTCTTGTATCAATCAAATTTCCTTATACAAAAATACAACAAAAGGCTCATTATCACAACCACAATAAAAGCAAATAAATATTGAAAGTTGTAATCATCTCTCAAATAGTATAATAAGGTGGAAAGTCACAATCAAATTTCACAAGTATACTTCTCATATTAATCATTATACACTTTGCATGGCATAGACTTATTTATCCTGGTTCCTTAGACACTTTTAGAAGATTCATGTTAGTCTCACAACAAGGTTCCATTTTCATCCATTTCCCCTTCACATTATATTCAAGGGATTCTTGAGCTTACTTGAAATTTTGTGGTCGAGACACCTTTTAACCTACTAATGAACACTAATGCAAAGAATTCAAAGGGCTTGTGTTCATTAATGCAGTCTAACTTTGGTTTTGTTTTGGTCTTTTTCAATGAAGAAGCATCATGCCCTCTTCTTACCCTATCATGATTCATTGATATTTCCATGATGATCATCTCTTGATTATATTCTTTAGTCTCTCATCTAGTGTTACTTATTCATTTGTCTCATGTGTTTTACATTAAATTGACAATAGATCATAATTATAAGCATAACCATAATAAAATCATAACCACAAGCATAACCATAGAAATCATAACCATCACATACATAATCAATAAAGCAACCAACCATTTTCCACCACATTCCTATGTCTAAAATAATGAAATCCAAATGTTCATAAACATTAGCACATCATAAGCAATCAAGAAGCATAACCCTAAACCAAAAACATCTCATGCATAACTAAGCATATATCAGTGTCTAAACAAATAAATCATAAGCATAAACCATGAGAAATATAAGCATCACATCATAAGAAATAAACATCAACATTAGATCATACACCATGAGCATAAACATAACCAATGATCACATATATATAAACTCATGAGTCAAATAATCATAATAATGTGTACATGTTAATAAACATGACTCTCTCTAAAAAATGTACATCTCATTGCATTGGCTCATAGGTTAGAATCAAAATGATATAAAAAGTCATATATCTAACTATATCTATGACCTAGGGGCATCACTTTCTCCTAGAGTACTGCTAGATCCTGGTACCTGCCCACATACTATACTTATTGATCCACCACTTATCCATGTCTATCTAGATATAGATCATGCCCATTGACCTTGGGTCACCAAAATTTCCCTACCTACTAAGCTACCTTGATATTCACCCCATCAAGGCTTTTTATGGACACTATGTTAGGATAATAGCCTCATAGTACCATAGCTCCTCCACTATAGCTAGGTATCATGCTGTAAGAGTAAAACCTAATGGTACTACCTGTGTTGCTACTACTCCTACTCTCTACCTTAGAGAGTCCCTCTCCTAGGTCACCAAGTCTAAAGAGGTCCTGACTTGATCTTTTTGCCCTATGATAATAGCAATATAACCCTATAAGGTCATAGCCTAACCCTATAGTGTAACAATTTGGCCTTAAAATGTGGCCACCTACCCCTACAATACCTATACCTATCCCTATGTAATGGATAAAACCACCCCTACCTATCCATCATGGCCAATTGAATCTATGGCCATCAGCCTCACACCTCCATCATCTCCACAATGTCTATAGCTATGTATATGGGTTGGTACTATGCCATGTACCCATCTACAAACCTAACATCATCTATCAATGCCCTAGTAGGCAGATCCTCATACTCTAGAAAAGTAGGCATAGGATATGGCTCTACTAATAAGATATTTAAATCCTCTCTCTTATATCTAGGGATTGGATGTGGGATACCCTATACCATGCTAAACTATCAATGTACCCTATCAAATGGAATGAACTCCACCTCTCCATCTCACCTATCAAGTATCCATCTATAGCTATATAGTGAAAGTGTTTATTTTTGTACCCTGGCCATAATGGAACCTGAATGTAAGGCCTCCATGTGATATATCCTATCACTAGTGCACCTGATGCACCATTGAACCACTCCACATCATGAGAACCACTCCCTAAACTTGATGGATCAAAGTCACCCCTCCATCATATGAAGCTGATGGGGAAATCGGTCTATGTGTACCCAACCCATGACAATCCCACTAAGCTCAGCACCCAAATATTCTCATAGACCCAATAATATAGAACTAGGATGACACTAATGCCATACCTCCTATGGGACCTGAAGCCCCACAACTCTTTATAAATCTAAACTAGTATAATAGAAACCCAACTGAATACCATCTTTCCCATCAATATCTTAACTAGAATACTCATTATCAGATAAGGGAACCTCCTACTACTTAAGTTAGGAATCCCAAAGCAAGTAATCAAAATCATGAGCATGGTGATGAGTCTCCTCTTAGCTAGAACCCTCTGATACCAAGCACTATACCTAAATCCTCTAGTGTGCCATCTAACTTGATCACTCTCATCTCCATATAGTAGCTCAATATGATCATCCCTTTCCTCTCACTCTATGTGGTATATCAGATCATCATGGAGTGGAATTTGAGTAATATTACAAACATCCTTCAGGAAGATGGTCATCTAATTGGTTGGTAATAGAAAGGTATTTGTAGTAGGATCCCATCTCTCAATGACTACTATGACCATGGATGCATCTTGAGGCATATATTGATAGTGCCTCATTGCCCCTAACCCTATTTCTTCCATGTGGACTTAGTGGGCTGGGGTCATCCCTTGTTGTATCTCTATATAGAAACATATCACTCTATTATGCATCTAAATC
The DNA here is from genome assembly GCA_037957365.1 of Torreya grandis. Taxonomy (NCBI): domain Eukaryota; kingdom Viridiplantae; phylum Streptophyta; class Pinopsida; order Cupressales; family Taxaceae; genus Torreya; species Torreya grandis. The sequence continues at coordinate 923,349 of JARHVA010005344.1, forward strand.
TACTCCCTAACTTTCACCAATTTAGAGCATGCCTCAGTTGCCTAAACTGATGACACTTTCTTAGCCTACATTACACTTTAATGACTTTACCTATTTCCCTAAAATTTTATGCCTATTTATCAGGCACCAACCATGTATACCCTCTTAACCTAAAAGATCTACTTATCTCACAAACCCAACCCATTTTTTCCCTACCCTTTTTTCAAAGCACTTATTAAAAACTCTTTTTTATAGGTGACCACCAATGGTCAAGCACCCATTTTTATATGGATGTCGATCATCGATGGTTAAGCCTAACCATCGACAGTCACTGTGGGTGTTTCATGGCTAGAATACCCAAACCCTATCACATAAAAAATAACCCTAAATGCATGAAAAATAACCACATTTGCTACCCTACACCCTCACCCTCACCCAATGCAATTTACCTACCCCACAACACCCATTCCTACTTTTACCCGTAATTATACCCAAAAACCATGAAAACCCCACCCAATGCACAAAAAAATTAACCTGAGAATTTTAATCTACCTTGACCTCCTAACCCAACAAAAATTCATAAACTCATTCCTATCTATCAAAATTAAAACACACCTTAACTCATTTCATGACCTATATCATGGATTCAGCCATAGACCCACTCATCCTCACCCATGCCCATGTGCTCCTTACATCTTATCTAGTCAACATAGTCCACCTTAGCTCAATACCAAACATCCACCTGAGCACAAACCCTCAATAAATTCCTTCACTAAAAAATTTCAAAATCCAAAGCTCAAATTCAACCCAAAGCACAAGCACCAAATGTTAAAAAGTGATTCACCTTTCACTTTTTATTACTAGTTTTTTAGGGTTCTACCTTGATCATCAGTGGTCAAGGTGACCATATATGGTTTCAATTGAGGACCCTAACCATAAATGGTTGAGGTAACAATTTATGGTCACCCTTGAGGACCCTAACCATCAACAGTTAGGTTCCCCATTTTGTTGCCTCCAACTAAGCAGCCCCCCTTTTTAGCATAACTCAACCATTTCTCACCCACCCATGGATTCTACCTTCTCCACCCACCCTAAACACCTCATCACCTCATTATTGGTCCACTTTATCCCAACTAACATGTATTTTATAACACCTTTTACCTAGAATTTTGACCACCATGATAGCATTTCCATGTTGACCCTTTTAAACTTGCACCACCTCATACTTATGTGACCCACTTATGTATTTTTGAGAGAATTCTTAACTTAGATACCTATGACACTTGACCTATTTATGTTTTATATGATAATTATTCCTACCTTGGATACCCACATAAACACTAAATTTGTCTAGGATACTAATAGGTGTACCCAACTACCACATCTAATTATAGTCATGTGGTACACTAGTCACTTATCCCTAAAAACCAACTTTTGTTGTTCTCAACTATGAATATCTCATCTTTGTGTGATCTTGGCTATGAAACCTTTTGTTTCACTTTGTGTGCCTATTTATGCTTTAGTTATCAACCTCTCATCTAACATCTTGATGTCCACCTTCATCATCACCTTCATTTACCTTATCAAACTCACACCTGATTCCATTTTACCTCACTCACTCCTAGTTTGAGGGTGAACACCTCTTCCCATACTTGAGGCAATTATAAAAACATTGAACAATGCTAATTTTTTTTTTGTATCTAGTTGATTCCAAGATGCATAAAAAAAGGGTAAAATGTAGACACCAAAAATCTACATACAGTGACTCTAAGTGTTGAAATACCCCTTAACCAACTTGGGACCCTCTTAAGACCAACATAAAACTCTAAACCCTAATCAATCTTACCCATAGTTAGTTTGGAAACTTAATTAACCTAATCTTTTACCCCTTTTTACCCTTTACCCTCAACCATCGATGGTCAAGTTGACCACCGAAGGTCACCTTAATCGTTGATGATTAGGGGCCACCTCCTCAACCATTAACATGCAAGTCACCTAACTTAATTTTATAAAAATAACCCATATAATTCTATTTATAGACCATTACATGGACAATTTAAATTTGGAAGGCCCAGTTCACATGATGTTGCAACTCTCTTACCTTGCTTGTAAGAGAGAGGAACAAAGAGGTGAAAATCCATTTACAACTATTATCAAGAGCTTTGTGTGTCTAAGATTTTATTTCATGTGTGTTAATCACCATCAATAATACAAAAATATATCAATCATATTATAGAGTCAATTTTCTTCGACCTATCCACCAAGTCTTCAAGTACCATTATTCTACCAAAATTGAGCTAGATTATATTAATAGGTTAACTACCTCAACCATTCACCTGATCGACTTCTTGTAAGACAAGTACTTTTTTTATTAGTATTCATTTATTTTATTTCCATTTTGTAATCAACCAAGGTCTTACCCATCTCTTAAAATCCATCTTTTGGATCTCATCAATTAGCCTTTTTACCAACCTAGATTTAGACACAGTAATTATCGATGATTGGCTCAACCATCGATGGTTTGTCCAACCACTGATGGTCACCTTGACCACTAATAGTCATGTTAACTATCGATGGTCAACCCATTTATTGATGGTCATTATGGTAATGAAAACCATCAAGCTAATTTTACTTACTTATACCTAATCAAACTTAATTCTCTATGTTGTTGCCTATTCATAGACCCCTTTCTAATTTTTTGAAGCATACCGAAACCCTCTAACATTAGTATTAAATATTTTATCACTAATTTAATTATTTATAGTGTATTTTCTAAGTAAGCATTCTTATGTTCAATTTTAGTACCTTTTGATTATTGATGCAAGTACCTTATATTTTGTTTCTAAACTTAATTATTTAAAATGTGTGGATTGACAACCTTCAAGGAAGATATTAATTCTAAGATCTATATATTGCTAGGCAATCCACTCAAATATCTGTCTAACAAACAAGTTTTTCTTTAGCTATTTCTTATCCAAAGGTCATCCTCCCAAGCCAAAGAGGATCTCTTCACAATCTTCTAATTTCAACGTGCACTCAATCAAACATATTTTCTAACCATACCTTAACTTAGTTTCATCCTTTCCCATTTCCAATAATAAGTAAGAAATTAATTAAAACATATTCTTTTGTTTGTTTCTAAAGAGAGATGCATGTTTAGGTATGGCCCCACATGATCTAGCCACACACATAAGTGTGTTTTTATTTTCTTATCAAAATGTAGTGTGCCGTCAAATTGATAGCTTAGAGGTGATCCAAAGAAAATTGATTATTTTTATTTCATAAATAAAGAAGGTTTTCCCAGCTATAAATAATAAGTTGTTTATCCTATTATACAAGTGTGTACTTATCTAAAACTTTTTTGATGTTTTTAGTTTATACTAGCATAATATTTATTTTATTTGATCTGATAAGTTTATCATTGATTTAACACTATGATATCCCCCACGTAAGAACAAATTCCACATTTCATAGCCATTCAAATTATTGAATGAAATAACATTGTAATCTTGAGTTCAAGTATGTAAGCCACAACCCAATTTCAAAATGTTTTTTTGAAATCTTTAACAAGTTAGGGCTAAATATATGACTAAATTATTGTAACATGAATATGAAAACTCTAGGTGTTTAGTCCATGATCTAAATTCAGTGGTCCCTAGAACCCCAAAAAATACTCCTACTCCTAGTATCAATAACTTCCTTCCAAGTGGAATAATAATATCTAAAATATCGACCAATACAATATTTTTTTCAATAAATAGCCATTCTTACTAATATTTTATTCAAATAAATTTCTTGACAATCCATTGCATGATAATTTTAATTTAACTCTTATAATCTTAGAATACACTATAAAGATTCATTTATTTATGAGAAATTCATAGTTTCAAAAATGTTTGGGGACAATCTCATAGTAGAAAAAATTCTTGGGGAAAAAATAATTTTTCTAAAGGTACATTTTTATTAACCATTCATTATTAGTCAAAAAAATTTAAAATAAATTAGTATAAAAAATTGTTGGAAAAGTACCAAAAACTACTTTTCTATAAATTTAAAGTTTATTTAAAAAGCCTATTTGAGATTTGAACTGAATATGATTGAAAACATTTAACTAAGAATTTGTATGAACATCAGATCATAATGCAAATTGAATATTGCTCACAAAATTTAATTTATATAAGTATTTTAAATTCAATTTCATTTATTCTCTAGTGGTTCATCACTTATCATAGATATATTTAGATCTTCTTTCAAAAACAATCTTACTTAATCTATATCCCTAGTCAAGACTAGTTGTGTAAATAATGTCATCATAAGCCATTTTACCTTTGTAAACTCTTTATAGATAAAACCTTCGTTAGAATGATAAAATTTTATTAAAGTGCACCTTTTTTAGTGGGTTGATTGTAATAGTGCTTGTATAATTAAAATTAATTCCACATTCCTTCCAAATTATGTACAAATTCTTAATAAATATTCTCATATTTTTTTCGTAATGCTCAAAACCTCAATAAAATAAAAGATAGGCATCCAATTTAGTATTTAGTAGTAGTTTTGTTACATTTATTTTACATTCACAATTGTATTAGATGTAGACCAAAATTTTAATTGACAATGTGAGGATACAACCATTAAAAACTAGGTTGAATGTCATCTTAGTTGTATATTCTTGTTGTTGACTTGGAATGGAGTGTTATTATTTTTTAAATAATGTTTTTGAATTAAAAATATTTATAAGTCAAGAACAAGTAAATGTTTTTTTGAGTCATTGCAAATAATAATCATTTTGGTATTCAATTTTACATTCAATTTATTTTTGAATGTTATTATAGTAATATGCTAGTTAATGTTTTGCATACAATCTTAAGAATTTACATATATTATACATCATCTCTAGTCAAATATACAAAATAATTAAATTTTTTAATTAATTAATACTTCAAAAACATAATCAAACCAACTATATTGAGACTTATTCATGAAGTTTTCAATATTATTGATTATTAATTTAAGTAATAATGAATACCTTTTTGTAGGCCAAGTGTGACAATTGTTAGTGCATGCTCCGATGTAATTAATGTGTTTACAACAATCAATTGCATGTTTTAATGAAGTTCATATTGTCAGTTACATGTGACCTCTAATTATTTACTTGTTTCTCCTTGAGCTGAAGTTGAGTCTTTATTTAATTTGTCATCTACATTCATTGTTTGTAATGGCTTAATAATTTCTACCAACATGAAATATACAAGTTTAGAATGAAAATTCAAAATTATTTAGAATGGGTGGCCACCTGTAACTTCTCAAAAGCATTGATAAGTCTAATATATAATATCATGGGAAGTACATTCTCAAAAATAGAGTAATGTTATAGGTGATTCAATAGTCAATAGTATATTACATATTTAGAACTTATGATCCAAAGGATTGACTTAAGCTATAAAAATAATTTAGTGTGTAACTACACAAATTTTATGAATCATATAAATTATTATCAAACCATGTGTGTACCTAGGGGTCTCAAAAGGTATTTTTAGTATTATTTAAGCATCATCTCCTACTTTGGATTTTCCACTATGCATATTAGTGAAGTTATCTTTAAATATGTAACACTTTGTATCACATTTATGCCTCCATAAAGTACTAAAATAAGAGATGAGTCTATGCTACATCTTGATAACATATGCTCTAAAAATTTGATAAATCTCTCATAATTTAAATGATGCTTAGATAAGACAATCCAAATATTAGTTGGCTTCACAATGTCTAAGGGCTCGATGTGTAATAAATCAAGTTTTATTCCCACTTCTTCATCAACGCAATATTTTTAATCATATACACCATAAATTATAAATACCAATGATAGTCCCTCAAACCCACCTTCCTCATTCAAAATCTTATAGCATCCTTAAAAAATTATTTCATTATTTTCTTTAGCATTTTCCATGTAGATGCATATATAATTATGAAACAAGTAAGTCTTGAGAACTTAAGCAATAAATATGCACACACAATTCATTGCATTAGACACAATACACAAACACACACACACACACACACACACACACACACACACACACACACACACACACACACACACACACACACACACACACACACACACACACACACACACACACACACCCGCACACACACACGCACACACACACACACACACACACACACACACACACACACACACATATATCACTTTGAGTGACATCAATGACAACATTACAAAAATCTATAATAACCACCTCTAGACTAAGAGAAAGATGGTGTTCTAGTGCTCTCAATGTTCTACCTAATATAAAAATAAAATCACACTAACATGTGAACTCAAAAGTTTAATCCTCCCTTGGTAGATATTTTTTTTAATTGATGAAACATATAGTTCTAGGAGGTGGATGAAATCTGTTAATATCACTGTATTATCTGGATCCCTTTCCCTATTTGATTGTTTTTATTTTTAAATTTATAAACTACTCAAAGTGTTGAACAAAGTGAGTTTCATACATGCAAAAAAAATCTATCACATTTGATGCATCGCACCCCCAAATAGATACTTTTTTAAGAACCCATGAATTCAAATACTTTATTATTTTCACCCTTAAGACTCTGGTCTCCTTAATTCTTTTGTAATAGGAACTTAAAGTTTCTAATTTCACACTAGGTACAACACTCAACATAATCAAAAACTATCCACTCATAACTTTGCCTACAAGTAGATTTAATTCTTCTAAAAATATAACTTGTGTGCTTCTAAATAAACCCATTGTAAATTTTAACAATGAATTTGGCTTGAAATCTAGATCACTATCTTTCTTAAGGCTACAATCTAACTCACCATTTATGTAGAGATCATAAAATAGAACCCATTTTTTCCATGTCATCAAGAAGAATGAAAAATGTCATCTTATATATAAGGATTTTAATTTTTTTCAAAAAATTTATTAATATCTTATTCAAATACTTGTATGTAAACACAAAATTAAAATACATTAATCAAGCCTATAGATAAGTTAAGATTTTTTTTTTCCTTTTATTATTAATTAAACTAAATTTAATATTTAAGCTACCTTCTATTTATCTGTCTTTTCTTTGCCTAAAGCAATACATTGTTATCTTTTTCCCGTTATCTAGAGTGCCCTAGATTTATACAACTTGTCAATAAAATGTGTTGGAAACCATGTTTTGTTGGGCATATTTTATTGTTTAAAAATATTTATTACCTGATCTATTGTGTCTTTGGTAGAAATAATATGATCTAACATTTTTTTTAATATATCATGAAAAGATGCAAACTCATGGGTTTTCAAAATAATTTACATAGCTATGATGGTATGTTGTTCATCGATGATGTAGTATTTAGTCTCTAGACCCTATAATTCATGCTCAAGCTCAATGAATAATATATCACTTGTATTTTTATAAATGGAATCAATATTAAATCTTTTTAAATAGGTAAAAAATTACACAACATTAGCTAACCATTCTATCAACACTAGTTGGATTAAGAGATTGGTACTAGTATTTAAAAGGAGTTTGATGATAACATTCAACTCTAATATTGAATGAATTTTCATTGAATAATAAAATTTGAAACTCTTGAAATTTTTGAGATTCACTTTTATTAAATTACTTTTTAGCTTGTTTCAATATATTTTCCTCCCTTGTAGATGCCTTATCTCTTTGAAACATGATATTAAAGTTTCATTTTCTAGCTTTACCAATAGTTACCTCCTCATATATGTAAACATTTTTGAATGAAAATTTTATTCCCTAATATTTCATCTATATTAAAGTTGTAGGTGAAAAATGAATTTAATGACTATTGATAAAGTCTTATGAATGCTAGTATAATTTTATTACAAATATTTTTACTAGTTTCTACTCTAGTGATGTCTCAATCTATAAATAGTTCAAATTTACAACCATAATAAAATCAATAATATTTTTATATTTAATCAAATTATCCATATCACTTTTTATATATAATAGAACCTTTAGATCCATTTTAATCTTTTGTCATAAGTGGTCATTGTTGTTTACATGCTCCACCTAAACCTTTATTACATTATTTGAAATACATTTCATATTTATCACTATCCTAACCACTTGATGTTCCCCTAATAGGGAATGAAGAATCTAGAGATAATTGCTATAGTTATATGGAGAGTAATTTTTTACAAACCACTCCTCATCTATTTTATTCTAGTCCAATGCACTTTCAATAATTGTAATATCTCGGTAGGGAACACTACACACAATAACCATTATAATTCCTATTGTAAAAATTTAGTCATAATTTGTTGGTTTAAATATATCAAGATGACATTTGAAATTTGAAATATTTTGAAACCATGTAATTACAAATTATTTACATATATTAGTGACTAGATCATTTTTTTAAAAATGGGTGGTTATTAATTAAACTTGTAAAGCCTTGACATAGGATTCATAGAAGAACATAAACATCCCTTATTATTGATATTAATTAGATCATAGAGAACCCTTAATTTATTCCTTTAATTTCCTTTATCTTTTTATTTTATATCAGACTCCAATTAACATGCTTATTCCTAGGCCAAATATCTATATTTATAGTTTTGAGGGTATATTACCAACTGATCTAGTTCATGGGATGGTAGTTGTCTTGCTAGTACTTTTGATACTTATTTTTAAACATATATCTATAAATAAAGTGGTTCAATCATATATCAATCCATGAAATTCTAACATTACGTAACTAAGTCATACATTGAGCCATTCAACCCTATCAACAATTAGTTCAATAGTCTTTATCATTGAGTACAAAGTTAAACTATGGAATGTTGTAGTCATACCTTAGCATGAAAAATATACAAATATACTTCACAATATCTACAATTATTTATGACATAGTATGAAACATAATAGATAAGAATATTAATGAAGAATATATGAGTCTTTCAACATGAAAACAACATTAAACCATGAATTCATAGTTTGATGTTCTAAACACAAACATGTAGAAAAAGTATCCATTTATCTTCTCCTCTTGATCATATTATAAGATAATTCACATAATACATAAAAATATTAAATTCCTATGTTTGGACTTAAACTTTTAAAGAAAGAAAAGAGAAAGAAAGTGGATAAAAATAATACCCTCAAGTTGAAATCTAATAAATGGTGGTTTGAGTGATTAAAAAAAGATGAGGATAGTAGTGTCTAGTCCTCAAAATCCTACCAAGAAAAGTAAGGATGGTTGAGTTGAGTAACAATATTATGACATCATATGCTAGACACTTAAGATAAACTAGTAGGTTGACTAGCTACAACTCCCTAAACAAGCACATAGAGTATGGCAAGTGAATAAGCAATCACATCACATCAAATAAAAACATAAATCATTATGGGGAGTATTAATCAACCAAATACACTAAATAAAAAATTACAAGTAAAGCATAAAATAACATTAATGTCAAATAACAAGTAATGAAAACTAATGCGATGGATAAAATAGGTCCAACCAATAAGGAAAGGTGAGAGTAGCAAGATGGTTGATGCAAAATCACCAAAAAACTTGTTCACAGTCTTTGTCACTACCTAAAACTATAGGCATATGTATAAAACTACATCCAAAATCAATTTCATTCTTCCAAGTTTTTTGAGCAATAAAACTCTATGAATTTTTTTCAACTACATTTGAGACTGTGAGAGCTACATGAAAAACACAATGAAGGAAAAAATGGATTCCCTAATCCTTAGGGACATAAGAACACTTAAATTCCCAAAATCAAATAATATTCCATTGAAATTTATGGCATTAGATCTTGGGGGAGTATTTTATAAGCTACCATATAAGGTTGGTCACCTTGAATATACATTCAAATACATTCATGCACAACTACAATAAATTAACCATACCAAAATAGAGGAGAACTAGTTATAACTCATACATCATATACTAGAACTAAAAAATGGGATTAGAATCCTAAATAAAAATTAATTCCATAGATGAAGCTCAATATTTTGGCAATATTTCCCTACTTCATTCTAGTAGATATTGTAATCATAATTCTAGTCAACTAGCTGCATCATGGTATTTTGTTCCATGACCAATCTCATGTCATTACTGCCCAAAACACTGAAAGAGTAATGAGGATGGTGAAAAAAGAAATAATATTATGAATTAAAAAACAAGGGTTTAAAAAAAGTAGTAGTAGCTACCAGTTGTCTAAACACTACCAAAGGAAAATATGACATCAAAAAATCAACCATTTCTAATGTTGACTATAGATAAGCAATTAAAGTAGTAACATAGAAAATATACTTTACTAATATGAAAGATGTCGAATCCCTAAGAGTGCATTGGTGGTATTTTAAATGATGTCAATGAAGACCAAATTCAACCTCTATCAAGGCATACTAGATAACTTAAATTCCAACATTTAGAATATTAAGAGAGGTAAGCAATTTTTTTTCTATGGATTTATGTTCCTTTGCCTAACTATGTACTACATAAACACCCTCCTAGTCAAAACCAAATAATAGATTGAAATAAAACAATAAACATAGGATAAAAATTCAAAAATTATCTAGATACTATGGCCATGGAAGAACAATTTACCATCATGATAAGGTGGCGAACTGATTTAAAATAAACCTCTAGTTTGTAGTATCATGTTTCCCCATAAATAGTAGACAAATACCATAAAGAGTTTTAATTTACTACCACCATTAAATACATATGTATCTTCCCATATGATCAACATACCAAAATTATTCTTCCATTATAGTATGAAGTGTTAGATAATGAAATTAAATAACTTATTTCCATTATTTGATTATTTTCACAAGTCTTAGGGAAGTTTGATCAAACTAAAATTCAATACACCATGGAAGAGTTAGTGGAAAAATTATTTGGATAATCATCCAATGATAATGTAGTAGAAGGGGATGAAAACATAGATGAATCTAGTGGAAAAATTGTAGGACCAAAAAAAATAAAGAAAAATAAGGGGAAAGAAGTCTAGTTACAAGCTACAGAACAAACAATAGTACTAGTAGATGTACATGTACCTAAAAAGGGAAATCTATCATAGTCCATAAAAATATACGGTGGATCCATGGGTGGTGGGTTTTTTCATAGAATAAAGCCAAGAACACATCCCCCACCATAAACAACTTAGATTCCACCTTAAAAACAAAAAAAAAGAGCCAAGGGATAAATAGATCCCCATAAATTCAAAGCCAAGTTCCAAAGAGCCCCCCATCAATGTATTTGATACATTATCATATACAATAAATGAGTAAGGAAAAATATATAACATGCCATAGATATCTTGATAGATAAGGACCAAAAATAAGCCACTGAAGCCTTAGCCAAGTTAAAGGCTAAACAAAGGGGGGAAAAAAGAAAGACAAAAAAGAGTCTAAAAAATATGTCACATCCAAACAAATAATATCCAAGTCATTAGAAACAAATTAAAATAAATAAAAAGAGAAAAAATAAAATAAAAATAGGAAAAATAACAAAATGATGAAGAAAAAAAAGAGAAAGAGGAAAATGAGATAGAAGGGAGAGAAAAAAAAGAAAAACTAGAAAAAGAGAAACAACATAAAGAAAATGAATAACATAAAAAGAAAAAGGTGGCAGAGGATGCCTCCCTCCTAGGCAAAAAAAAAAGAAAAGTAAAAATTGGATAGAGGACGCCACCCTCTAAGATGAAGAATTAAAAAAGAAAACATGGAAGAAGAAGTTTCTCAAAATTTAGAAGAAAAGAAGGTGGTTGAGGATGCCACAAAAAACATTGGTGACACATAAAAGTAATCCATAGTATAAGTTGGGCCAAACATACTTGCCCAAACACCATAATCACCATTTTTTTTAAGTAACCAATTTACACTATGCCTTCTATTTCTAATCAACAATTGACCACTACTTCATCCACCCTTACTCTAAATCCTCAAGATTCCATCACCCAAATTAAAGCAATTTTGGTGCAATGTCATAAATTCAACTCCATCCATTTGGATTCCACCCTTATCAAAATAATGCCAAAAGGGACTAATATCATGTTACATGAATTGACCTCTAGTAAAAAGTAATAATTGGTAAACATATTTTAGGAGAGTGCACATTATGACTATATGTTGAGATGCATAATCTTAGAGTAAACACTATAGGATGCCATCCGGGTGATTATGAAAGACATGCCATAATTTAAAGTAGATCAAAAGTTATCAATCACTCAATGGTTCACTAAAAATTTGAATTTTTTATCAAACATTAGATGGCACCAAGGAATAAAGGAAAAACATTAGGGCCATTACAATATAAGAGTTCAAACTTGAACAAAATACTAAGCCCTTGGAGGAGAACAAACATCATAACACTACAATTAAACAACATGTTAATTCTATAGATAAAGTGATATCAGAAGTTGGTTCATATTTTGATTTCACTATTCGGTGGATGATAGTAAAACTACAAGAAAAGAAGGCCTATTATATCCTTGAGGAATAATTAAACCAAGCTACATCCCAATATGATATTTACAAAGATCCCATAAGCACAAAGAGGGAAATAAGTTTAGCACTGGGTGGAAATTTTTGGGAGCAACATTAAAAAAAAAAAAAGCAAAACTAATCATTTAGATCAAAGAATCAGGAGAAATGGTAAATAATTTCATAGGAAAATTGAATAATTTTAAAAATTAAATTGAGACATCATTAAATACTTTTGTAACTCATCCCACTATTGATTCCATCATTAAACTAACCTGGGAAAATATATAGTTAGAATAAAAATCCCAATGAACCAAGAATTATCTCAAAAAACTAAAATCCATCAAGACCAAGCTTTTCAGTAAACATCAAGAATTATTACCGCAATGCCCAAGTACTTAACCAATTTTTTTATATTTTTTAAATTTGTCTTGTCTAAAAGATGAGACAAAAGTTTAAGTCTAGAGATAACATTGGCTAGTTTATTCAAGAAAATCTATAACAAACCACATAGGTCTATAATTATACCATGACATAATTTTGAACATAGGCATTTAATGTGGCATAGATTTCACCTCGTGGCATCATACAAAACTACACAATTCAATGTGATAGACAATTGGATTATATCATTGTATTTAGAATTAGTAAAATAGATAGTTTGAATATCATCAAATCTATGATATTTTTCTATTGATCTATCATATGTAACTATTTGGAGATATTAATAGATAATAATTAATAAGAGATCTTGAATAGATAATAATTAATAATTATTATGTATGAGTAGTTATTTCATATCAAATTTTTATTATTTTATTATTGTAGTTATTTCATAGTTACATGATAGTGTACTTTAGACCTTCATGATAGTACCATGAAATCATCAGACCTAAAATGTATATACATGAGGAAGACTATTGATAGTATTCCAATATTGACATGTAGATTAGGAAAATGCCCATTCTAAACATTATAAGAATAATATAAACATCCACATTCTAACCAATATTTTGAAACATAAGATTAGGGGATTATTTAGTGGATTACTGGATGTGATAGTATAACATGGACCCTTATGATGGTACCATGACACCATTAGACCTAAAATGTATATGTACGAAAATGAATTTTGATAGTATTCTAACATTGACATGTAGAATGGGCACATTTCCATTATAAACAAGATAATAATAATATGAACATCCACATTCTAACCAATATTTTGTAACACAAGCTTGGGAGATTCTTTAGTGGAGTAGTGGACATGATAGTATAATGCAAACCCTTGAAATGGTACCATGGTATCATGATACCTAAAATGTATATGCATGAGGATGGCTATTGATAGTATTATAATATTGACATGTAGAATTGTCACATTCCCATTCTGAGTAAGATAAGAATAATATAAACATACACATTCAAACCAACATTCTACAACACAAGCTTAGGGGGATTTTTTAGTGGAGTATTAGACATGATATTATAATGAAAACTTTTATGAAGGTACCATGACATCATTATACCTAAAATGTATATGCATGAGGATTTTTATTAATATTATTCCAATCTTGAAATATACAATGGGTACATGGATATTTTGAACAAGATAAGAATAATATGAACATCCACATTCTAACCAATTTTCTACAACATATGCTTGGGGGGAATTCTTTAGTTGAGTACTAGGTCACATGATATTGTACCATAAAACCTTGATATGGTACCATAACATCATGATACCTGAAATATATATGAATAACGATGATTATTGATATTATTCTAATGTTGAAATGTAGAATGGGAACATGCCCATTCTAAACAAGAAAAGAATAATATTAACATCCACATTCAAACTATTATTCTACATCACAAGCTTGGGGGATTTTTTAGTGGTGTACTAGACATGATAGTTTAATGCAAACCCTTACAATGGTATCATGACATCATTATACTTGAAATATATATTCATGAGAATGATTGTTCATAGTATTATAATTTTTACATGTATAATGGCCACATGCCCATTCTAAACAAGATAAGAATAACATGAACATCCACATTCTAACTAATATTTTGTAACACAAACTTGGAAGATTATTCAATGGAGTACTGGGTCACACGATAGTGTACCACAAAACCTTTTCATGGTACCATGGCATCATGATACTTAAGATTAATATGCACAAAGATGAATATTGATAATATTTAAATCTTTACATGTAGAATAAGTGAATTCACATTTTAAATAAGATAAGAATAATATGAACATCCACATTCTAACCAATATTCTATAGCATAAGCTTGGGGTGGATTATTCAATGGAATACTAGACATGATAATATAACATAAAACATTATGATAGTAATGTGGAATCATGATAACTAAAATGTATATGCATGAGGATGACTATTAATAGATTTCTAATCTTGACATGTATAATGGGGACTTGACCAATATGAATAATATGAACATCAACATTCTAACCAATATTCTATAACATAAACTTGGGAGAGATTATTCAATAGAGTACTGAGTCACATGATAGTGTACTACAAAATTTTTGTGAAAGTACCATAGAATCATGATACATGAAATGTACATGCACTAGGATGAAATTTGATGGTATTCCAATATTGACATGTAGAATGGGCACATGCCCATTTTAAACAGGATAAGAATACTATGAATGTCTACATTTTAACCAATATTATGTAACACAAGCTTGGGGGGATTCTTCAGTGGAACACTAGACATGATAGTATAATATAGACCCTTGAAATAATACCACACCATCATTGGGCCTAAAATGTATATGCATGAGGATGACTATTGATAGTATTCCAATCCTAACATGTAGAAAGGGCACTTTCCCATACTTACAAAGATAATAATAATATGAGCATCCATATCCTAACCAATATTATATAAAATAAGTTTGAGTGGATTCTTCAGTGGACTATTATGTTATACAATATTGTACCACAAAACATTAGGATGATATAATGGCATCATACTACCTAAAATGTATATGCACGAGGATGATAGTTGATATTATTATAATATTGACATGTAGAATTGAAACATGCCCATTTTGAATAAGATAAAAATAACATAAACATCCATATTCTAACCAATATTCTATAACATAATATTGGGGGGATTCTTCAGTGGAGTAATGGGTCACACGATAGTGTACCACAAAACCTTGAAATAGTAATATGACATCATAATACCTAAAACGTATATGCACAAGGATGAATGTTGATAGTATTCCAATCTTGACATGTAGAATGGAAACATGCCCATTCTAAACAAGATAATAATAATATGAACATCCACATTCTAACAAATATTCTATAACATAAGCTTAGGGAATTCTTAAATGAAGTACTAGATATGATAGTATAACGTGTAACCTAGTGATGGTACCTTAACATCATGATTATTGAAACATATATGCATGATGATAATTGTTGATAATATTCCAATCTTGATATGTAGAATTGGTACATATCCATTCTAAGTAAGATAACAATAATATGAATATCTACATTCTAACTAGTATTTTGTAACACAAGTATAGGGGGGATTATTCAGTGGGGTACTAGGTCACATGATAATGTATTATGAAACCTTGTAATAGGTACCATGGCATCATGATACCTAAAATGTATATGCATGAGGATGATAATTGATAGTATTCCAATATTGATATGTAGAATGAACACATGCCCATTCTAAAAAAGATAAAAAATATGAACATCCACATTATAATCAATATTATTTAATATAAGCTTTAGGAGATTTTCTAATAGAGTATTGGGTCACATGATAGTGTACCATAGAGCCTTATGATAGTATTGTGGCATCATGATACCTAAAATGTATCTGCAAAAGGATGACTATTGATAATATTCTAATCTTGACATGTAGAATGGGTCCATTCTCATTTTAAAAAAGATAATAATAATATGAACATCCACATTCTAACCAATATTATATAGCACAATCTTGGCAGGGACTCTTCAATGGAGTACTAAACATAATAGTATAATACATACCCTTGTGAGTGTACCATGAAATAATTAGACCTAAAATGTATATGCATGAGGATGAATATTGATAGTATTCAAATCTTGACATGTATAATGGCCACATGCCCATTCTAAACATGATATTAAAAATATGAACATCCACATTCTAACCAATATTCTTCAACACATGCTTGAAGGGATTTTTCAGTGGAGTACTGGACATGATAATATAACATAAACCCTTTCAACATTACCATGATATCATTAGACCTAAAATGTATATACATGAGGATGACTATTGATAATATTCAATATTAACATGTAGAATGGGCACATTCTCATTATAGTAATCATGCACATGTGCATTCACCATACATAGTGAGAATTTTAAAGCTTCTAAGTAAGTGATATCATTCCACATGGTATGATCCTGGGGACCTAATAAACTAGGTAAAACCATATATGTAGTTAACCCTCTGTGTGAGTGAGTTATCAAGATATCTCCATGTTTTGAAATTCCACTACTTCACTACCCCAAGCGTGGTCATATAGTTATCTAATCCTTCAGTCTAATCGATTAATAAGATTAGATGATGTGATGATATGCCATTACTCCATGGTCCTAGGATGAACTTATAGTTAATTAACCATATGAGAAAGTGTGTTAAATTGATCTCACCATGTGGTGACATCCCACTAATCCATGGTATTGGCATCGATAGGGAAAGACAAGATGATGGCGAAGGCTGAGAGAAATAAGGAGGAAATGCCACATCCAAATAATGTTCACTAAGTGGACAAATTAATGAATATAGTATGAATATTCTTATCTTATTCTTACTTAATTTTAACACAAAAAATTATATATATATATATATATATATAATGGCAAAGGATTATTTATTTTAATCCTATTTAAATGTCAAATTAATTTTTAGGTTTAGGTGGTTATATTTATTGTAAGTAAATTTAAATGTAATTTAAAATAATATCTATACTTCAAATGATTCGACAAGTATTTATTGAATTTATTTTACATGTTAAATTATATGAATAATAATAACTAATTTTTATAATTTAAAATAAAATCCATTTAAAGGTAAACAATGCTTGCCAAATGTTAAAATGTTTCTACAATTGATGATAAAGACAAATCATTGGTATCACCATTGGCTTTAAATTATGGCATTATTCAAAGAAAATCAAGCTCACTTTATTTATAAAATTCAAACTGGGATGCGATTTGAATCAAGATTTCCTTAATGGTTCGATGAAGCATGGGATTTGAAGTGCACTTTTTAATTTTTCATGAACATGATGTATTTTCCTAAAAGTTGAAAAATTGATTTTAATACTAGTAATATTGTACACACATGAAGGGTATATCTATTTGGGATGATATTGTGGCACGTTTAGTAATTAAATGCAATGCTTAAATACTAATAATCTTATTCATTTTTTATTATTTAATTAATATATTAAAGGTATGTGTTAAAATAATTTGTACAATTGGTTTCGTTTATAATCATTAGTCCTTTTAATTAGTACAACTATGTTCCTAAATAGATTTGTGGACATTTCAAAAATTTCTTTTTAGGTACTACACAAGATATTCAAATAATTTATACTACATCTCAAATAAGTACAATTACAAATCATGTCATACTGACCATTCCCTATGAAAATTAGTAAGAGCATAAAGTGAATAGATACCATCTTAAATTATACACTCTTAACAATTTTCAAATTGAGACATTTCACAAAAAATTGGCAATTTTTTTTTCAAATTTGAAAATAAGCACGACAGTTTAAGTAGCATATATTTTTCAAATTTTGAAATTTACACAATCATATGTTGGATGGTATTTTTGCATAGTTAGATGCATTATAAATTTTAAAATTTTGAAAGAATTAGGTTTCCTTAATTTATTCTCAGTTAAGCAAAGAAACTACATGATGGATAGAAAGAGAGGTGAATGAGAGCATATTAGCATTGACATTATAGATAGATAGAGATATTCAAGTTTTAGGGATACTGACATCCATATGGGATCTTATAAAAACTACAAATAGATAGAGCTAGTTAGGTTTTATAAATACTATCAACCATTCTAGAGCCTATTGACAATATAGACAAACATAGATAGTTTTAGGGAATCCAACATTTACCTAGGACCCTAATGACAATAAAAATAGCTAGAGATAGTCATGTTTTAGGGACACTTAATAGCAACCATCATGCAAATTATCAACATTACAATGACATATAGATAGTTGGGTTTTAAGGATACCAATATCCATTCGTGAGCCTAGCAAAACTACACTCAATGACATATACATATTATAATAGTGAAATGATAAATATATTAGGTTCAACATGAAATTTTTATATTTAGTAACTCGGTAAAAAAAATAATAAGTACATCAGGTTTGTAACTGGCATAGAGAGTAATATCTACAACATCTACTAGTAGGTTTTAATTATTTATTCTTTGAAAATACCTTATCTTTTTTTCCTTATATATACAACATGTAAATGGCATTAAATTTTTAAATTCAAATGTCAATTTTAATTTAACTCACTTCAAAATTAGTTTATTTTTTAAAACTAAAACTGAGAACAACATTGACATAAAAAATAAAAACAATAAATACATGTGTGTAAACTCCTTGTAATCTCCTTGTGTAATCTTATTAAGTTGTCTATAAATGTAGTTTTGAGAAAAAACAATAATAAGAATTTGGGTCTATGAATAATCATCTTTTGGATCCATTCCTCACTATTAAATTTATTTTCAAAGTCTAAATTGTCTCTTATCTATCTATAGACATATTTTTGCACAAAAATAATTAATATTAGACACTACTAAGTCCTTGTCTAATCTCCACTAGCTTAATTTTATCTATTTACAATTATCTTGCTGTAGAAAAAAAATTACCAGAAAGTAACTCCTTTTCTACTTTTTAATGACTTTTTTCTCATCTAAAATAATGAATATACAATTTTAAAATCATTACTCTGAAATATTATGCAATATCTCCTTCATGATAACTTCAAAATTCATTCAACTTTTGATTTATGTTTATATGCAAAAGGTTTTTTTTTTAATGAAAAAAATAGTTATAGTTAAAAGAGATTTTATTTTAACAACATTTATTCCTTATATCTGAATGTGCACTACTACCTTATAATGAGTGGCTGATATTTATTGCTTCCAAAATTAGAGTTTATTAATATTAAATAGAGGCATATATTCTACAAAAGATAATAATATTTCATTCTTAATAGATTAAATTCTTTTTCACATTTTTTTAAATGAGCACAATTTCCTATAATATAGAGGTCTTGTAATATATTGTGAATATTATCTATTAAGAATCTAATGGGCTTTGCATGTGTGCAATGTGCATGTGCCCATGACTTCACATTATTAAATTATGAATAATATTAATAATATTCTTATATGTATTTTGTACATAAATTATATATTAATTGTATAATAAGTGTAGAGTAATAATTGATTATATTTTTTTATTAGATAGGTTCAATAAAGCATAATTTATAGGGATCCTGTAACCACTAGTGTAAACAAAATCAATACACAACTAAATATAAGCCAAATATTGACAATAGTTCAGAGAGGGCCTTAAATCAAGAAAGAACAAAATGACAATCAAAAGAAAAAATATGAATAGAATGATATTCAAAACACAAAAAGACCATAACCAAAGCCTTAGTTAGAACTAGATATCTCCTCAAAGCTAATGTTATCTTGTGTAGCCTCCTTTTCTATTTCTAGACTAGTTTCCTTCAACAACCCCTTATTAATTTTGTCCCTAATACATTTAGAGGTGACTTTAGTAGAGGTATGGATGGTATTATCTTAAATTGAGTAGGGGGTCTCTTTAGGATGAGAAATGGTCTGGGTAATGGGAGTCTCCTCAGAGATCACTACTACTTTAGACATCTTTTTTAGTGAGGTGTCTTATATATTCATCACCATATCTAAGTCATTATTGAGTCTCACATTTTCTGATTTGGAATGATTCTAGTTAGCTATAACATCGGACATGGCCATCCCAACATTATCAAGCTTGTCAAAAAAAGAGCTAAGTTATCTATTTCACTAGCCAATAGAGTCCTCCATGGAGAGGGTTAGGGTTCCCATATGACTAGGTGCCTCATTGATTGGGGTTGAGCTAGTTTTGAATATTTTCATAGAGGATGATAAAGGGGATAGTAGGCATTTAAGGGGGATTTGGTCCAAGATGGTTGAGGGGGTGAAGGAGCAGGGTGTGGGGAGGTTTCCTAATTTTTAGGGGCACTAGGGCATTAATAGGAATGTATTCAACAAGGGATATGGTTTTACTCAATAGAGGATTAGATTTTTTGAAACAATAGATATATCAAACCATGGTAAATTATGTCATTTTGTTTTCTCACCTAGTAATCTAGGGTAGTGTTTTCCAAGGATTTAAGAAAATAAAAAGGCAAACTAATTTTATAACCTTTAAAAAATTTAAGGAGAAGGAAGTGATGAGATAAAATCATGGTGAAATTAAATTTCAAAGTAAGATATTTGATCACTTCCAGACAAAGCTTTGGCCATCATTTGAGAAGGTTAAGTCTAGGAAAACACTTCTTGTATGTCTTCATATCCTCTTTAGTTTTAAAGAATTTATTGAGAAATGTTATCATTGATGTCAAAGTTGATGTCATTAATGCCAAGGTTGATATCATTAATGATAAGGTGCATCTAGTGAAGATGTATGGTGAATGTTCTTTGATATAATTTGAAAGAAACCAAATGTCTCTCTATCAAGAGAGAATATGAAGTTAGCCTAATAATTCTTTTATTGGATGATGCCAAGTTTAATATAATGATTCATGTTATGAGGCTCTAGGTCTACATGAGGTCATGAGATCATGTTAATCAAAAATATATTTTGGTAGTGTGTGAGAATGTTGTCTCATGAGTACAAGGTAATCATTTTTGAGTGTTAATCCTTGAGTACAAGGTGTCTTGAGAAGCCTAGTCATAACAAGCCTAGTCATATCTTAAGCATGTGCATGGTGAGCATGAAGAGGTATGTGTAGAGATATGACATTTTTTGAGGAAAATTGAAGGCATGTGATCAAGGTGTATAAGAATCAAGGAGTGTTTCAAGTTTAGTTTTCATGTTTTAAGTGTTTGAGTAACCTAGTCATGGCATGTAAAGTCTTACTGAGAATGTTTAAGCATGGTGACTTGGTGAAATTGATGCATAGAGGCATAAGAGTTTGTATGGGGTTTATTGGACATGTATGTGAGGTATTATATCAGTCATTAGAGTCTCAAGGTAAGCCTACAAGGGTAGGACCTTCAGACCAAGTCTACACCTAGACCACCTCTAGACCCTACTTGAATAATGAGGCATTATGGGTTATTGTCAAGGCCTATAAAGGATTTAAAGTAGTGTATGATAATGAGATAGGTTTATCTAGTTTTTATATGAGGTTTTGAGATCTTGGACAATTGCTAAAAGGTCAGTTTTAAGGCTTAATGTGACTTATAGGTCAAGGCCTAGAGAGCAAAGAGAGAGAGCATGGCCTAATAGGATATGAGATTCTATTTTCAAGGATAGAATGGACAAGTGAGTTTTCTCATTGGTATGATATGTTTTTTTAAGCATTTTTATAAATTATAAAGTCATGGTTTATAATAAAAGGCATGAAAAGTGTTTTGAGGTCTCTTGAGTGCATTGAATGAAGGGTTCTCAACTTGAGGACTTTCAAGTGTTCATTGGCATGTGTAACCTTTGCATGAGAACCTAATATATTCATGGTATATGGAGAAGGGTCTTAGATCAAAACTATAGGCATTATTTTTTGAATTAAGGGGCTATGATTTATGAATGAATGTTACAACTAGAAAATGGTTTAAACCCTTAAAAAACCCTAATGGTGACTTGATATGAAATAATTTTTTATAAAGTGATCATAGCATATTATTATGGATATTTAAGTGATTAGAGGTTGTATTCAACTCTCCTATACATCTACAAGTGTGATTGGTTTGCTAGGTGTGTGAGTGGACCCCACAAGAAAAGCTTTATTTCTCATATATTTGTTGTAATAGTCAAATTTGATCAAGTCAAAGTTTATAAATAGATGGAGGAAAAATATAGAGAATTTTATTTTATTTCCATGGTGTTTTTTGATAAGTTTTTATCCCTCAAGTATGATAAAATAGTCATACAATTTGACCAATCGCTAACATGCCTAATGGTGTAAACAGTGAAAAACCTAGGCAAAAGTGATAAGGTGATTAGGGATGTGTTATCATGGATTAGGAATGAATCCAAGTGCATGGATAGGTTTTCAAATAATTTTAATACATATTAAATTTGGATATAAGTTGTCATGTCCCCTTTTTTGTGGACATTGATAGACTTGATGATTAGCCTATTATGCGACCTTCGTAGGCTAATAGGATGGATAGAGGGTCATGATGGAGATTGGCTTGGCTTTGATTTGTAGAATTCCTATAGTTGGCTTTCATTCAAGCTATTTCAGACACATTTGACCTGAGCTCCTATTATTTAGGGATATTTGACATGCAGCAGAGCACCTTTATTTTGGTATGGTCATGTGCGGAATCACTCACTAGTTCACCAGCTTCAAATGGTTTGAGGATCTAACATGTATTGAGGGAGATATTAATATTTGATTGATTTATTCAAATATTAATTATTTAGCCTATTTTTAATTAGAAACCCTAATTCTAATTTAAGAAAACCCTAATTAGGTCAAGCACATCTTTTTGAGGGTATAAGGGTTTCTCATGGAGGCCATTATTGATTATGCATTGATTATTGATTTTTGATATTAAAGAAATTCTTCTGTGAAGACTGAGCCAAGGGTTCCAGGATTCCATTTGCAGTGGAAAACATCAACTCTTCATTATGTGCAATTTAGAGGCTGTGAGATATCAGCTGATCTATTGCCAAATTGAGAGATAACTTCATACAGAAGTTATCATAGAGGTTTACAAATTTGAGAGGTAACTTCATACAAAAGTTGTCACAGAGCTTTCCAGGTATTTATTTTATTATATTTTGATTCAATAAATTATAAAGATAGAGATCTTCTATATTTAGAGCCAGATATCTTTAGATCAGGGGTTGAAAATAGATAGGTTGTGCTAAATTGGTAGCCATATGAAGTCTGTACAGGTCTGTATAGATCCACACAGACACCAACCTCGGCAGATAGAGATCCCCAGTGATCGACATCGGCCGACTAAAGATCGACGTCGGTAGAGAAGGACTGACAATGACCTACGTCGGTAGTATATCGATCGACGCCGGTGACTGTGTGTTCGACACAACAGGCTGAGACAAAATTTCTAGATTCAAGCTCAATTTCCAGATTTGCTAAGCCAGGGTTTTCAAGACTATATTTCATATTCTTTATATGCATAAGAGAGGACTGTAATTGTAATCATCTAGAAGAAAAAGTGATAAGATCTGTGATTTGCTATTGAGAGACTATATTATTGTTATCTTCTAAATTTATTCAACAAAAATTATATCTTTGTTCAGAGCTTTTGTGTTTCTATATTCCCTATTTGAAGGGACATCACAGTGGTATCAGAGCATTTGTTTTGGTATTCGAAGGGATATTACAGTGGTATTAGAGCCTTTGACAGAGAAAAGGAGCCCCTAAGTAAGGGACATCACAATGGTATCAGAGCCTTTGACGGAGAAAAGGAGCCCCTAAGTAAGGGGCATCATAGTGGTATCAGAACTTTGCTTAGAAAAAAAGAGCCCCTAAGTAAGGGACATTATAGTGGTATTAGAGCTAAATTCATGCCATCCTGTTGGATAGTTTGGGAAAATTAGAGCTAATGACCTACCATCCTATTGGGTAGAGTGGGTAGATTGAATCAGAGAAGTCACCATGAGTGGCAAACATAATGATGATCAGGACACCAAAGAATTCTATTGAGCTATGGTTACAGGCCAGCAACAGATGAGACAGGCACTACAGGCACTCACTACTCTGGTAAGGAGGATGAACACATCTGTTTGATAGAATGGGGAGCAAGGAGATAATAGGGGTGTTATTGTTAATCAAAGACCACATCTGACCCATTCCAGGATCACTGATAGGCCTACACAGCCTACGTTTGTTAAGAATGATTCAAAGGCCAACCCAACATCACCACCTTTAGATCGAGAGGCTCTTAACAGTCTACACCAAAAGAAGCTTTGCTTATACTACAAAGATCCATATGATGCCAATCACAATTGTCATTTGAGGCCTAAGGACAAAGCATATCGTGTGATATGGGAGTATTATGAGGATTCAAAATTCAAAGATTTTGAACGGCATGATAGTTCTAAGGAGTCAGAGGTAGAGGCTTCAGATCCTAAGGTAGAGGCAATGAAGGTGGCTCACCAGGATTTTGAGAGACATGTGGATGAGCTTAGTCATGGGGATTCAGACTCTTAGTTAGTTGCAGATGATGAGGGAGCTAGAGATTATGATGATGAGATATTTTCAGTAGTAGCTTCTTCAGAGTTAGATAAGGATGAGTCTAATGTTTGCATTCAGAGTGTGGAGGTATACTCAGAGGTTAGTACATTGAGTATTGGTGATGAGTATGTTTTTGTAACTAATGATGAGGAGCATGTTGTTGAGGTAGACACACATGTTTAGGATTTAGGAGTACCTAGTCCTGATGAGTTTGACATACCAGTGGAGTTGAGTCTCCAGATTGATTCTTCTCACACATTTAATAGTGTGGTACCGTTCACTATGCCACCTTTATAGAGGGATTAGTTATGGGATGGATTGACACCATCTTTTGTAGATGGAATTCACAGTTGCCAATTATATAGCCTACAGTATCGACACATCCAAGGCAGTTGTGATTTTAGAGATTGGTTGAGTTGCATTCACCAGTTTGATTGTGGATTCCTCTTTGTTCTACTTTTGATGATATTACAGGTACTTGCATTGATTTATAGCAGTGTAGAGCATAACTACATTTGGGATCTAGGTGGATCGGGTGGTTCATTATTTCGAGATTGCTTGGGGACAAGCAATTTCTGGAGGGGCGGATTGTCATGTCCCCTTTTTCATGGACATTGACCGACTTGATGATTAGCCTATTATGCAAACTTCGTAGGCTAATAAGATGGATAGAGGGTCATGATGGAGATTGGCTTGGCTTCGATTTGTAAAATTCCTAGAGTTGGCTTTCATTCAGGCTATTTTAGACACATTTAACCTGAGCTCCTATTATTTAGGGATATTTGACATGCAGCAGAGCACCTTTATTTTGGTATGGTCATGTGTGGAATCACTCCTTGGTTCACCAGCTTTGAATGGTATGAGGATCTGACATGTACTGAGGGAGATATTAATATTTGATTGATTTAATCAAATATTAATTATTTAGCCTATTTTTAATTAGAACCCCTAATTCTAATTTAAGAAAACCCTAATTAGGGCAAGCACATCTTTTTGAGGGTATAGGGGTTTCTCATGGAGGCCATTATTGATTATGCATTGATTATTGATTTTTGATATTGAAGAAATTTTTCTGTGAAGACTGAGCTAAGGGTTCCAAGATTCTATTTGCAATGGAGAACGTCAACTCTTCATTGTGTGCAATTCAGAGGCTGTGAGATATCAATTGATCTATTGCCAAATTGAGAAATAGCTTCATATAGAAGTTATCACAGAGGTTTACAAATTTAAGAGGTAACTTCATACAAAAGTTGTCACAGAGCTTTTCAGGTATTTATTTTATTATATTTTGATTCAATAAATTATATAGATAGAGATCTTCTATATTTAGAGCCAGATATCTTCAGATTAGGGGTTGAAAACAGACAGGTTGTGCTTAATTGGTGGCCGTAAGAAGTCCATACAGGTTCGTACAGATCCACGCAGACACCAACCTCAGTAGACAGAGATCCCTAGTGACCGACATCAGCTGACTAAAGACTGACATCAGTAGAGAAGGACCGACAGTGATTGACGTCAGCAATATATCGACTGACATCGGTGACTGTGTGTTCGACACAACAAGCTGAGACAAAATTTGTAAATTCAAGCTCAATTTCCAGATTTGCAAAGCCAGGGTTTTCAAGATTGTATTTCATATTCTTTATATGCATAAGAGAAGACTGTAATTGTAATCGTCTAGAAGAATAAGTGATAAGATCTGTGATTTGCTATTGAGAGACTATATTATTGTTATCTTCTAAATTTATTCAACAAAAATTATATCTTTGTTCAGAGCTTTTGTGTTTCTATATTCCCTATTTGAAGGGACATCACAGTGGTATCAGAGCATTTGTTTTGGTATCTGAAGGGATATTACAGTGGTATTAGATCCTTTGACAGAGAAAAGGAACCCCTAAGTAAGGGACATCACAGTGGTATCAGAGCCTTTGACGAAGAAAAGGAGCCCCTAAGTAAGGGACATCACAGTGGTATCAGAGATTTAGTTAGAAAAAAAGAGCCCCTAAGTAAGGGACATTACATAAGTTTTTTATGTTAGTGAATATAATCAAAATATCACTCATAAGTTGACCTATCTAGTACATATGAGACAATGAAGGTGTAAGGTTATTATATTGGCCTCTAAGACTAATATTTCCATTTGACCATATTATATTTTTATCTTATATTTTAATAATAATATAATAAAATCATATAAATTAATTTTAATTCTCTAAAATTGGTCATAGAGATGTTGAAGGTCATTATCACCATGACTGGTCTTTAAGATAAACTAAAAGTTTTGTGTAAGCAAGTTACAATGATGAGTTTAAGGCTCTATGCCCTAATTTTATGTTTTTAATGCACATTATGTTCTTTTTTGGTATATGTATTTTCTATCCATGCTTTGTTTAAGTTTTGAGATTAGGTCAAATTTATTGAAATATTGAAGCCACAAGGGGTTTTAGTCCAGTTTTGACTATGTGTACTAAAGACAATAAATTGGTCTACAACACCAATAATTAAAAATAGAGATTACGATATTTTTGTTGGAGGATTTTTTTATAAATTTTTAGAATCATTTTTATGAATTATAATACCTTCACTATGTTCTTTCAATTGTCATAAGTCCATGTTTTCATAACTATGTTTTAAGGCTAGTTAGGAGATCTAAGTGGGCTATTTACAGAGAAGGGTTTGAGTCCTTTTACCCTAAGTTGTGAAGTATAAATAACATGGTGGTGAAAATGAGGTCATGTATATTTTTATATTTTATTTTTCCAATTTTTGTTTTTAATTTTTTTTAATGCTTCAATTGTTTAAGATACACTTTTTGAGTATGCATAGTCCTAATTATGAATAGTATTAATGGCTTGATTCAAGTAATGGTTGGTTATAAAAAGTGTCATGGAGTCTATATGAGATTATTAAACGTATATTTTAGTTTCATATGATTTTTTCCTAATAAATTAGGTGTTTTAATGTGTTCCAAGGAAGGCAAAGTGTAACGTGTCCTAAATAGACCTAATGAGATTATGTCTCCATGAGACCAAAGATGAGATAAGGCCTAATTGAGGTATGTCAGACCTAAAGGGATTAAAATTACATTTGATCCATTTTTATGAGATATCATAATATATATACATGGCTCAATTAAAATGGTAATGGTGTTTGGCTGACCAAGAAGGATATGAATAAGAGACTTGTATAAATACAAAATAGTTTTAGGCCAATTATAGAGAGTAGAGAGTACAAGTGAATAACATAACATATTATAGAGTAAGAAGAGGTATTATAGACCATAATAGGAGTGTAAGGTATATTTTATAAATATTTAATAGAATATTTGGATATGATTATAAAGGTCATATGAACTAATCAATTCAAGAAGAGGGATAGTTGAGCAAAGAAGGCTAAAGGCCATTTTGAGAGGGATAGAATTGTGTGAAGAGATGAAAAAGGAAATAATAATATATTGTATGAAAAAAAAGGGTTTATTAAGGTGATAAAAGGTTTCAAGTGACTGATTTGGTGATAAGACATCTAGGGGGTTGGTTCCTTCTCGCAAGTTGGTACTTGTTAAAGCATAGTTGAGTTGGTGCTTAGCTAGTTAGGGTTGGTGATCTATGTGAAGTGGGTGATTTATTAAATTTGATATTTTTATTATATGATTGTATTCCATTTATATATATATCAATTTATTTTATTACCATTGAGTATTTTCCATATATGTGATGTGTTCCTATGTTTCATGCTTATGTGGATAGGTGTTTATGATTGTAATATCTTCATGCTTGTTTAAATGTTTCATGATTTATTAAGTGAGATTTATAATGAATTTTTCAAAGACTTATTAACCCCCTTTCTCAATAATTTTGATTCCAATGTTTGGTATCAAAACTTAGTCCTTTGAATTAGGTCTAAAATCCTAAAGGAGATCTTAGAAGCAAGGATGGATAGTTATCAAGTTCAAGGTGGTTTCTCTACCAATAAGTATTCATTATTCAATGGATCTAATTATGAATTTTGGAATATTAGGATGAAGATATATTTGATGTATCAAGGCCATGATATTTAATAGTTATTTGTGGATGGCTATAGTGCTCCTCATATTCCACCAATTAATGTAATAGGTAAGATGAGTACCATTCTTTGTGGCCTATTAGAGATAGATCTTATTAAGGTGATTCACTATGTATCATCAAAAGAGATATGGTACAAATTGAAGACCATCTATGAATGAGACATCAAGGTGAATATGGCTAAG
Organism: Torreya grandis; assembly: GCA_037957365.1. Classification (NCBI taxonomy): domain Eukaryota; kingdom Viridiplantae; phylum Streptophyta; class Pinopsida; order Cupressales; family Taxaceae; genus Torreya; species Torreya grandis. The sequence goes on from JARHVA010005344.1 coordinate 952,630, forward strand.
TTGTAGACCCACTAGAGATAGTTTGAAAGTTTGAAGATGAGTGAAGATGAAATAATTGCATTTTACCTATTGAAAGTTGATGAAGTTTTCAATGATATTAGAAGATTGGGAGAAGTGAAAGAGTATATATTTGTTTAAAATGTATTAATATCAACAACTATTAAGTTTGATTATAAGGTGTCTACAGTAGAAGAGATTTAAGATTTGAACAAGCTTGAAATAGATGGGCTTCATGGCATCTTGACTACCTATGAAATGAAAAAACATGAAGGAAGACCTCCCAAGAAGGAATCAACTTAAAAATTTGAGAAAAAGTTAAAATATAAGAATGTTAAGAATGAGGTACATTCAGATGTTGATGATGATGAATTCATAGCTATGTTTGTTAGGAAGTCAAGGTATGGATCTGGTAAGTACAAGGGTAAGTTACCTTTCAAATATTTTAACTATGGAAATATTGGTCACTTTTCATCCAAGTGTCCTAACAAGGATAAGACTAAGCATGATGAAGAACATAATGAACATCATGGAGATCATAAGAATGCCTATAAGCATGAAAAAAACAAGGAGTTCAAGAAGTATGAAGGTAGAAAAGGATATTTCAATAATAAGAGAATTGTTTACACTAAAGAAGATAACTCATCTAATGTAAGTGACTCAAGTACATTTGATAGTGATGATGAAAGTAATGAACCTGAACATGATAATAACGAAACCTTATTTATGGCCATAAAATTAGATAATGAGGGATGCTCAAATGTGAAAGGCCTTATGGTTGATATAGAATTAGATGAAGAAGAATCTAAAGTGAACCTTGAGGTATATTTGGTAAGTTATTTAGAGCAGTTAAAGTTCTAAAGAAAGAATAATCATAAATTAAGATCATTAGTTAAAGACTATGAAGAGTATATTGGCTTGTTTGAGGAGAGATTGAGTAATACTTTTAAAGAGTATGATGAGATCATCAATCAGATTGAAGCATAGATGGAGATATTTAATGCAAATATAAAGACTAAAGAGTAAGAGTACAACAGGTATGAAACTAAAGTGGAATCCTTGAAAATTGAGTTGGATCAATCACCTATCAAGGTGAAGACCTTTGTGAAGTTTGAAAAGAGCACTGAGTCTCTAGATGACATCTTGAGTAGTCAAAAGTCTATAAGTGATAAGATATGTCTTGGTTTCAAATAAGACCAAAAATGTGGTAGCTCAAGTCAAGGAGAAGGCTATTGAAAACAAGAAGGTCAAAATGAAAAGACTTATCAAACAACCTAATGCTATGAGGTATTATATCTCATTCAATGGTTATTGTTTTGTATACAATCAGTTTAGTCATAGAACAAGAGAATGTAAAAGACCCTCCATGAATGAGTACTCATGGAACTTTAGAATCAATCATAGTTTACATTAGTAAAACAATATGTATAAGATGGTTTTATATAATTTTCATAATGTATAACACATTTAAAGATTCTATCCTAGTAGAGTTATAAGGTCATCAAGTCAAAACATGACGTTTAAAGTCCCTAGAGTGCAAGAAAGAAGGTAAATGAATGTATGGAAATAAAAGATAGTAAAGATGAGTAATGATTAGTCTAAAATGTCATATATATTATTTTATATGATAGAACATACTTAATATGTCAAATCAAGTCAGGAATGTCTATTGTTAGCTCACATTGATGATCAAATGGTTGATGAAGAGGTTAGACCTATGTTGTCAATCAAACCTATAAGAATACTAAAGGGTATTAAGTATTTTGAAAGCATGGAGATCTAGGAATATATTGAAATTTTATTTTTTTAGTCCTCTATGGAAAGAGGTGACTCCATTAAGCTTCATGGAGACATAACTTAGTTAGCAAAAGCATGATAGATCCTTGTTTTAAGGGGGAGCTATTGAGGTTGTTGACTGAGCTTGGTCTAGAAGTGGTCTTGTAATCTGAGTTCATTTGAAAGAGGTATGCATGGAGTAAGGGGGAACATGTTAATGATCCATATTTTTTTTGTTGAATTTTTTTTGAAAGGAAGGTGTGATTACATATGACAGTTTTGGAAGACCTTTCTCATTAATGCTAAAGGGGGAGAAAGTTCAATAAGAGAGATGAGAGTGATCAGATTGAAGAATGTCTTACCATGAATGATAAAGAGGAGTTTGTTGAGAAATTTTTTCATTGATGTCAAGTTTTATGTCATTGATGTCAAGGTGAATATGGTGAAGATGTATGGTGAGTGTTCTTTGAGAGAATTTGAAGGAAACATAATGTCTCTCTATTGAGAGAGAATTTGATGGCAACCTAATGATTCTTTTGTTAGTTAATGCAAAGTTCAATATCGTGATTCAGATTATGAGGATATATGTCTAAATGAGGTCATGAAATTATCTTGATCAAAAATATACTATTTGAGTGGTGTGAGAATTGTTTTTGGTGAGTATAAGGTAAGCATGTTTGAGTGTTAATCCTTGAGTACAAGGTGTCTTGAGAAGCCTAGTTATAAAAAGCATAGTCATATCATGAACATGTGCATGGTGATAATGAAAATTTATTTGTATAGGTATTAAATCATTTTAATAGATTGTAATTCATGTTATCAATGTGTATAAGCATCAAAGAGTGTTTTAAGGTTAGTTGTCAAGTTTCAAGTGCTTGAAGAGCCTAGTCATGTCACTTGTCATGACATGTAAAGTCCTAGTGATAAGGTTTGATCATGGTGGCTTGGTGATATGGATATATAGAGGCATAAGATTTTATATTAGGTTGATTGAACATGTATGTGAGGAATTAGATCACTCATGACAATCTCAGGGTAAGCTTACAGGGGTAGGACCTTTAGATATATTCTACACTTAGACCACCTCTAGACCCTACCTAACCTAATGAGGCATCATGAGATATTTTTAAGGAATATTAAGGATTTAAATTAGTTTTTGAGCATGAGAGACATTTCTTAAGTTTGTATATGAGGTATTGAGAGCTTGGACAATGGATAGAATGCCAATTTCAAGGCTTAGAGAGCAGAGAGAGAAAACATGGACTAATGGGGTATGAGGTTATAGTTTCAAGGTTTTTATGTATAAGTGAGTGTTTTTATAGGTATTATATGTTTTTTCAATAATTTTAACAAATTTTAAAGTCATGTTTTGAAATAAAAGTCATGAAAAAGTGTTTTGAGGTCTCTCAAGTTCATAAAATGAAGGGTTATCAACTCGAGAAGGAATTTCAAGTGTTCATTGGAGCATGTAACCTCTCCATGAGAACCTAAGATATTCATGGTAGATTGGTAAGGGTATTATAAAAAAAAATAGTCATTATTTTTTGGATTAAGGGGCTATGCTTTATGAATGAAGGTTAAGACTTGAAGATGGTTTAAACCCACAAATAACCCTAATAGTGACTTGATATGAAAAATTTTATTATAAAGTGATCATAATGGAAGTATATGTCTAATTAATTGATTTTAGGTTGTATTAAACTCTCCTAGGCACCTCTAGGTGTGATTGGTTTGCTAGGTGAGTGAGTGGACCATATAAGAAAGGCCTTATTTCTTAGAGATTTGATGTAATAGTTAGATTTTACCAATTCAAAGTTGATAAATGGATGGAAGAAAAATATTGAGACTTTTATTTGATGTACATGGTGATTTATTAAAAAATTATATATGTTAGGGGTAATAAAATAGTCATACAAGTTGACTAGTCACTAATAGTCCTAATGGTGCAAACAATGAGAAACCTAAGCATAAGTGAGAAAGCGATTATGGATGTGCTATCATGGATTAGGGATGAATCCAAGTGAATGGATATTTTTTTAAATAATTTTAAGAAATATTAATTTTAGATATAATTTTTTGAGGTTAGTCAATATAATGAAAATATTACTCATAATTTGACCTATCTAATGCATATGAGATAGTGAAGGTGCAAGGTTATGAGATTGGTCTGCAAGACCAATATTCCCATTTAAATATGTTATATTTATATTTTAGAGTTACAAAATGATATAATAATATAATATAAATGAATTTTAAGTCTCTTAAATTGGTCATACAAATGTTGAATGCCATTATCACCATGACTGGTCTTCAAGATAAACTCACAGTTCTATGTAAGCAAGTGCAATGATGAGTTTGAGGATATATGACCTATGCTAAAGTTTCTAGTGAAAATTATGTTAATTTTTGGTACATTTATGTTATATAAATTATTTTTAAAAAAAATTATATTCATTTAAGGTGATTGAAATATTGAATCCAAAAGGGGTTTCCTAGTTTAGTTTTGACTATGTGTACTAAAGACACCAAATTAGTCTACAAGACTGATAATTGCCAATAGAGATTATAATATTTTTCTTGTAGGTTTATATAAGATTTTTATAGGATAATTTTTATTAATTTTTATAAATTTAATGTGTTCTTTTAGGTATCATAAGTCCATGTTTCCATGACTATGTTTTGAGGCTAGTTGGCAGTTTTGAGTGGGATATTTGTAGATAAAGGTTTGAGTCCTTTTACCATGAGTTGTGAAGTATAAATCACATGCTTGTGACATTGAGGTAATTTATATTATATATTTTTTTTTATTTTTTTCCATTATTTTTGGAAAAATTGTTTTTATGCTTCAGTTGTTCAAGATAGACTTTCTGAGTAGGCACAAACCTAATTGTGAATAGTACTAATGGCTTGCTTTAAGTAATGGTTGGATATAAAACATGTTATGGAGTTTATATGAGATTATAAAGGGTATATTTTAGTGTAATATTATTTTTTACTAATGTTTTATGTTTTTTAATGTGTTCCAAGTAAGGGAAAGTGTAATGTGTCCTAAATAGACATAATGACATTAGGTCTCCATGAGACCTAAAGATGAGATAAGGCATAATTGAGGTATTTTATACCTAAAGGGACTAAAAGATAATTTTATCCATGTTTTTGATATATAATAATATATATTAAATATCTTAAATAAAAGTGTAAGGGTGTATGGTTGACCAAGAAGGATATGAATAAGAGACTTGTATAAATGCAAGGCAATTTTAGGCATATTGTGGAGAGTAGAGAGTACAAGTGAATAAAATAACATATTAAAGAGTAGAAGGATTTATTTTATAACTTAAAAGTAGTGTAATTTATCTATGATGAATATTTAATATATGTTATAGATATGAGTATCAAGGTCATATTACCTAATCAAGTCAAGAAGAAGCTTAGTTGAGCGAAAAAGGCTAGAGCCCAGTTTGAGAGGGATAGAAGTATGTGAAGAGATGAAGAAGGAGATAATAATATATTATATGATAAAATAATTTTATTAATTTTATAAAATTATTTATGTGATTCACTTGTTTTTGAGTCATTGAGGGGGTTGGTGCCTCCTTGCAAGTTGGTACTTGCTAAAGCCTAGTTGAGTTGGTGCTTAACTAGTTGGGGTTGGTACTCCATGTGAAGTGGGTAATTCACTAAATTTAATTTTTGTATTATATTAATATATTAAATTTATATACATTATTTTTTTATTCCCATTTATGGTTTCCCACATATGTGATGTGTTGTTATTTTTCATGCTTATGTGGATAGGTTTTTATCCTTGCAAGATCTACATGCTTGTTTAAATGTTTCATGATTTCTTAAGTGAGATTGATAAGAATTTTTTTGAATAATTATTCACCCCCATATCATTAATTTTGATTAAAAAATAATTTATTAATTAATTCAAGCTTCAAGATGCTATCTTTAAAGGCCTTCATCCCATTACAGGACATGCTCATCACCTCACCAATGTTTTCCTCTCAGACAACTATTTTTTAGTCCCCTCATTATTATCATTCACTTATTCCAATTGAGAAAAAATGTTTATAGATATTTTTATCAAGTATCTTCCACACTTTCTTATTATTCTAGACTTTCAAGCATGAGATCGGTTTAAGGTGGTCTCTATCATGCCCCATGGTCAGCTTGCTACAAGAATTGTTACTTGTTAACTTATCCTATATATTTTTATTTGTAGATAATTCAAAACAATTTTTATTACCTATAGAGTTAATTATGAATTTAGGGTGGGAATCATTATGCAACCTAATCCATGTGTTCTTCATTAATACTACCATTAGGTCATGCCTGGCCAACTCATTGTGATTATTGATTACAATAATTATTAAGGGTGTTTAGTATTTGGCTTGGGATTTGGTTTGTATTATCTCACATGACTAGTATTTAAACACTCACTCCAAAATTGGCAAGGCTATCAGCTATAGAGTTAATCACTTGATACATGTAGATAATATGAAATTTCTCAAATGAGTGGAAAAGGCTATGGGCATCATCAATAAGAAATTTGATGGAATGAGAAGGGGTAAATTTACCTTAAAGATAATTGCTAATATTAAGGGATTAACATTAAATGATAATATTGTGGATGCAGAGTCAGGATGTGAGTTAAATTGCCCAAAATGTAGTCGTGGCCTTAAAAACATGGCTAGTTTGATGTCCTAATGGTCTCACATAAGCAACAAAAACTAATCCATCATGATCCTAAATCATGCCTCCCCCCTACCATCCCAATATTTCCTTTCAAATAACCATCAAAGTTGAGATTGAACCATCCAAGAGGGGGCCTAGACCACTTGGTAGCTTGGTGGGCTATTGTAAAGGGTGGCGTTTCCACCACTTGAGACATGTTCATGTTATGCCCCATTATACTAATATATTAATATTATTTTAAAAATATTATTAAGACTCCAATATTTATATGTTGTGCAAAATTGGCATGTGACCCTTCTAAACAAGCCACAAGTATTGGAATCTTAAGTTATAATGTTAGACTTACCTTGATATTGTGGATGGGAACATGCCCAAATATATAGGAAATATAATCACATTATCAATTAATAATCCAATATTCTTCTAATGTTTATGTTGTATTCATAAATGAAGATCTAAAAATTATCTTTCTCAAAATGGGCATGTGCCTATTCTATGCAAGTAATCTAAATTATGATCATGGGTTTGAGTATAACTCAAAAACTTAATATGGTAACACAAAATTAGATATCTACATATGTCATTTAAGATATAATTTAATTGTACCTAGTGACATCCCATAAAGAGTTAGACTTGAAATGTATATGTATGAGCACGAGATGTGCCTATGTGATATTAGATTTATATTATTGTATTTAGTATTAATAATTCATTGTAATAAAATGGAGATGATATTTTATATCTTGATTATAATGGTCTTATGCTTAATTATACACAAGACAATAATAATTTTATCAATTAATCCCAAACTACATAAGATAAGGTTTTTTGGTAGTTGTTAGTATTCCAATATTGTGTAGAATGGGCACATACCCATTTTGAACAATATAAATGTCCACATGATTTATATTTTTTAGTTACACAATCTCAATGGGGGGATTATTCAATAGAGATTGGACATATTAGTATACTTAAAAACCTTTTTATGGTACCATGAAATTAGACAACTACATATGTTGTTCATAGTATAATCCATTATAACTAATGGCATGCCACAAATAATTAGACCTATAAGTTTTTTCCAATAACTTCCACTCAGACACTCTAATTTATGAAATCAAATGGGAACACTATTTATTGAATATCTAGTTGATATTATTACAATATCGTGTAGACTAGGAACATGCCTATTCTAAATAAGATAAAAATCATATGAACATCCACATGCTTTCCATTTTTATATAACAAAATATTAATAGGGGGATTATTTAGTGGATTAATAGACATATTATTATACCATAGAACCATTTGATAGTACACAATATCAAACAACTACTTTTATCATTCGTGGTATAACTGGTTATAACCAGTGTCATACCATATGTGAGTTAGACATGGAAGTTTTTTTTAACAACTTCCATTTAGACACCTCAATTTTTAAAATCTAATGGGGACCCACTATTTATTGAATATCTCATTGATAGTATTATAATCTTGTGAAGAATAGACACATGCCCATTCTGAACAAGATAAGAATAGTATAAACATCCACATGGTTTCCATTTTTCTATGACACAATCTCAATGCGAGGATTCTTTAGTGAATAAATATACATATTAGTATACTATGGAAAATTTTGAAGGTACTATGTAATTATATAAATACATATTCAATCCACAATAAAATAAATTATAACTATCTACATTCCATAGATAATTAGACCTTGAAGGTTTTTTCAACAACTTCCACTCAAACACCCTAATTTTTGAAATCAAATGGGGACCCACTATTGATTGAATGTTCCATTGATAGTATTTAAATATTGTGTAAAATGGACACATTCCATTATTAAAAAGATAAGAATAATATGAACATCAACATGGTTTACATTTTTCTATAACATAAGATCTAAGGGGGGATAATTTGATGGAGTAATGGACATATTAGTATACCATAAAACCTTCCAACATTATCATGGCATAAAAAAACTACATATGTCATTGGTGATTTCTTTGACTATAACCAATGACATATCACAAATAATTACATTTGGATTTTTTTTCAAAAAATTCTACTTAGAGACTGCAATTTTTTAAATCAAATGGGGACACACTATTTATTGAATATCCCATTATTATTAATCCAATCTTTTGTAGAATGGGCACATGCCTATTTTGAATAATATAAGAATAATATGGACATCCACATGGTTTCAATTTTTTTGTAACACAATCTCAATGGGGTAATTCTTTAGTGAAGTAATCAATATATTAGTATACCATGAAACCTTTTGATGCTACCATGACATCAGAAAACTACATATGCCCTTCATGGTATAATCAATTATAACCAGTAGCATGCTATGGAGAGTTAGACTTGGAAGTATTTTCAACAAATTCCACTTATACACACCTATATAAACTAAATTTAGAAGTGATAATAAATTAAATAATCTTAATATAAGATAAATTAAACATAAGATAGATAACCAAACAAAAGAAATATAAAACATAAACTTTATGCTTCAAATGTGCGAGCTTTGTCCATTACAATGTAAATTTGATTTTATCATTGAAAATACAATTCTCAATCTTCTAATACGAATGAGAATGGGAAGGATTTTGGTGTAAAAGAAGTTTTTGATTCATTTTGATTTTATTGGATTCACTTGTGAATATAACTTTGTTAGCGTAAGTCTAGATTCTTAAGGATTCGATTTTAGGACTCTTTAAAATGAAGGTTTTCAAGTTCATTTATAAATTTTTGGAGGAAGATCCAATGATGGAAGATTCACTTGTGAATATGGCTTCATTATCATAAGTCTAGATTATTCAAGATTCAATTTCAAGACTCTTGAAAATGAAGGTTTTCATGTTTATTTATAGATTTTTGGAGGAAAATCCAATGATGGAGGATTATTTGGATTTATTAAATTATCAAAATAATCAATAGTGGATAATGAGTCCTCACTCATTAGGATGAAGACCATCATTTTAAATAGCTGAGAGAAGCATGGGATTGGTTATTTGAGTAATCAAGAAACTTCTTGACAACTCAGGGGATGAGTCATAGGAGGTTGATAAAGTTGTGGGTTTGGTTGGGATGAGGGAGAAAAAGGTGGAAGATGTTGGATGAGGTGTAAAATATAGATTTTATATTTAAAATATGGATTTAAAGTGTGCATAATTGACTAATTTGACTTATTCAATTATTTGAATTTGGAGGGAGATGTAATGAATTATTTTAAGAACAATTATTATATAGATTTTAGGTGCATTGTGACACTAAATTAAATTTAGGTGTCTACATTTGGCCCTCTTTAAAATAGTGTTATGAAGCAATATTTTTTCAAAAAATAGTAGAAGAAGTAGAGTGTTGATAATTAATAAGGATAAATTTTTCCCAAATGAATGAAAATGAGTGTGATGATGCCCCCTCAAGTGTTTGTGTGAGAAAATGGCCAAACACTTAAGATTGCTAAAAAGAGGAAATAGACAAAGTGATTGGAGATGAATGATAAATTAATTTACTATAGAATTGGTATCAATCTTGCAAGATGTTGGTTGTTTAAAAAGGTTTCCTCGACTGATTGAAAACTAGAGTATAGATTTGTAAAATAATATTTTAACCATTTAGAGATTATATGCTTAATGTTTTACTAATGACACAAGGGTCAATTGAGAGATTGTGGAAATAATATATCCCGACAATAATAAGTTGTGGATATAAAAATAGAAAAAAGATGTTGAATTGTAAATGATTGTGTTTATTTTATGCAGATAAATGGTTGCAAGATTTGAAAATAAATTTTGAATAAATTAATTTAATGTATCCCAAAAATTTAAAAAATGGATGAAGAATGAGTAAAATGAAGGGATGGGGGGAAAATTTTGATAGGGTAGAAAAACATAAGTATAAAAAATGGGTTATAGACATTCCTTTGTGAAAATTTGTTTTTCAATGTTATTTGATAAGAATTTTGATTATAGAGTTTTTATCTGAGACCCTAGAGGAAACATGGACCATATTTCACACCACAAGCACCAAACAGAGTGAGTGAAGAGATTCTAGAGACTTGAAAGGAACAGGACTCTGACAAGTGAATTTAAATTTAATTTTTTTTGCATTCATGGTCATTAATTAGGGATAAAAGTTAGAGAAAAGGAGTTTTCTATTGCTAAAATGGTGATTTCAAAATTGAAATTAGCAATTTCATGGTAGGTAACAACAAATTTACAAATTAGCATAGAAAATTTGTAAAACATAGAATCAAAATCATGTTAGATGAAAAATATGATTTAATTTTTTTAGTAGTAAAATAAATAAATAAGGTGGTGAAATCGTTGGTTAGAGAAGCAATTTCATTCGAGGTAGTAGATAATTTGTTAAAAAGGGTCAAAGGCAAATTTTCATAATGTAAGAGCAAAATTGTGTTGTAGAGAATGAAATAAAAAATTATGAAAGTGAATGAATGAAAAATGTTTGTTTTATTTTTATTGAGTGATTAGAATGTAGTGACTTAGGATTTACAAGAGGTATTACCAATTTTGTGACTCAGGAGTGCAAATCAATAGTGATGTCATAAATGTCAATATTTATAGAGTATGAGTTTGGAATTTTAGAGGAAATAAGCTTATCACACATTGCACATATGCCAGAGGTAAAAGTAGATAGAGAGCTTATGACAACACTTGCTAAGAGATGGCATAGTGAGATGAGCACATTTCACTTATTGACAGGGGAGATGACTATCACATTGGAAGATGTATATGGGATTTCAGGTATCCCAATATGAGTTAGATGTGTGTATTGGGGATAGGGTCTATAGAAAATTAGATTATTCAAGATTTTTAGTGATGAGTTAGTTCTTGTTGCCAAAGGAAACACTGATGTCGACTATTTTACCAATTTGAAGATGGACTCTTTTACTATCATACTCATGGTTATTGTCAGTGGCATTTTACTACCTGACAAGAGTGGGAGGATACATATTATTAGTATTTTAAATGTGATTGGAGACATGATGGATATGAGTGAGAGTTTTTCATGGAGTCTATGTGTGTTATCACATTTTTACCAAGATTTACATCATTTAGCATTTTCAAATAGGAGAGAAATTAGTTTCCCACATTACAAGTTTGGTGTTGGGAGCACATTTATGTAGAGAGGATGGTTGGGAATATGAGCATTGGGTATGATGATGAACCATTTATATATGGATGATATTTTATAATTGGGACATGTAGACCACACTTATAAGACCTATATTTTTATAAGAGGGATATTGACGAGTTAGGTGATGACCATATCAACTAGAGACCTTACAGTGAGATTGTGTTTCACTAGCCACATGATAATATTCACATGGAATACATGATGACCCCATGTTATATTATCAGTAGACATGATTACATCATAGATAGATATCACCCAAATAGGGTGAGGAGATAGTTTGGTGTGAGACAACATATAATAGTTGGGATACATATATTTGCATGATTAGTGAGAGAGAGAGATCATAATGGGGCATTACCATTGATGTAACCATAACTAATCATAGTTGGACATATTTACATACTATTAGATGGAGTGATCAAAGAGATGTCATTGATGTTATAGTGGTTGATGGGTACATAGATTGGTGGGCTCAACAGGGACCATTGAGATTGACTATTCCATATACACCACCATGGATGTGGAGGTAGAGGTTGGTGTCTAGCTTGAGTAGATAACCATGAGGTGTAGGCTTGGGATCCCAAATCAGGAGGGATATGATAAGAGATAGAGGAATAACATGATCATGAGATAAATGACACATCATATAGGCTAGCTAGCTAATTGATGTGAAGATTATAGACAAGGAAGATATTGATATTTTTCATGAGATAGAGGTTGAAATTGATGTTGAGATAGGGATAGACCTAGATACAAAACATAATATTGGAGGGGAGACTCTAGTGATAGAGGTAAAGAATGAGGATGATAGAGAGAGTGATGATGGGTTAGGAGATGATGTGACTATGAGAGTAGCACATAAAACCCAAATGGATAGAGGGGTTGTGGTTAGTTTTTCACACTCTCTAAGATCTACATATGAGCATGCACTTATTGACATACTCTGAGAAGAGATTAGATATTAGGATAGAGAGATAGATGGAATGCACTAGAAGGTTGCTAGATTATAGGGTGTAGTGGATGGTAGAGGGGACTAGACTATTGAGATCAAATGATTATTGTTAGAGGTTGATAAATTACATTCAGTTATAGATGGGATGCATGGGGATAACATGGATACAACATTGGTGACACATGATGTAAAGATCTAGAATTTAGATATACAATGCTAACACAATAGTATATATAGGATAGAGATATAGCTTAGATGGAGCTAGCATAGGTGAGGGTTATAATAGATGGATAGGGGTAGATTACCACTTTAGATAGAGTTATGATGGAAATGGAGTAGGACACATATTATAGGAGCTTGTATGAGGAGGCCATACCACATGATTAGAGGGAACCATCTTTTAGGGAGTACTCTATGATACATTTTGCATCTACATGATTAGTTAATCTGATTGAGTTAGAGAGGTTAGTGGCATAGGTACAATGTGTGATGGGTCTTCCATGAGGCACACCATGACATGAGGATCTATTATTGAGACTAGACAATTTGTTAGAGGGATAGGATGAAACATATGGCATATTTGATAGATTGATTCATCAATGTATATATAATTTGAGATGCATCCTTTATATATACACATTATATATATATATATATATATATATATATATATATATATATATATATATATATATATATATATATTAATTTATTTATTTTATATTTATATATTTATATATATATATATAAGGTGTAGTGGATGATAGAGGGGACTAGACTACTGAGATCAAATGATTATAGTTAGAGGTTGATAAATTACATTCAGTTATAGATGGGATGCATGGGGATAACATGGATACAACATTGGTGACACATGATGTAGAGATCTAGAATTTAGATATACAATGCTAACACAATAGTATAGATAGGATAGAGATATAGCTTAGATGGAGCTAGCCTAGGTGAGGTTTCTAATAGATGGATAGGGGTAGATTACCACTTTAGATAGAGTTATGATGGAAATGGAGTAGGACACATATTATAGGAGCTTGTATGAGGAGGCCATACCACATGCTTAGAGGGAACCATCTTTTAGGGAGTACTCTATGATACATTTTGCATCTACATGATTAGTTAATCTGATTTAGTTAGAGAGGTTAGTGGCATAGGTACAATGTGTGATGGGTCTTCCATGAGGCACACCATGAAATGAGGATCTATTATTGAGACTAGACAATTTGTTAGAGGGATAGGATGAAACATATGGCATATTTGATAGATTGATTCATCAATGTATATATAATTTGAGATGCATCCTTTTATATATATATATATATATATATATATATATATATATATATATATATATATATATATATATATATATATATATATATATATATAATTTGTGTGTGTGTGTGTATGAGACCTTGTATTATGTGGATTAGACATTGGTGGAATTTATATTAGTTTACATAAACTTTATACATGATTGATATATATATGGATACATTATAGCATTGCTTATATTTCTTGCATTTTGATTTATGTTAGCATGTTTTAATTATTTTGACATATTTATTTTGGATATATGACTTATGTATGATTGGGTGAAGTGTATGGATTTAGAATGTGACATAGCTGCATTTACTTTGGGTTTTGTTATTTGAGTTAGATTTATAAAAAATATTTGAGGTTTGAGCAACCTAATTTTTAATATAGCATAAAACACAATACCACCAATGATATTGAATAATTATGATGAATTTTTATGTTTTAAGCATATGAACAAAAAGAATGAATAAATTACGTAAAATCAGAGTACGTCATGATATAATAAAACCATAACCATACTATTATAAATTTTACAAAATAATCCTTATAAACACACATAAAATAACAATTAAAATAATATGAGAAAACAAAAGATTAATATAAATGATTTTGAACACACACAATAAAAATTGCAATAATATTAAGCAATAATGACACAAACAAACAAAGAGTAACTCAGCTAAAATAAAAATGATCACCATTGAAAAATTAAAGTAAATAACCATGATAATAGCTAAATATAAAATAAAGTGAAATAACTAACTCAATGTCTAAAGATAAATAAATGGATAAAATTAACCAAGGGAATCGTTAGAGGTAAAAATCAAACAATACCATAATGAAAACAAAATAAAGAATGTAAAAATAGAAAAGTTGTAAACAAAATCAATATAAATAAGGAATTAGAAAATTTATCCAAGATCAAGGCTAGGTACCAAAAAATTGAGGGAGAATAATAAGGATAAGCTAATCCATGATTATGGAAATGGATGATGGGGAAGATGGTGGCTGAGCTAAGCCTAGAGATCCCTTATCTCTAAGTATTGCCCATATAAACCACCTTAGACAAAGTCTATGTGGGGATATCAGGTCATATGTAGTTTTCCAAATATGGGAAGTGATGAGAAATTATATGGTTGATGAAACATTTTGAATTTTTGACGAAAAGGATGCACCAGTGACCCACCCAAATATGAGTGAATCATGTGGAAGATATAGTAGAATAATAGATGTGTTGAGATGATGTTTTAGAATGTTTTTGCATTATTTTTTTGATTTTTTTGTATTTTTAGACTTTTTTAAATAAGAAATAATATATTTTTTATATCATGAGAAAGAACACATGTTCACATATATTAATAACAACCCTAAACTTTAGCATGTTATAGGATAAATAACTAACAACTAACAAAATGATAAACTTGGGAATATACAATGGATTACTAAAAGGTGATACCACCAAGTAACTAGGGTAGATATATATAATGGTTTACACATAGTGCACTTATTTTGGAAAATGAGGTAACATGATGGATATGCAAAAAAATTTATGGATACACTTGATCAATTGTTTTGTAAGTGACGGACAATTTTTTTTGTGTACATAACATATAAATTTCAATTTGTAGCTAAATAATGAAATAAATGAGTATGATAAGTGAAACATGGTGAAGATTAAATATAAAATTATGTATAATAAATAAGGGTGAATAAATCCTTATGAGCAAAGGAAAAAAATGTACATCTTGCCAAACTTACAAAATACGAACTTTGTTGGATGTGTCTAGATAAAACTAGCCCTTATAGAATTGGTGAATGGGATAAAGTTTACCCTTTTTAGCATATACATGTAAACAAGATGTTTTGAAGAAATAGTTTTTAAGACAAATTTTGATTTTATTTTCTTTATGACCCCATACATGCAGTCTCATGCAACTATGCAGACACATGGGCTTATCACCAAAGACTATATATAGACGAGTAAGGGATATCTCCCCAATGTTAATCCTATGTAACTAGTGAGATAAAAAGGCTCAAAACCATATCAATGAAAGGAGAGAGATAATTTTATTTTGGTATGTTTTTGAATAAGGATGTCATATTATATGGAAAGATTTTACTACCAAGGCTTGTTCCCATATTGACAATTCTAAATACTATAAAATTTGAAATATGATAAATCCATATTGACAATTCATAGTTCTTTGGCAAATTTAGAATGTTTGAATTTGCTGTGATGTTCTTTGAATTTAATCTCAAACTCATGATCTAAATTGTTATAGTGCTACTCTTCTAGTTTAGCATAATAAATGTGTAACATGGGAGTTAAGATTCTTTATTGAATTATAATCGGGAGATCATTCCATGTCATTTCTTTCCTAGTTAACTTGGTGTTTTCATTTTTTTTGATATCATTGTGATCAAGAAATGAGGAGTTGATTTTTCATCTAATGGTGTATATTGATTACTTTATGGAGCTTTAAATAATGTTTGGTGAAGTAGTGTTTCTCTAAATGGGATTTTTTCATGGATTTTTATAGATGTTACAATTTATATATTTGCATGGGATAAGTCAAATGATGTCTATTTTTATGGATTCTAGTTGACGTGTGTAGGCAATGTAATGTTAATGGGAAAGAGAAGAACAGTTTTTATGGAAATGGAACATACTACTTTGATGTTACTAAAAGAACTTGTATTGATGTTGGATGAAGCTTCCTCCTTACCTATAACATTATCACTAACATTTTCAAACTTGTCTACTAATAAAGCTATTGTTGGGACCAAAGTGGATATTGATGTTAATGATGAACCTTCCTTTAATCCCAAAAGAAATTGTATGTCTAATTTTGATAATAAATTTGATCTTGGTTTGGATGTGGCCATAAGGAAGGCTTGCCAAAGTGATTTATTACCAAATTTATTTTTCACTGATCATTTAAAATGTTGGATTTAGGATGAATATATTTATGGAAATGTGGAATATTAGATATTAGATTGAAGTTACATGGTGATTTGATGATGGGTAGATTAAATGATGTTTGGGTCGAGATATGATGTTTGTCAAAAATGGGTATTTGATCGAAAATAGTTTTTTGGTTGATAATGGATGAAAGACGATGATTTCAATTTAGAAATGATATGGATTTATTAGGACTAATAAGGAAATTTTTACATACCCTCAAATCATGATTTTCAAACATAAATAGATGTGGATTCATTTTGATGTATTCTTCATTCGCCAACTATTGGCTAGTGTAGTGAGGGATGTTGGAACTATAACAAGTGGATGGTAAACTTGTATGATTTTGAAAAATTGGGTCACTAGTGACAAGATGATGTTGTGAAAATATTTGGGATTCATTAGTAATGAAGTGTACTAAAGAAGTATCTTGAACTTAGAATGATGGGTTTGTCAGATTTGTGTTGAAAGTGAAAGTATTTGGATTTAGTGAATTTGTGAAGTTATGATCATTTGATGGAATTTGGTTCAAGTTTTAGAATGAGTTTGATGTAGAATAAAATGATTGATTTTGATGAATTTGGTAAGGTTGATTTTGATGGGTGTAAGCATTGAAAAATTGATCTTAAGGGGTGATATTTGGGTTTTTTTGAATCAAATTTTGATTTGTGAATGTATTTTTGCTCATATACATATTAAAATGTAGTGACGAAGATGAAAAAAAAGTTTGATTTACATTACTATTACAGTTGGAACCATATGGATCTATGAACATATTTTGATTTATGTTTGGTGGCATTTTGTAAATGGATGATGTAGAATTTGGAGAATGATTTTGACTATTATAACCTAAAAATTGATTAGATGTTGTCCCTAAAGTGAAATTATGATTTTGGTTTATGGGTAAATATGAATAAGTATTCAAGTTTATAATTGATTGATTTATGTTTGGGTTGAATTGGTTGGTTGGAAAACTTGAATAATTATTCATGTTTATATTTGATTGATTGTTTTTTGAGCGTGAATACATATTCCAACTTGGATTTAGATTTGTTGGATTATTGATTTGATATTTATTAAAATATTTATTTGAATCAAAATTGGTTGGATGGAACCCCAGGTTATTACATGGATTATTTGGATTTTGATGTGTGACTGAATTAATCAAGTTATTAATCCACATAGTTATGCTCCTTAAAATGGATGATGTTATTTAATAAAAGACTAAAAATACTAAAGTGACTAAAAGTATTATTGTCAACTAAATGAGCTTAAAAATAAAGACATGTGTCAAACATAGGGAAAAAACAAATAAAATTTCTTCTCTAAATAATCAAGAAATTGGACATAAAAGGTGAAAAACTAGGTTGAGGGTCATGAACAACTATTGGGCCTTCCAATATCATTGACTCATCCATAATCTTAATTATAGCCTAATATTTAAAGGCACTAACCATGGAGGATCATGTCATTCTCATGACCCACCGAGTCTAGTTTTGAAGGTGTGTGGAAGGTAGCTTCTTGGTGATAATCATTAATTGATACACCAAAGTTGAATGACAAAAGAGGTTATCCTAGGTTTAAGGTTTAAAAAATATTATCTATTGGGAAAAATCATGGAAAAATAGATAAAGTAGATGCAAGCTATTGGGTATTTTATCAAAGTTCCTAACATATTCATAGGGGTCTTAGTGTGTTCTCAATATACAATGTCATATTTTGAGGTAGCTATTGAAACCTTACATATTGAAGTATGAAATCGCCTCACATCATGGTATGCTTAAAACACACAACCACTTAGGCAATTTAAATAGATGAATCTTGATTTATATACCACACTAATAAATGAGGTTTGGCCTACTAAGTGGTGGTGAATACATGGTCACTAGAGCCCCTAAAAAGACAAATAAAAAGTAAATATATATTTCTTATTTGCAAGTATCATCACCAATATGATGCCAAGGAAAGACCATATGTGAGAACTACTTAGGTAACAGAAAAAAAATATAAATGTTTCTAATTTTAGAGTATCATCACCAATGTGACACAAAGGGAAGAGCATATGCAATTTACACAATTAAAAATAAAATGATAAAATAAAAACAAATGTAATTAATTGAAACAAAACTTTTAAAATAAGATTGAAAGTGTTAGTAAAATAAATTGGCCTTTTGTTTATCTTTTTTATTGATTATCTTTGACAATCATTCTATAAAAATAGATTATAATGTTTACTTAGGTTTGGAGCAAGGTAACCTGCAATAGAAAAAGTAAAAACCACAAAAACAAAGAGGAAACAATTTCTTTGTAAAAAATTTACAGTTATGTAGAAAGATGGGAAAACAAAATTTTAATAAAATACACACAAGAAAAAGATAGCATACTAAAAGTAAAAAACAAATAAATTCATGCTTAAAAAATAATTTTAATCCACTACACAATGATTTTACTACCCACAGAAATGAATTCATTGCACAAAAGGATAAATTCACTACTAAGGAGAATGAATTTACTGCTAAGAGTAATGATTTTGTTGCACAAAAAGATGAATTCACTGCTAAGAATGATGAATTCATTACTAAAGATGATGATTTCACTATTTTAGAGTGAATTAATTATTGATCATGTAGATACAAAATTGGAAAACACAAAAAGATCAATAGAACAATTTTACTATGCAATGGAACAATTTCTCTATTCAAAATTACAATTTTGCTTTTGATGCTTATAAATTTATTGTTACATAGTGGGCATACATAATAAAGTACAAAATACCTGATAATGACCTATAACTTATACTAACACTCAAAAATACAAGATTAAATTCATATGCAAATACAAATAACAAAAATCAAATGAGAAAATGCTTGCTAAATGAAAATATTATGATTAAAAGATGAAAAAGATCAGGAAATGTCCCATCGAGCATACCAAAAATGTGTGAACTAATTTAATAAGTGATAATAAATGAAAAAATCTTAATCTAAGATATAAAAACAAACAAATAAAATATAAAACACAAACTTTATGCTTCAAATGTGTAAGCTTTATCCATTACGATGTAAACTTGATTTGCTCTTTGAAAATGTGATGCTCACTATTCTAATGCAAAGGAGAATGGGTAGAATTTTTGTTAAAAAGGAGTTTTTAATTTGATTTGATTTGATTGTGAATATTACTTCATTAACATAAGTCTAGATTCTTTAAGATTTGATTTCTCGACTCTTGAAAATGAAGGTTTTCAAGTTTATTTAAAGATTTTTGGAGGAAGATCCAATAGTGGAAGATTATTTGGATTTATTAAATGATATAAATAATCAATGGTATCTAATGATTCCTCACCCATGAGTATGAAGACAATTTCAAATAGCTAAGATAAACATGGGATTGGTTAGTTAAGTCAACAAGAATAAGTCAAATTTCTTGACAACTCAGAGGATGAGTTATAGGAGGTTGAGAAAGTTGTGGGTTTGGTTAGGATGAGGGAGGAAAAGGTATAAGATGTTGGATGAGGTGTAAAATATGGATTTTATATTTATAGTAAGGATTTAAAGAGTGCATAATTGACTAATTTGACTTATTCAATTATTTGAATTTAGAGGGAGATGCAATGAATTATTTTAAGAACAATTATTAAAAATATTTTAGGTCCATTTCAACACTAAATTAAATTTAGGTATCTAGAATCCAAATGTATGAAATAAAATAGGCTCCCTCTATTTCTTGGGTATCCCATTAATATTATTCTAATCTTATGTAGAATGGGCACATGAAAATTTTATGTTAGAGGTACAATCACTGAGGGGAGGGGGTGGTGGTAAATTAGTGACCCCAAATATTTCAATTTCAATTCTAATCTTTTCAAACTATTAAGCAATCAACATATATCCACTCGATCAAGCAACATTAACAAGGGAGATCATTCATTCAATGCATACACAAGATTAAACACATAACACATAGTTCTTATGGGAAAACCTCATGGAGAATAAAACCCACTCTCAAGTATATAACACAAGGAATATTTTTCCTATAAAAGATTACAAATAGGAGATTGATCAAGTCCTTCTAATCAAGATGTAGTGAAACATCAATTTCATAAGGAACACTTTCCCTTAACATGATCAAGTCTTTATGACCATCTTGTGTTCAATTCCTTCTAGTCATTAACCTTTGGTAAATTCCTTTTGACCTAAAGACATTAGTGAGATAAATGTTTCATAAGAAACACATGCCCATAAGGAAGATGAAGTCTTTTGAAATCCTATGAGATGAACACATCCACTTTTGAACTGATGTCTTAAACACCTAATCATGGACCTATGATAACATATCCTACTTAAATTCTTCACACACTCATAATGAATCCAAAAACCACCTTCTGGATCACTTAAAACTTATCATGTTTATCAACCTGTAATAGTTTTGTCACAACACTAGCAACATGAACAAATGGTCATACACATAGTCCTCACTTTGACCTATGACTTTCCTCTATCTTCTACACTCTTCAACACATGATCTACTCACACATGTATCTAATTCACTCTAATCTAATATGTCTCTATTACACTCTTAACACATACTCCATCAGTTTACACAAGCCTCCACTTTGAGCACCTAGTTATAAGTCTCTCATAAAATATCTTCTCTCAAAATAAAAAATCTAGAAACCAACTCATTTGGATTCACCATTTATAGAGATATCATGATTTTCAATATCACAATATTTCCTATCAGCCATGACACATGCCTTCACCCTTAAGGCATCTAACATGAGTCACACTTAAGCACAACATACTTTCAAATAGGCCTAAGTCACCTTTTAGGTCCTATGATGACCCATTCACCTCTTTGACACTTCTTCAAGAAAAATAAGAAAAAAATAACATCAAACTCATGTACCCATTACACATGATATATATCCCCCTTAAGTGACAACAACCATCATAGTACCCTACTACTTAAGCATAATTTGATCAAACAACATTTTGTACAACAACCATTATGAGTGAACACATAGTCAGCTTCTAAACCTTTATTCATACTAGATATGATTTATCAAACCTTAATAATTTAGAAAAAAATTTCCTCATGGAGTATAAAATATACTCCAATATCTATCTCAATTTTAAACATCGAGATACCAACACACACAACTCAAATATCCTTCTTGGGTTACTTGTAGAGTATATATGAAAACATAGTCAAATTTGAACCTTCATAACTTTGACTATAGAAAATCTCATATCTTAAAATATATATTTATATATTTTCCTTAGAGTCCTATACATATTCATGTTTTATACCATGAGAAAATTCTACTTGTATCAAAATATATAGCCTAAAAACTAGACACTAGTCTTTTCTTTGTTAAATTAATATATTTGAATTCAAATTGTCGTAGTTAAACTTAATTAAATTAAAATGCATATCATTCCCTATAATATTATATTAAATACACACCATAGATCTGATTTTAACTTTAACTCATAATTCACCACTAGCCAAATGTTAAACTTCAAATAGTTGACCTTAGCTCATGGAATGTTACAATCTTAACCACATATGCACTATCGATCTTAGCATAAAGAGCTCAACCTTTACCTTGTTAAACCTATGTCACTTTGACCTATTGAATTTAATACACACCATTGATATATATTATTATAAATACCCACTCAACATTGATCTTTTGAATAATCTTGGTCTTTACCTCTACTCAACATTAAACA
Source organism: Torreya grandis (assembly GCA_037957365.1). NCBI lineage: Eukaryota > Viridiplantae > Streptophyta > Pinopsida > Cupressales > Taxaceae > Torreya > Torreya grandis. The sequence continues at coordinate 975,263 of JARHVA010005344.1, forward strand.
TTGAACACTTGTCCTCATCTCACTACTTCTTGACACCTTGGAACAAAAACACTCCATTGATTTTTTTATAAGGAACTCGATATTTACCTAGTTTAAGTATCAAAAAAATTTAACCATTTGAATAACTATGCACCATAGATATATATTTATGAACTCCCATAAATCGTTAGATCTTCATTTGATCCTAAACTTTAACTTCATGTAGATTTAGCTAAGCATGGGAACCATTGAAATATGCTTATAAGGCCAAATTTACATAGATATATATTTTTCCTCAATAAAACTGATGTTATCAAATTTTCACCATACAAACTAGGTATAACACTAAACAAACCCATATGACCATTTCTTCCTGAAACGTCCATGCGTGCGAGATATGCCATCACCAAACTATTTACTTGACTCTTTCTTGTACTTATACTTTTAACAAAGTTTAACTCATATTTAATTCACATCTTTGACACTCAATGTGATGAAACATAGACCATTATATCTACCTTTGAATATTTACTAAATTTTGGAACTTAGTGCACTTTTATTTGAGAGGCCAACTTTACACCCATATATCTTTTTTTTTCCTAAATTGTATGATTTGAATTTGGACCATATGATATCCTTACTTAGGATAATCCAACCATATATCAATATATTCTTGAAAGCTTCACATGTGAGAGATACAACACCATAAAAACACCTACTTAGATTATTCTATCACAAAGTTAGTTATGACTAGATGAACATAATGAAGAACTGGATTAATACCATGAACTTACAAAAGCTTTCAAATAACCATAGATATCTGATATGTCCTCTTAGACATTATCAATACTTGAAACTCATCTATAAACATATCTAACCATGCAAAAATTGAAAATCAACCAAGATTTCTTCAAGCATACTAGGATAATCACATTGCACACTTTGTCATTGTTACTTAGACTAACAAGGCACTTCATCCACTCACCTAGACACCTCCATGACATCACCATGACATCATTGAAAACTCTAAAACAATATACCCCTTTGTCATTTATTTCAAAAACCATCATATATCAATATACAACTCACCTTCCTTCTCTCTCTTCAAGCACTCCCAAAATAAGAACTTTCTCCCTCATTGACACAATGATAAAGTGGGTACCAACTGATCCTGAGGACTTGAAAACACTAAAAATAAGAGAATACCATATTATAAATATATTAAAAACTCAACCTCACCTTGAGCCTACCTCTTCTTGCCTTGAAAACTTCTTTTTTTGCCATGTCAACACTCTCTTCAACTAAGCACTGCAACCAATGAAGAAAGAACATACAAAAGCACTTAAATCTAATATAACTGACTAAGAAACATCTAATATTGACTCCCCCTAATATCTCTGATCCATTTCACCTCTTGAGAATCTTTACATCTCCACACACCATGAAGAATCACCACACATACTTATTAGCCTTTTATCTCAAGTTATCATAAGGACCACCAACAAAACTTCATGCCACTCACCAAATATAAAAAATGATCTAAAACATCCTAAGAAATATCCTTGAAACACTCATACCTTGATATTGTGGAAAAACTAAACAAAAATCACTCTTCTTATTACAAGGCATGTCTAGTCCCCTTATAACCCTACCTAGAACTTACAAAGCCCAAAAATTTTAGTAGACACACTATCAAGACCTAAATTTTAATATCTAGATCACTCTCATATGTCTCATTAAGCACACAAATTTACATTACTTATCTCATCTTCTATAATATACTTCCTTCACAAACCTACTAGCTAATTAGGCCTCCATATTAACAAAGAGATGAATAATTTGAAAACCAAAAACCTTCAGATCTCTATGAAGCTTAATGTGATAACCCATTTCACCCATTCAACCTATTAAGAATACTTAGACTTCAAATCATAAGAAAAACCACTTTTAAAGCATAGCTCAAAACCTTAAATCTTAAAAAAAATAGAGTTAACAAACCTCCTTCTAGTTAATTCCCACCTATAAAACTTATTTATCACATGAATAAAACCATCACACACTTCTAAACCAATATTTGAGCCTTCACACCTTTGGGAACCTTGACTTCCTAAAAATAGGATCATGAAGACACAAAACTACCTGAAACACATCACAAAGAAGTGCATAGACCTTTCTGAGCATCAAAATATTCTTAACATTTAATCAATATAATTAGGCCACCTTGAAACAACCATTTTGAATCTATATACATTGTATACACATCAACACTTTCTTCTCCACTAAAATGAGTCTCTTAAGAAGCAAAGATAGAGACACCCTACTTCACAATGTCCTAGAATAATGTAAAACTAGGAGTTGCCCACAACTCCTCATATTTTTTCTCCTCATTGGTCATCAGATACTTTTTGTTATTATTATTATTCTTAGGATTAAGATAAGCTACATGCTAAGCCATTACAACATTCTTCTTTTCTTCTAAGATTGGATTGACAATACACAGAGATAATATAGATTCATGGCATACCTTTTTATCTAAAAAATCCATCTTACAATTTGAAACCTCATAAATTGGCATATATAATTGATATTATTTGTATGAAAATTTATAAAAAATAATATAATGTTCACTTGGATCCCTACACAACTTAGAACTAGCTTCAACTAGTACCTTAGTCTTCTTCTTGAGCTTAGTCTCTTCATTCACAATATGAGCAAACAATGAGAGACCTTGACACTCTTTAACTTCTATATCTTTCTCCACCATAAAAAATCAATTACTTGGACCAATAGACCAATCATGACTCATAATTACCACCTTTGGTTTCCATGAGTTAACTTGCCTTCTTCCTTGCACTCTAAGATCCTTATTGAACTCATTTTGACATGATGGCCTTTGCTTGTAGAATCTAGCAATGTGACCAATCTTACCACATTTGTAGAAAAGAATTATTTTTAAAGTGAACTCAAATTGACCTACCTAATATGGACAACATATTGTAATGTGTCCTATGTCATAATAACTAAAATAAATTCTTTCTTTTGAAGAAGACTCACCTTGCCTTACCTTATTTGGATACTGCTTAGCAAAGTATCCCTCATCAAGATAGTTTAAGCCCATAAATTTTTTCACACATTTTAATTGATGACCCCCATCATATTTCCATGTAAATTAATATATAAAAGGCCTCTTTCATTCTCTAGCTCTATGCCTAAACTGATTACATTGTAATAATAACCATTGAAACTTGCATACCTCATGGTATTTGGTTTTTTGATATGATTTGTCTTCAATATACCAGTACCTTCATTCCTTGTCTGATGATTTGTCTTCAAAGTCTAATCATTCTTATTCACATTAGTCTTCATCTTGTCTTGAGTTGCATTCTATGGTTCTTCTTTGTGTCCAAGACCAGTTCTATCACTTACATGCTTTTGATCATTCAAAATGTTATCTAGATCACTTGAGCTCTTTTCAAATCTCAAAAATGACTTTACTATATTTATTCTCTAACTTATATTTCAATGACTCATTTTTAATCACATACCTTTAACATTCATCTTATTTATATTTCAAGATTGTAGATAGGATTTCCAATTGACAACTAAGATTATTGATCATATCTTCATGTTCCTTGGTGTCTTCATTCATCCTTGTGTCATATACACTAAATTTATCCTCATATTCCTTGATTTGAGACTTCATCTTTTTGTTAATATTCTTCTCAATCTTTAGTTCTTCAAGAGAATTCATCAATTCAATCTTATATTCCACCTCATATTTATCATCATCTTAATCACTCCAAGTAGACTTCTTTTAATATGAGCAACTTATTTCTTCAACCATGAAGAGGTATTCATCTTCAATAGGAACATATTATTCATGATCATACTCTGAGTCATTATCTTCACTCTCATCTGATGAGTTGCAATCTTCTTTGGTATAAAGACTCTTCTTATCCTTGAATTAATTCTTCTTGTTATCAAACCTTCTTAAGCCCTTCTTCCTTTTATCAGACTTGTATGTCTTTTTGCCTTCATCTTGGACATCACCATGATCTTCATCATCATTCTTCTTATGCTTATGAGGGAACTAGTTAGAAAAATGTCCTACCTCTCCACAATTAAAGCATTTAAGGGGTAGTTTACCTTTATACTTGCGTAAACCTATTTTCAATTTCCTTGTAAATAAAACAATTAGTTCATCTTCATCAATATAAAAAAAGTCATCCTCCTTGGGTTTTTTACATTGGAAATGTAGACATCCAATTCCTAACACCATTTGTGTTGAAATTGTCAATCTTACTCAAATTGTATTGAAATGCAGATTTTAGGTCAAAATCCATAAAACATGTTAAATAGTTTGAGCTTGTCCTTTACAAAGGCTGATTTAGACTAATGTATCCCTAAATGGAGAAATGTATTTTATATGATACCTAACTTTGATCAAATTATTTCAAGTAAAAATCATGATTTCACCTTTTTGTGCATTCAATCACTCTTTTATTCTAATTCATTAGTAAATGTCATGTACCTTTGTTATTTTATGTCAACAACATCCTAAATGGGAACATAGTCTGTATACATCTAACATCACCTTCTAACTCTTTTCTAGTCAAATTATGACCCAGTAGTATGACTGTATGACCATTTTGATTAATTGAGGGAAAATTTCCAAAGAATTGCACAAATATTAATTAATCTTGTTTAAGGATAATTAATTCAAATCAAAACCTAATAGAATTCATCCATGAGTAATTAAATCAACTATCAAAAAGGAAAATTCATATATCAAGAGCATCTTAAAAGCTAATCATTAACTTTGTGAGTTGTCACTTTTGGAAAATATCTAAAGAATATCCTACGAATATGCCAACTCAACCAACATTAATAAACTCAACCAATGTTCTAATTTAACCCATTCTAAATATTAGATTAATCCATGGCCACACATCTCAATCACGAGATGGATGGTCATGGTTGATCTTAGACCATATCTAAAATCTATAAATAAAAGGCCTCACACTACCATTTATAAGCTCTCATTATATAATGTTGTAATGCTAAAATCTCTCCACAACTTATTTATGTTTTGATTATTGCATTATTCATATTTGTATTAGCTTCATTGATAGACATAGTAGACAGTTTCAATATCTTGAGCCTAGGTTTTGTGGAGTTTTATTGAGACATTGGAGGAGTTTACCACCATTGTTGATGAAGACAAGGATGCATGATCAAGGGGATAACATGTTTTTGAGCTACTTTTGAGAAATGAAGTTACTTGGGAAGGTAATGGTTTCCTTTTTTTCATTTGCATCTTATTGTTATTAGCAAACCCTACATGAATAGATTGGTTTGATTTAATTAACTCTCTATGCATTTCTCTTTAATTTCTTGGACTAATGCTTGACTAATAATTTATTGTAATCCTCTCTACATCTTGGCACCCCTTTTTGCAACTAGCCAAGTGCCACGAACACCCAATTAAAGTGTACTTATTTTTCATCATTTGGTGTGAAAGCCATTATGCAGTTGATATATCTAGAACATTTTTAAAAAAATTAGTTTAGTCAACCCCATATTGCCATACCCTTATTAAGATTTGGATGATTATACTAACTTGTATTTTGTCATTTTATTACTTGGTGTTTTTGATACTTAAACTTATTTATTTGTTTATCACCATGTCAAAACCAATTTGTTTTCACATAACTCTTTTATCTAAAGAGGTGTTATACTGGGCATTCTACACCACACTTGTGCCTTGAATTTTTTTCTAAACATGTTTGTGTTTTTGTTACTTATTTGTGATGGGTACCATTATTCTACCCACATCATTATCAAGTTTAAGCCTTTGAGTCTTTGAAACATAACATTGATCACATCATTTGAGAATGATTACACCATTAGGATACTCAATTTGTTTTAAAACTCATTGGCCTTGTATCAAAACTATTGATCAAAACCAGTCACATATGCCATTTGGACCTTGTTTATGTACTATCATGTTGTCCACTCTTGCCTAGCTTTTTTGGTCCAATCTTAGTCTTTAATGTTGCATTTTAAATTAACCTTTTCAAATTTAGATTTAAACATTGATTGATTTTTATTTAGTCCTCAATTTGTGGGGATGATACATAGATATTTATCTTTTGGTTTTCATAAATTTGGTTAAATGATTACCCAATTTGAAGACTATTTATTGTTTTTTTAAACACCTTTCCTCATCATTGTTTGGGCCTTTATTTGGGATAACACAACCTTTAACCAAAATCCATTGACATTAGAATATTTTATACCAAATCTTGGTACAAACCATTTTGGAGATACAACTCCACCCTTTTGACCAAGGTTGAATATTTTGTCTTTTGGACATCGCTTTTTAGAGTTTGCAAAACTCTAAGCCTTTTTATTTTTGAAGCTTTCTTCATGAAATGTAGATATGTCTAGATACACTTATGGTGAAGTCATGGATAATCCAACTTATGATAGAATGGATACAAAAAATGACTTTTATGGCTTTAATCAATACCCCAATAATGATAATATGGTTTATGAGATAGATTTCTATCCACCTCATAAGAATTATTCATGATAACATAGTCAAGAACTAATTTATGATCCAACTTGAGATTGGGATGATTGGGTTTATCAAGAAGACTTGGATGCTATGGTTTATGTGAGAAAAAAAACTAAGAAGCATCTAATCATCACTATTTTAGGACTCCTCCTTTGGTTTGCACAAGTAACCAAACTAAGAAGTCTCTAGTCATTACCATTTTAGGACCTCCTCCTTTGGTTTACAAAAGAAACCAAACTAGGAAGCATACATTTTTACCATTATTGGCCCATCACCAGTTTTTGATGAACCTATTATTGAAGAGCCTCCATTTGTTGAACCAATTGTGTTTGATCCCTTCTTTAATAGTATAATTTTGGGAGGGCCCATTATTGAATCACAAAACATTGTTCTCACTAAACCAAATGTTCCCCACTTTATAAATTACATGCTGATCTTCAAGCCAAAACATGAACCATTACATCTTCAAGAGCCATCTTATGAGCACCAAAATGTGTTCAAAATTGATATTTTACAACCTATTGTGAACTAAAACCAAAATTTTGTTATTGAAACATCCATTTATGATAAGTCAACCTATGATAAGTTACCTAATCATATTTTACCTATTTTTAAAGAGTGTCATCTCCTTGACAAGCCAGTCTTTGCAGAGTTGTCTCTTGATCTTTTTATACTCATTAAGGAGTCTCACTTTGGTAGACATGATTTTGTCGAGAAGTCCCTTGAGAGGTTCCCTCTATTTGAGGGTATTAATTTATATGAGCTAGTTTATGTTGAACCCTTCCAAGATGAATAAATTTTTATTGATCCCATTATGCCATCATAGGCCATTACTTGTCAAACATTCATCATTCAACAAAACATTATCAAAACAACCATATTAGATGAAGAATTAGAATTAGAGTCAAGTTCCATTTCTAAACTAACATTAGATTTAGCATTAGAAATAAAATCAACATTAGTTATAATGTCAGATTTAGAGTCCCTTGCTTTGGAATTAGATTTAGAAATAGATTATAGTCATGGTTGTTACAACACTAGTTACAATTGCCTTGCAAAAAAGTTTGAATATATTTGTCAGCCTTTCATGGTTTTTGAGGATGATCAATTCATCATCAACACAAGTTTTATTAGTATCTTCTATGAGGATTGTGCTACCTTTCATCATCCCACCATTATTAACACCCAACATAGCCATTACATTGACATTCCACCTCTCACAAACGTCGATTAGGATTGATAGAATCACACTTTTTTTAACTGCATCCATGGTGACATATCATTTATATAATATCAAGGGGGATAAGACCACATTCATTTAGATGAAGAATACTCTCCTAGTGAAACCTTTTTGTAGGTGCTAGGGGACACACAAATTTCAAAATCAACATCTTCTAGTGACATTTTTTTGGAGATGTTACAAGACAATTAGGATAACTTTATTGGTGAAAACCTCTTTGAGGAACCAATAGTTGAACACAAAAGTTCTTAACTATTTACTGAAGATATTATTCAAGATCAAATCAAAATAGCTTCTAATCTGGAACATAACTAGATGGTAGCTTCTCTCAAAATCAAGCAACAAAATAATTTGGTGGTCCTATTAAGAGCCTCTTCAGAGGTCTTTGGCCCTAACATAACCAAATCTATGTCAATTATAACATCAACAACATTACGTGTGATTGAAATTACTCATCCTCATTTATTACCAATTCATTATACATTCCATTATCACCCACCTCTTTATTACCCACTTATATCATTTATCATTGGCAACACTTTCCTTTATAGAGGCTACAAAGTTATCTTATCTCAACATTTGAAGGAAGTAGAATCAATTACCAATGAAGATCATGAACACATTATTTAGATCTAGATCAGTAGCAAGTTCTTAAAATAGCAGATTTTTGAAAGGGAATTGGATAGAATATTTATAACTAATCATTTATGTTGTCTCACATATTGACTAGGATGTGCATTTCCATGTCAACAAGAGTAGTATAACCATTTTTCACTTTTCCAATTACCATTTTCCATTACCATGCCTCATCTCTTAGGGGAAACTCTATAGACCCTTTTTAGGCATTATTATACCATTGTGATCCATGAATCACTAGTTAGAAATACATTGACTTGAGGTCCTTCAAAACTATATAGGCAACACTTAATTTATATTGAGGTTAGCTCAATCACCTTCTTTACGCTCTCACCATTTTCTAAGAAATTCTTCTAAGTTTGAATACTCTCACCCTTTTATGAGTAATTATTCTAAGTTTGAATGCTCTCACCATTTTGTGAGTAATTCTTAAAAGTTTGAATAATCTCATCATTTTGTGAGAAATTATTCTAAGTTTGAATGCTCTCATAGTTTTGTAAGCAACCTAAGCCTATGCTCTTTCCATTTTACAAGCAATTTAATCCAATCATAACTCGGTGACAACTTTATTTCCACTGTAGCCAATTTTTCTTCTAATCATTTCATTATACCATTTCTTTACTATTGACCAAAAGCTTGTTCTTAGTCATCCTGCCTATTCCCATTTTGATCTTAGTTCCTTTGGTTCATCCTACACTTTATATGGGGGGATTCCAATATGGCTATAGATGTTTTTAAAAGTATATATTGATTGACAGTCTATGGTATTAGTGTGACATTTGATCTGGAAAGTTATCTTTCATCTATCATCTTATTTGGTATCACTAATTATAACCATCTATGGGAAAATCAATATTGTTTTGGTACCCCTAATTATAACTGCCTTTGGGCAAATCAATATTATGACGTAGTTTCTTAATTATAACTGCCTATGCGTAAGTTGGGTATAATGCCTTTTTATCATGCATTATCATATCATCTGGTCATTACTATTATTATTTTCATGTCATTCTCCTTTATTTGTGAACTTATTGTGACTTGGTTGGTTTTTCATCACATTTTGTGTGGGTAAAATTACTATGATTGGGATTATTTTTGGGTTAAATAGGTCATGCTCGATTCATGTCAAGGTCAAATCAGTCCCTCTTATCATACACTCTTACCATTTTGTGAGCATTTTAAGTTGGTGAGCTCTCATCATTTCATGAGCTAGACTATTATGTATTTATTAATCCTCAATTTAGTTGAGATACTTAGAAAATTACAAAAACATTCATAAAACATTCAAAAACTCAAAAACATTTTGTGTGTTTATTTGATTATTGTTTGTTATCTGGTCTTTTGTTTTCCTATTTGGTCTTGCTTCTTTGTTTTATTTTTTATTTTTTATTTCCATATACATCTTGATGGTCCACATAGATCTTGATTATTCATATCTTGATCTCATGTTGTTAAGATGTCTTGTTTTTCTTTTTATTTGTCTTTGCCTTTTTATTTAAATGTAAATAGTTGTAAGTCTAGTTTTGGTCATTGTTTTACCATTATCCTTAGTTATAGGTATTCACATTTAAATCAAATCAGTGTAATTGAAATATTGTGTCATTATAATATCTTAATAATTATGATGCCTAATTTTTTTCTATAGTAAGCACTTTGTGCTTAGGTTTCAAAGTCTTAATGTCAACACAACTTTGATGAATGGTTCTCAAGAACACTTTACATAATATAGGCTCATGATATGAAATTAGGAATCTAGGTACTATGAATTCTAGCACTCAAACCTATTCTTAGATGTACAACTCTTTGTATACATTGTGAGTCTAATTAATTCTTGGTTAGTTTTCATCATTCTTCATTCCATTCTCTTTCAAACTTAAGTGAACTACATTGGCTTGAAGTTCATGTTGGAACATGAGTTAATGGAACTATGTAGGCAAAGTCCACTTGTCTAACACATTTAGAGTTAACTTAGATATCTTTCATTCTTCTTTTCATCTCTTTCATCACTTTGTGCATCCTCATATGCTAGGTTTTATGTGGGTTTTTAAGCCATTACACCATCACATGTACATTTGTGCCCACTCATTTTAACCTATCTTTTGGGTTATATCCTTGAGATATTTTTCTTGTTAATTGTCTATGCTAGGGTAGACCATCTCAATAACATCAGAATCACATCATATCTATAGGGGTAAACCATTATTTATTCTTTATCAATGATCAAAATTTGCCCTACTAGGGCAAACTGTCTTCTCATGATCACATTTTATCTATTGGGGCACTTATTATTATCTTCTCTTTAGACACCCCATTCTAGTGGTCCTTCCCTTCTTGAAGTAGAACATTCTCTCTTTTCCTCTAATTCTAGGCTCTCCACACTAATGCTCATGATGTCAATATTTAGTGTGTGCCTTGTCTTGGGCTTGATCAATGTCATAATCACATAACTTTAAATATAAAATTAGGTATTTTTAAAGTGTGTCCCTTAAATTTATAGATTGTATATTTCACATTCCCCCTATCTTGGGGGCATAGTATACCTCTAATTATCTTTTTATCATTGATGGTAATCACATATGTAAGCATTAACACATCTGAATGTGATCTATTCCACAAGTTGAGAGATAATATCCTTCTCTTCCATCCTAGTATGTTTTCATGAGGGGGAATCATGGGTCTATTCCAATTTCTTCTTGATAACTCTTTTCTTTGAAAAGATGTTACTTCACCTGAATGTCTGACTATGCCTTCTCAAATAGGGGCAAAATGTAGATATCCAATTCCTAACACCATTTATGTTGAAATTATCAATATTACTTGAATTAAACTCAAATGCACATTTTAGGTCAAAGTCCAAAAAATGTGCCAAATGGTTTGAGCTTGTCATTTACAAGGGTCAATTTAGGCTAATGTATAACTAAATGGGGAAATGAATTTTATGTGATTCCTAGTTTTGATCAATTCATTTCAATTTAAAATGATGATTTTACCTTTTTATATTCTAGATCACTCCATTATTCTAATTTATCATTACACATCATGTACCTTTGTTATTTTTATCAACAACATCCTAAATGGGAACACAGTCTGTATACATCTAGCATCACTTTCCAAATCTTCTCCAGTCAAATTATGACCTAGTAATATGACTTTTTGACCGTTTTGATTAATTAAGGGCCAATTTCCAAAGAATTTCAAAAAATTTAATTAATATTGTTTAAGGATAATTAATTCAAATCAAAGTCTAATTGAATTCATCCATGAGCAATTAAATCAATTATCAAAAAAAAAATCAAATATCAAGAGCATATTAAAAGCTAATCATTACCTTTGTGAGTTGTCACTTTTGAAAAATAACTAAAGAATATATTAAGAACATGCCAAACTCAAAAATATTAATAAAATTAACCAAGGTTCTAATTTAAACCACTCCAAATATTAGATTAATCCATGGCCACACATATCAATCTTGAGATGGATGGCCATGGTTAATCTTAGACCATTTCCAAAATATATAAATAGAAGGCCTCACACTACCATTTTTAAGATCTCATTGTATAATTTTATAATTCTAAAATCTCTCCACAACTCATTTGTGCTTTGATTATTACATTATTCATATTTGGATTAGCTTCATTTATAGGTATATTAGATAGTTTCAATATCATGAGCCTAGGTTTTGTGGAGTGTTCTTGAGACATTGGAGGAGTTTTCCACCATTGTTGATGAAGACAAGGATGCTTGATCAAGGGGAGAACATGTTTTTGAGATGATTTTGAGAAATGGAGTCACTTGATAAGGTAATGGTTTACTTTCTTTCATTTATGTCTTATTATTGTTAGCAAATCCCATTTGAATAAATTGGCTTGATTTAATTAGATCTCTGTGCATTTCTCTTTGATTTCTTAGACTAATGATTGACTAATAATTTCTTGTAATATTCTCTATATGAAATTATTCTTAGGATTCATATCTCTCTTGAATGCTTCATCATTATTTGATGATATATCATCATTTACTCTCATCTCGTAGGTAGTAAGAATACCATGCAATTCATCTATCTTCAACTGAATACGATCACAACTTTCTTCAACAATAGACACTTTTAGATAAAACTTTATGGATATAGACCTTAATACCTTTTAAACTATATTACCTCTTCAAGGTTCTCTCCAATACCTCTGATGATGTTCACAATCTTATAAATTCTCTATAGAAATGATGCCACATAATATTTTTCCTTCATCTTGAGACTCTCAAATTATCTTCAGTGAGTCTACAACTTTCCCAGCTTAACCTTTGAATCTCATTCATATATTTTCTTCAATTTATTCCATATTTATTTGGTATATATACAATAGATTACCTTGGTGTATTTAGTCTCTAAAAGACCACAAGTGATATCATTCATTGCCTTAGAATTATTCTCAAACAATTTCTTATCTGCAACACTAGATGAGGGAATAGTAGGTGTAGAATAACCATCCAAAATAGATTTAAAAATTTCAAATCTTAGGTACATGATGTATGTCCTCATCTTTACACTCCATAAAACATAATTAGATCTATTAAACATTGGTGCTTGCTTAGTAGAGGAATCTTCTTGATGACTACTCATATTATACCTTGGATCACCTTCAAGCTATCAAGCCTTTACCAAAGGACCTACTATGATACCAATTTTTATAGGTAAAATCACAACAAGGGGGATGAATTAGTGAGCCCAAATATTTAAATTTCATTTCCAATCTTTTCAAACTATTAAGCAATCAATATATAAAAAATTGATCAATCAACATTAACAAGGTAGCTCATTAATTCAATGCATACACAAGATCAAACACACAACACATAATTCCTATGGGAAACCCTCATGGGAAATAAAACCCACTCTTAATCCTACAACACAAGGACTACCTGTCCTATAAGAGATTACAAATAAGAGTCTTTTTTACCATAAACTAGTGAAAGATCAATTTCACAAGGAACACTTGCCCCTAAGATGATCAAGTCATTCACACAGCCTCCTTATGGACCTCTAATAAAATAGCCTCCTTCACTTCTTCACATACTCTCAATGCATCTAAAAACCACCTTATAGATCACTCCACACTTCTCATGCTTATCAACCTATAACAATTTTATCACAACACTAGCAATATGACCAAATGGTCATACACATAGTCCTCACTTTGACCTGTGTCTTTCCTCTATTTTATACATTCTTTAACACATGTTTTACTCAAACATATATCTTCTTCAGTTTGTTCTAATAGGTCTCTATTACACTCTTAACACATACTCTACTAGTCTACACAAGCCTCCACTTTGAGTACCTACTCATAAGTCTCTCATAAAATATCTTCTCTTAAAATCAAAAATATAGAAACCAACTCATTTGGCTTCACCAATTATAGATATATCATGATTATCATGATCACAATATTTCCTATCAACCACAACACATGCCTTCACCCTTAAGGCATATAACATGAGTCACATTTAAGCACAACACACTTTCGAATAAGCCTAAGTCACATTTTAGGTCCTATGATGACCCATTCACCTCTTTAACACTTCTCTAAGAAAAATAAAAACATGAACACGCTCCAAATCATGGACCCATGCCACATGATCTATAGTTACTGATTAAGTTCTAACAACCATCATAGTACCCTTCTGCTTAAGCACAGTTTTCTCAAAAAATATTTTGTATAGTAGCCATTATGAGTGAACACATAGTTAGATTCTAAAACTTTGTTTATACTATATATAATTATTTAAACCTTAATTATTTAAACATACTATAATAGCTATCTCACCTTTAAACATCAAAATACCAATAAGCATAGCTCAAATACCCTTCTCAGGTTACTTATAGAGCATACATGAAAACATAATAAAATTTAAACCTTCATAGAAATGACTATACACACTTTAAAATCTTTAAATCTATATTTTTAGATGTGCCTTGGAGTCATCTATAAATTTTATTTTTATACCATGAGCAAATTTTATCTGTATCAAAAGATATGGACAAAAAAAAAGACATTAGTATTTCTTTTGTTAAATTCAAATATTTGAATTCAAATGGTCACAGTTAAAATTTTGTCACTTAAAACTCATCTCATTACCTTACATCTTAGATTAAATATGCACTATTAATTTTATTCAAAATTTAACTCATAGTGTATCACTGCCCAAATTTTAAACTTCAAATAGTTGACCTCATCTTGTACAATCTTGAAATCTTGACCACATACGCACCATCAATATTATTGTAAGTAGCTTGACCTTTACCTTGTTAAACCTATATCACTTTGAACTATTGAATTTAATACACAACATTTATCTAGATTAATATGAACACCCACTCATCATTGATATTCTAAATAAGCTTGGTCTTTACCTTTACTCAATGTTAAACATCGAATACTTGTCCTTATCTCACTACTTCTTGACACCTTGTAACAAAAATGGTCCATTGATTTTTTTGTAAGGAGGTCAGTCTTTATCTAGTTTAAGTATCAAAAACTTTGACCCATTTTAATTACTACACACTATATAACTAGATTTATGAACTCTTATGAACCGTTAGATCTCCATTTGGTCTTGAACTTTAACTTCGTGTGGATTTGGCTAAGTATGGGAACCATTTCAATATGCCTAGAAGGCCAAATTTGAATACATACATACATACATACATACATACATATATATATATATATATATACATACATACATATATATATATATATATATATATATATATATATATATATATATATATATATATATATATTTCCTTGATCAAATTCATGCTCTAAAATTTTAACCATATAAATTAGGCATACTATTGAACAAACCCATATGACCATTTCTTCCTGAAATGTCCATGTGTGAGAGATATGCCATCACCAAACTACTTACTCAACTCTTTTTTGTACTTAAAATTATAATTTAGTTGAGCTCATATTGGTTTTTTGTCATTTGTTTTTGATGTGATGAAATTTAGACTATTAGATATACCTTTGTAAATTGACTAAGTGTTAGAACTTAGTGCATTTTTATCTGAGAGGCCAACTTTACACCCACATATCTTTTGTTGTGATAAATCAAATGATATAAAATTTGAAACATATGATATCATTACATAGAATAATACAACCATATATCCATATTCTCCTAAAACCTTCACATGTGTGAGATATAACATCATAAAAATGCCTACTCAAATTTTTCTATCACAGAGCCAATTATGCCTAGATGAACAAAATGAAAAATCAGATGAATACCTTAAACCTCTACAAGATGTCCAATAACCATGGAACTTTAATAGTACCCATTTCACATGCTCAATTATTCAAAATCATCCTTGAACATCTCTAACCATTCCAAAACTAAATATCAACCAAGCCTTCTTCAAGTATACTAAGACAAGCACATTGCACAATTTGTCATTATCACTTAGACTAACAGGGTGCTTCATCCACTCACTTGGACACCTCCATGACATCACCATGACATCATTGACAACTCTCTAATATTTTGAACAAGATAATAATAATATGAACATCCACATGGTTTCCATTTTTTTGTAAGACAAACTCAATAGGGAGGTTATTTAGTGGAGTACTCAACATATTAGTACACCACATAATCTTTCCATAGTATTGTATCATCAGATAACTACATATTATATTCATGGTATAATCAATTATAGCTAGTGGAATGCCATGGATAATTAGAGCTGGAAGTTTTTTTCAAGAGCTTCCACTTTGACACCCTAATTTATAAAATCAAATAGGGATCCTCCATTACTTTAATATCCCATTGATAGTATTCCAATCTTGTGTATAATGAGCACATGCCCATTAAAAATAAGATAAGAATAATATGGACATACACATGGTTTCCATTTTTCTATAAAATGATCTTAATAAGATGATTCTTTAATGTAGTACTCAACATATTAGTATATCATAGAACCTTTTGATGGTACCACAAAATCAGACTACATATGCCATTTATGGTATAATCGATTATAACCATCATCATGCCATAAAGAATTAGACCTATTTTTTTCAACCAATTCCACTTAAACACCTTCATTTTTGAAATCAAATGGGGATCCACTATTACTTGAATATCCCATTGATAGTATTCTAATCCTTTATATAATGGGCACATGCCCATTCTAAACAAGATAAGAATAATATGAATGTCCACCTTTTGTATAATGAACACATGTATTATTTCATTAGTTTGTGGACATCCTTGATTATAATGCCTAAAAAATTATAATAAAGAATCAAACAATGGAAATAATCTTATTAATTACATGTGGGACTATTTTGTAAGATAAATTTGAATTTAGTTTTAGGGTCTCACCTTGATTCCTTCTCATATAATATTTGTAGTAATGTTTTAACATCATCTTCTGATTTATATTTTCCAATAGTATATTACTAAAGTTATTTTTAAATTTGTTGTTTCTTGCAATGCATTTAGTTGTATAAAATCATAACAAGGATATGAGTTTATACTTCATCTATTAATTATTTGCTCCAAAAATTCCACCAATATCTAAAACTAAAATGTATACTTTAATATAAAAATCTAAATATGTGTTAGTCACACAATATGTAACTTGGCCTATGTATGTGACTAGTTAAATTATATGACCACCTCTTCCTTAAAAATATTATTTGTGTTATGAATACCATAAATGTCATCAATCACTAAGAATACCTTAAACTCATCTTCATCATTTATAACTATATAACATGATTAAAAATTATTTTCATTCATATTTTTAATGATTTACATATAGTATTGGAATACTTCTAAGAAATAACTATGCTTCAACCATAGGGACAAGAAAGATACAAATATAAACTAGGACACTATAACCAAAGAAAATGAGAAGATTTGTAATATTATTTTATGTAATTTTTGTTTTAATATTACATAATATCATAAATAATTACTTTAGGACTAGGGGAGATGGTTTTTAAAACCTATCAAATTTCTATTCAATGTGAAATCATTTAGAACAAACACTGACTAAGGACCAAATTATGCTTAGTAACTAGATCAAAATTTTAATTAGATTTTGGAGCTTATATAAAATTAAAACCTAAATTTATAAATACAATAAATCAAATAGTCCTATTAATGTTGTCCAATTTTTATTCATTATATATATCCATGATTTTCTTCATATTGCATGGCTTTGTGAAATATTTTTTTACAACATATAATATTGTATCTAATGTATTTGGCCCAAGATTAATTCTTATTTTAGTATGGCATCATCAATGAGTATTACAAGTATGATATATTAAAATCAATGCCAAATTATGCAAATACTTATTCAAATGTTACATTGAATTTCAATGCATGTCTTATTTTAGTAGAATAAAAAATATTAAAATTAATCACAAAATTTAGGCTACCTTAGTCATAAATTTGTTTTTAATATATTTTTAAAACTTTTCATTAGATTTTTGTTGAAAAAAATTCAACATACTATATATTGAAATAGTAATTTTTAGAAAATACAAGTTGAATGTGCACTACATAAATGATTAAAAAATAGTCTATGTCAATATGATGTGAAGCTAGAGTCACCTAATATGCCAAACTATATTATTTTATAAAGTAAGGAAGATACATAATTATAATATAATATTCAACTATATTAGAAAACACTCTGGATCCAAAATTTAAACTCAATATTAACTTTCCATACATCAACATAATTTATTAATTGTAGCTACTTCTACGTGACATGTCTTAGATCATAGTATCTCAGGCTTCAAATTTCTCATGTTGAGCTTCAAAATCCAAAACATTACATAAATTTTAATGATTTTGAGCATCCAACTATAATATCTTCTCTATCTCCATCCTAATGTCATGAGTTTTATCATAATTTCCTCAAAATTTAGACTTAAATAGTATGTGAGAAAGTAGACTTCCTAAAAGAGTAATTACTAATATTAATATAAATAATCACAGTGAAGAATAAACTCACCATTAAGAATGTATAATGGAGATTTATTTTAGTGAAAATTAAATTACCAAAATGGTAGGATTATATGCAAAACTAGTTTGAATTGGATCCCTAAAAATGTCATAGTTAACTAAAAGATGATTGTCATTTTATTTTATAATTTAGACATATCAATCAAGATAAGGATATGAATTTAGTTTCTATAATTTGAAATTAAAACTAAATTTATTGAAACACCTTATAACTAAATATGAATAGTCTACAAACTATTAATATGTAAAATAAATTTAACATTCTCATTCTTTAAGATAACATGTCTAGTCATGAATGAACATTTTATTAAATATTAAATCATAATGAATATCTATCAACATTAAAACATTAGAAAAATATTAATCACTCAAATGCCACCATTTTAATATCTCATATTGATTTAACACCATCTAAATAAATCACATTAATGATGATAACCAAAGTAACCAATCATCATGAATGTCGGATGCCATAAAAAGAGTAAAAATAAACTACCAAAATGGTAGGATTATATTTATGACTAGATTGAATTGGATCTCCAAAAGCCTTAGAATTAATTAAAAAATTATTTTAATTTTATTTTATAGTTTGTATGTATCGATCAAGATAAGGAGATGAATTTGTCCTTTATAATTTGAAAATAAAACCAAAGTTGAAACACCTCCTGGTTAAATATAAATAGTCTGCAGACTATTACTATGTAATAATACATGTAACATTTTCACTCTTCATAATCTAATGTCTAGTTATGAATGAACCCTTTCTTAAATGCTAAATCATACCAATTATATGTCTTCACTTAGACCTTAACACAATATTAATCAATCAAATATCACCATTTTAATATCTCACATTAATTTAACACCATATAAATCACTCACATTAAAGATAATAGCGAAAGAAATCAATCATCATGAATGTTGAATGCCATAAAAAAGTACTTAATCAAATATTTATTTCTCAAATAATGTTTCAGTTTGACTACTAGGGATTTTAACATGATTCATCAAGAACATAAACTATACTATATATCCTTTAGTGTTAATGTCTCAAAATATATCTATGAACATGTAAAGGACAAGGGAATATCATCATACCAAATTTAATCTCTAACATTAAATGTATGTAAATTATGAATCAAAGCTATTACTCTATGTAAATTATGGATCAACACTATTCTAGGTAACAAATTTAGTGAAAACATATTACCATATAATTTAATTTTTCAAATAATAATAGTATAATACTAATTTAGGATTAATAGTATTTTATCAAAATTTAGAGTGGGTGTCCATCCACTCTAACTAATGTTTCTTAGGATAAACTTAGTAAAAAAGAGATAAGTTACACATTAGTTATCACTCATCTTGTGTAAATTTGGTTGAATAAAACATGAAAAGATTTTTAGATACTAATATATAATTATGGGTAATAATATGTAGTCTTAAGTATATAAATTTATCTTTTGTATCCATTTCATGTTTAATAGTACTAATAAATATGATGTGCACATCTTTGTGTTTTGAGTTTAAAACCATTTTTTCTTAAGGAAGCTTGCATCATGTACATTTATAATTATCTTGGTTTTAATACTCATTAAATAAATAAATGGGAGAGGAGCCCCATAACCATCATCACCTAGAAAAAAAATTGTACCTAAAAAACTATAGTTTTACTTATAATAGATACTTTGTTGAAATAATAATGTGGTGCTAGTTATAAATCCATTTTCATGAATCACAATCAAGTATTTTAAATATAATTTGATAATGTATATTAATGATAATATTTATCTATATCAAATATAAATAATATATGCTGGTAAATTAAGTAAAATTAGAATGTGGCATCATACATATATAAACATACTACAAGGTATAAATAATACTTTACGGTACCAAACATATTCGTGGTATCATAAACATTTAAGTATTGTTTTTTTCAAAAAAAATAGTATATTTTGGGGGTTGAAGGGGCTCTAACTCAATAAAAAATTAGATAATATCATATAATGAGGAGAAAATATGAAAACATTCATGATCCACACCTATACCAATTCTTCACAATTTAAAGGGAATTATACGAGAGACACAACAAAACACATGGGATAAACTAGGAGCATATAATACAACAAAGAAAAATGAAAGATTGCATAATTATTTATCTCAAATGTCATCATATGAGGAGCACTCTATTGATATTTATTTTTTTTGCATCAGGAACCTTTATCTTATTACTTACATATATTGGAATGTGTTGTAATGAAGTGTGCATTTAAGTTAGTGCGACTCTCAATCATGTATGTAACTCTAGTTTATAGGCATTTATAGGGTTAAAGGACATAGGTGCAAGGGGAGTAAGGTTTGACACACAAAATTCAAACACACTAACATGTTATCATTAGTTTCACATAAGGTATGGACCTTATGCACTCACTTGTAGCATGACAACAAAGGGACTAGGTCTGTGTTGGGCTAGTTGCATCATGGCACAAGCAAGGGCTATTTGGGATACAGTGGTTCAAGGGGTTCATAGGGTCTCTAGTTTAGAGTATCAAATGGATAGGTCCATCGGTGCATGCTCAAATAGAGGGGGTTGAGGCCTTATCGATGCATGTAAGTAAGGAAATCCACATGGGGGTCTCTATTCATCCTAAGGTCATCATTTGGTGATGGATCTAGCATAAGGGCCATTCATGGTGGGTAAGAGGGCTAAGTGATGTGACCATTTACTACCAGGGTTGAGTCCTATTTCATCAACATTATTTGTGGGGAGAGAAATTCACAATTAAAATAATCTATAACACAATAACATATAACATTATCAATCAATATTCATCCATTTATATCTATATTCATCCATTAGTATCTTTTTTACATTACAATAACCAGTAGTAGCCTTTGCTACTCAATCCTAATTTTACTTATGTTAGAGCCTCATAAATGACCATGGCTTACATCCACCACTTAACACTCAAGACTTAATCCATCTATCATTCTCAAATTTGATAGAGCTTTATTGTAAAATGGTCTCCTCTCCCCTTTTGCTCTTAAAGGTCACATAATTTATATAGGAACTTACCACTCTTCTTTCTGACTAGATAGGCATATGTTGAAGGATAGGCAGTTGAGAGCTTGTCATCTCCATTCCACTATATATGACAACCAAGGTGCATGCTAGGTGCTAGGCTATCAATCAAGGTTATACGCCTACCTGATCCATTATTCATATCTCCATACTCCTTGAACCTCAAGCCACTACATGTAGGACTAGGTAGGTATGCCTTGAGAATCATGATGCTCTACAACCATCGGCCAACTGGCACGGGGACTCTAAGAGTCTATCTAATCAGCACCATGATATGCAAAAGGGGTTCTTCACTTCCTCCATGGATCTCCACACCTCATGATTGGTCTTATCTAGTGTGGGATCAAGTATTCTCAAAAATGAGTCCCAACATCACCCCATACAAAATTACTAGTCCACCCTGGACTAGCATGAAGTGCCTTGGGTGTGTAAAATTTAGGCACACCTTACCATAGATCCTCAAAATTTTCAAACCCATGGATGACACCTTTAAAATATTCAATGGCACCATATAATTCTATGAATGCTAATTTTAGAGCAAGTACATTCATTCCTTCTAATTCCTTTAAAAAGGATTCTAGCTTTTCCTTCACCCTCCTCACTCCATCCAAGAGTTCACCTTGTTCACTAGCCTTTATATGAAAGGTGTGAAATAGTACCTCTAGGTCTTGCTCTTATGTTTTCAATTGGGCAATAATGGATTTGAATTATGTCATCACTTGTACATGATCACTCCTTGAAACTGTGAAGGAATGCTAAATCAAGGCATCCTTCTCCTCCTTTACTTTTTTGAGGTACATGTTGATGACCTCTGCTTGGCCTTTGAATTTGCAAAAATGGTGTTTGCTTCTTCAATGCCTTCTTTGAGCTTGGTGAAGAGTTCTTTAACCTCTTCCATATTATTTGTCATCTTAACCCTTATAGCCTCATAGGGGTCTTCTTTCTCCTCCAATGCTGGATTTATCCTACGTATCATCTACTCAATGAGTGTATAGGCATAGTCGACCTCCTTCATGTTGGAGTTGTTGATGTTGTCTTAGCGGGAGGGATCTACCTCCTCGATGCACTTCATCAATTGTTAGAGTTTGAGTTTGGTTTCCTCAAGCTCATTATTTGCATCCTTATCAATTTTCTTCCACGTACTAGAGTGAACATTATTGATGATATTCTTACAAGCCACAAAGGTTTCCATCTTGATTAAAGTGTTGATCGAGCATACAGGGTTCATGTCATGAGGGTTTATATGGTGGTAGTTATGGACATATTCTAGCTTCTTGGCATGCTAGATAGCCTTTGTAGGGACCTCAAACTCTAGTTCATCCATGTAGCATTTTATGGCCCATGAGATTTGGTGGCATGTAAGGGATGTGGTAGTTTTTGAAGGCATGCACTCCATCATGTAGAAGTCATCATCCTCTTTGAACCCCATCTATGTTCTCTCATAATTCTTGGGCTTAAATTTTACTTATTCTCTAATATCTTCTTCTTCACTAACATTGGTGTCAGTCCCTATTTCATCAACTCTCTCTTCTTCTTCTTCCTCTCTTTCCTCTTCAGTATTAGACTTGTTGTCTCATTCTACTTGTGGGGGTTCTTCGACAGACTTTTCCCCTCATCATTTTCTTAGTGTGATGCCTCTTCCTCCACTTATTTTTTTATAATGCCAACATTGCCTTTATGTTCCTCAAGTGCCTTCTTAGATTGGGGCATGCCTTCTATGTGTATTCTTCCACTATTTGGGTGTTATCACTAAGTGTTACCTCAACTTCTTTCTTGGGCTTAGTACCAGTGGAACCCTTCTTTCTTTCTCATTACTTTAGCATGCATGCCCTTTCCTCTTGGGCCTCTTTTACTTCTTATTCCTTCTTCTAGGCACATTCTTCCTTCACCTCCTTCATCCTTTCCTCTTTCTTGGCCTTTCCTTTTTCAACTTTTTTTTGTGCTACTTGTGCAACACATTTTTCTCTCTTTTTAATTTCTTTAGCCTCGAGCTGATCAATATCAACCTAGGCTAGGCCTAAGTCACTCCACTCCTTACACCTCTAGTGTAAGGTGAGAGTTGCATCGATGTGGCCTTGGTCTAGGCCCATTTCTCTCTATTTATTTATCAACTCTTCCTTTCCATCACCTATACTAGAGGGAGTTACTTCTTCAGGCACTTCACCTTCTTTGCTCATCTCTTCCCCTTGTGCCCTATGTGCTACTTATCTTTTCCACTCCTCTACCTTGACCATTTTAGATGACCTTGGTAGTCATCCCTACCTTGGCCATCTCCTCTTTCTACTCCATTAAGTCCCACATCTTTTAGGTCTCAGCCTCATAAGATCTAAGTCTCCTCAGCCTATGCCTTGGTCTTTTTGGTTATGTTTATGGTGGAGGTGAAGGGGATTCTTCACTAAGGGATGATTCTACATCCTTAGGTATAATGTAAGTGCCTTATTACCACTTTTCCTCTTCTAACCCCTCTTTGATGTATCTTCTTCTAGCACAGGGGAAGGGGCTTTGTCTTTCTTTTCCCCCTTTGGGATTATGGGGGCTTGAGAGGTGAAGTGCATGTGCTTCTGGTGTGATTCTATCATCCAGGCTTCCCATTTTTTAGATATCTTTAGCTTTAACCTCTTTTCAATATCTTCTAGAATTTTCCCCCTCTTCATTTTGGGGAGCTTCTTCTTTTTCTAGGGCACATGGGTTCCTTCCTTCCCAACTAGGACTCAGAGGTCTCTTCATTTTTTGGTGTTAAAGTTTTCACCATCATAATTTATTTTGGGCTTCATCACATAGTATAGTCTATGGGTGAAGCCAAGGATTATTACCTCCTACATAGGATCAATGTCTATGTGATCTGAGGCATCCTCTTTATCCTCTATTATACCTCCATCTATGTGAGGAAATGTACACCTCATCCACTAGCTTTTTGCATCCAACTCTTTGAATAGAATGTCAAGGATTTATGCATTGGGGATTTTGTTGAGTCAATCATAAATGAAATTAATTGAAAATGTGAAGGGAAGGTTTAACCATCTTGACTTATTCCCATCCTTGAGTGCTATATGGATGAAGTAGTAGTGTTACATGATGGCAAAGGTTGCCATTCCAAACATGCTTATTGGGAGCCCTTATGGGATGCACCACTCTAACTTGAAGGACTCTATGTATTACTTGCACCACTTCAATACATGAGTTCTATACTTGGTGTTGAAGGTTGTGGGGTAGGTAAAGTCCTTGTATTTTTATGTTGGGCTTTTGTGGTGTTTCAAGAATACCCATAAGTTGTCTTCTCCACCATCAAGGATCCTAATCTCTTCCATGACTATCAAGATGAGGATGAAACCCCATATGAATTCCACCTTTATGTTGTGTCACTCTAGTACATTATTGGTCATTTCTATGGCGATGAACTATGCCACATTGAAGTTTACCCCCTACACCATGTGATAGGCTAACTAGAGGTATGCCTTGGACATATCAATCCATCTCCTTATTGGGCATAGTTTTGAGCTAACCAATAGTGCCACTACCCTTGTTCATGAGTCCTCATACCTGATGATGGAGAAAGTGTATCCCCCCTTGAATTAATTGAGGAGCTTTGTGACATGCTCCACATCTTCATCATCACCCATTAGTTAATGAATGTCTCCTCTAAATTTTGGTAGTTTGGTTATTTTTCTGATTAGGCATGTGGATATCTTTATGCATCATCTTATGAAGTACATGTGGTCTTCATGCCTATATGAGAGGAGGGAATGAACAAGTTCCTCTAGATTTATGAATCAGGGCAACTCATAGAGTTGAGCTATGCCTAAAGCCTTTAATATATCTCTTATTGAGATGTCAAAAATTTCATCTCCCTCTTGGGTTTTACACCCAGTGTCCATCATCAAATCTTGTATCAAGTCTTAAAAGTGACTTGACATCTGATCTCTATAATCTTATAGCTAACATACATGCATGAATGAGTGTCAGGGTTCACCGACTGACACTTTAGGTGGGAACTACATGTGATGGTAGGACATCTTTGTCAGTGCCTTGGCTTCCATCATCACAATGTTGACCACTTCCACTACCTGCACCCTTGTCATGGTGGAATTTACTTCCTCTACTATTTGAACCCACATGGGTTCAATTCATGCCTCTTGGTACCTTCTACTTATTTTTCATTTTAAATCTACTAGAATTGAAACACAAGAAGTGTGGCTTGTTAAAACCCATAGTTTTGGTTTATCATGAGTTATCTACATAAGCTTATTTAGTTGTTAATGATATCCTAGTGTTTGTTTTAGTTCACCTTTTCTACTCTAGATTTGTTCCACCACTTCATTCTTGATGTGCTTTCTATTCTAGTTTGGTGCACCAACTCGTTTTACTTGATGTGCTATCTGTTATGTGAGAATTCGCTCTCTTGGGATCATTTAGATTTAGTTCTTAGTCAGTTTCATGAGTTTGTAACCCTGTTCATTTTCCCTTCACCCTATTTATAGCTTGATATTCCAACCATCATTATTAATGCCACTATCTAGGCTTGATTGACAATTTTTCTGAGAGATCATGAAGATCTTTGGAAATTCATTTTCATGTCTACATTAAATGCCTATATTTCTTCCATTATCACATTAAATACTTATAACATATTTTTAGTGATGTGACATCCTTTTTCAAATGGTCACTTCTTGCTTTTACTACGTGGACACCAAATATCCTTGATGATCTATTTTTACATGTCTCCTTGGTGTGACCTTCACCTTTCTTGTGTCAACTTGGGTGTAGCACCTCACATGCATGAAATTTAGCCTCCTCAATTCCAATTCTTCTAACTTCACTCCTATTTTAGTGCACTCCTTTCTCTTAACCAATTTCTCACACAACATCTTACCTTGGCCTATCTTACCCGATATAGATTCCTTACACTAATCCTTAATCACTTGGTATATTAATCTATTTTATGCACCTTATAAGAAGGACATCTTCTCATTTATCTCATGCTCAATTGATTTGAGCATCTTCTCTTCTTTCCATCTTACCATGTGCCTCTTGCATAGATGTTTCTTTTTATGCTACTACTTAACTTAGAGGCTTCACATGCCCGAAACATAGGTGCTTGGCCTTATGCACTTGTGGTGCAAGTGCTCAACTCACCTGATTGGATTTATGCATACAGTGGCAAAACATAAATATATTTAAGGCCATCTCATACCACCTATTAAATCTTCATATAATAAGAACCACACAAAATAAATAATCACATGGTTTAGCTTGTACCAAACCTTATTTTTGTCAGCTTAATTCAAACTAACTGTTGACCAAAGAGTCATAGTACAATTAGTGTGAGTGCCACCCTATTAACAATATGGCTTCAATAGGTTACCATTGAAATGCCCTTAGATAATTTTTCTAAACAACATGCATAATTTGCATGTACCCATTTATAAAATGTGATGGATGGCATTAGAACCCATCCATTAGATTTATAGCTTGCTTGGGTGTTGAAAGTATTTGGAGTTATACAATAAGACTAAGGATCCTTCAATCAACACCTTGTGCTTGATACACTTGTCATGACAGTTCTTTTAGAATGCCTTCTCAACTTGCTAACCTCACTTTGCCCAAGCATGCATCTTATCCAAGCATTCTAATTATTCTAACCTTGTACTCAAAGATTCTTGGTCATCAAGGCAACCAATTTTCATGATGTGTAAGGATGATATTAAAACTGCATAGGTAGAACCACTTCTGCACCAAACACCAATTGTAATGGTGTAGCCTTGTTTAGGCACTTGTATGTTATGTGGTAGGCCCATAGTATTGTAGAGACATGATCATCCCAATCCTTGTGACTGACATCATATATCTTTTTGAGGTACATTTTAAGGATCTTATTGAAGGCTTCAGCTATGTCATTAGCCTAGGGATGATATGGGGTGGTCTTGTGGTGTGGCACCTTCTATTTTGTCAAAAATATGTGCACTATCTCATATGATGAAATGAGTGCCCCTATCACTATTCAAACTTAATGGGAACCCATATCAGTTGATGATGTTCTCCCAAATGAATCATGTAGCTATTGTGACTTTGCATTTTTTGGCCAGTACTACATCAACCCACTTCATGAAATAGTCAATTACCATAAGGATATAACTAACTCTTATGTGTTGTGCTACATGGGTGATTGGTCTTACATAATCACTGGCCCATTTCTTAAATGGCACCTAGGCTAGATAGGGATGAGGGGCATCTCATCCCGATGCTTCAACCTTCCAATATGATAATATACATCACATGCCCATGCATATTCCTTGGGCATCACTAAATAATCTTGGCCATTACAACCCTAATTATAGAATCTTACACATTGTTACGTCTCTAGCATAATGTCCTCTAGCTATCCCATCATGCACTTATTGAAAGATGGAGTCTCACTCATGTTCTAAAACACACTAGTGCAAGAATTCATCCCTACTGATCTTGTATAACTCTCCTTTAATGAGATGGAAAGAGGAGGCATAGATAGCAAGCTGCTTTTCTCCTTAGAGGGTAATATTTATGGAACTAGCCTTGAGGTTAGGAAAGTAAAACTTTTTGCTAAGTCTTCAAGAACATGATGAACTTAGTAGAGCTATGTTTCTAGCATATCATCATCAATTGACATCATTGCATCACCAAATTTTATGTGGGATAAGTGGTCTAGCCCCAAATTTTGCTTTCTAGGTTTGACCATGACTTAAAATTGAAATTCTTTGAAGAGGACAACTCATCTACAAATGTACCCATGTAAAACAAGTTTGTTCATGACGTATTTTAGCATCTCATGATCAATAAAGAAAGTGAATGTTGTTGATAGCATATATTGTCTAAAATTTTGTAGGCCATAGACCATTGCTAGCACTTCATGCTTAGTGGTGGTATAGTTCTACTTGCCCTGTATCAGATTTCTACTTATGAAGGAAATGGGGTGGTCCATTTTGCCTTCACCTGGTTACACCAAAATGGCATCAATGGCTAAGCCTAACATATTGATGTGGATGTGAAAATAAGTCATCTAGTTAATAAATTAAAGTATTGATGCACTCACCAAATTCAACTTTAATGTGTCAAATGCCTCCTCTTGTGCCTCACCCCAATAGAATTGGCCATCCTTGTGTAAGAGCTCCTATAGAGGCATGATGATTTTTTCATAGCCCCTTATGAACTTCCTATAGTAGACACAATGTCCTAGGAAGTCATAATCATCCTTTTGCATGGAAGGGGTCTGGGGATGGATGATTTTTTCAATCTTCATTGGATCAATGAGCAATCCATCCTTGCAGATGATGTACTTGAGTAGTGTGCTAAATGTGGTTATGAAGATTGACTTTTTAAGATTTAATGATATCTAGAACTATTTTCACCTTTCAAATAAAAATCATATGTTGTCATGGTGGTCCCTTATAAGACCATACATGGTCTAGTCATCTAGATATACTTGGAAGAACTTGTGGATGAAATCATTGAAAGTGGTGATCACCACTTTTGAGAATATGGCTAGCATGTTATTGAGTCTAAAGGGCATCATGTTGTAAGTAAAACAACCCCATTCAATCATGAAGATTTTTTTAGGATTATCATCCTCTTACATCTACACCTAATGGTAACTTGACAACCCATCAATGAAGGTGTAGATTTCACAACCTACGACCCCATCTAGGACTTCATCAGTGAATGGTGTTGGGAAAGGATTATTGATGAAAGTGATATTGAACATCCTATAATCAGTGTAGATTCATATACACCCATCCTTATTGATTTTTATTACCATTAAACTCACCCACTCTAATTCTTGTACTAGGTAGATGACACCAATGACCAATATTGCATCAATCTTAACTTTCACCTTGGCATAAAGATTGGGGTTCATTCAATAAGGGTGCTTCATGAATGGTTTTGTGTTATCTACTAGTTTTATACTCATATTTCCTAATGAAGGGTTATTTTACTTCATTTCCTTTTATTTATGTGGGAAAAATCTTGAAATTCCCTTAGGAGGTTGATGATGCATGCAAGCTTCACCTTAGATCAGTATGCACCTATAATGGCCATCTTGGGCTCACCTTCTGCACTGATGTCTACTTGGGTGGTCTTGAGGGGTACATGATAGGGTTCATTTCTCTCCTGGTAGGATTCTTTGACCTACCTCATTCCCTCTATCATCTCAACCTGAAGGTGCATTGGGTCACTATTATATGGAGAGTTATCATCATTGAGGCACTCAAGCTTTTTTTTACTCACTAGGGCCCTCCAATTAAACTCCTTCTAGGTCTCATTATCTTCTTCACTAGAACCATTATGGAGCACCATTTATTTGAAGAAAGTCATAAGTGCCAATCCTTTCTCTCTAAACATCTCTTTTAAGCACTACTCTAAGATATTGTCCTTGAATATTGCTCGATAGATGACTTATAGCGACTCTAGTAATTCAAGAATCTACAAAGAGAAGGAGAAAGTGTGTACAAACTTCCCCTTCAATGCATCCCAATTTCTTATTTCTTGACATGTCTGATTCTCAATGTACCATGCTCACACCCATGGTTTTAGAGTTTTATAAAAGGTATACACCCATAGGTCTCATGGCACATTTTCTTTACAGATCACCTAAGTCTCTTCACAAATCAAGATGTCTGTAATTAGGTCAAATTTTTTATTATAGGGGGGTATGTCCAGATCTTCATTACTCCTATCAAATTTTGTGCACATGTCTACCTTTACATCTTGCCAAGTGGGCAAGCTAGGTTTTCTCATGGCCCACTAGCATGTGGTAGAATGTTTTAGTGTATACACTAATGTGTTTGACTGATCAATTTCATTTGGGATGCAAGCCTCAATATCCTATGCATACATCTCAATAAGATGGATTCCTTCATACTTAAGGAGTGCTATGAGATTTCCTTTGATAATTTAGATCACTCTCTTTCCTATCTTCTTGGTGTGAGGAATTAACTTCTTTTGAGGTCAGTTAACTCTTATCAAGCCTATGCAAAATAGTCTAGATCTAGCTTTGCACACTAGGTAGTATATGCACCCAATGACCTCATAAGTTTATACAACCCAACATTCATAAGCTACGTCCATTGTATCTAAGGTTGATTGGCCATCTTCCCAAGTGATAAACCCTTGTTCATTAGCATTGAGAGTCTTAGTGTCTTACACTATGATGCTATAAATATGGTTGACCTTATCTTTAAGGTTAACACTTTCAATATAAGGTGGCCCTTGGTCACTTGAAAGAGGTATCACCACCCTCTATATGTCATTTTTGAAGATCATATAGAGCTTATTAAAGTGCATATCAACATTTTTTGAGTAGGACCATGGCCATCCTAAGAGTTTTGGGTAGTTGTCCTCCTCTGCTAGCTCTATGACCTCAAAGTTAGCTTTAAACTTAGTGCCCATGATGTCCCTTATGGTGCCCTTTAGTGTACCTATGGGCTTTGCTCAGGTCTTATTCACCATGAACAACATGTGTGGTGATGATCTCAAGGGTGGCCTCCTAATTTTCTCCTAAGCATTCTTGGTTAGGATATTGACCTCTGTGCCTATGTCGACCAGCACTTCACAAACCAACCACTTATGGATGGTGGAATCTATTATTAACTCTTGGTCATACTTGATGTTCTAAGTATTCCTCACTTATCATGCCCACTCCATATGTGGCATTTCAATCTCTATTGCTTGGGGATTGGCTTCCCATAGTGGTTATTTCTTTGCATGCCTTAAAATCAAGTATTTTAGTAGGGGTAGTACCCTTTCCACTTGTAAGAGGAATAGGATCTTAGTCAAATATTAGACTTTAGTGTCTTACTAGTCTTACTTTTTGTGCATCATAATCGCTTGTGCCTCCAAGTCTCAATCCAACTAGAGTTTACCCTACAAGTCTTGTATCATGATCATCACTTATTATAAGATGTCATTTTGGCATAAAAGATTAGGATATGGTGCTAATTTTGGATTTGGCTACATCATGCACTCAGTGAATTTGGACTCACCATATTATAGGTGTAGTTCTTAGTTTGGTATGGTAGGTGGCTAAGTGGTGAGCCCACTCCATATTTTGGCCCACACATTTGGAGGCCCCTTAAGATTATATTATGTCTTGGGGGACCATATCCATTATTTGGACTCATGATGTACCATAAAAAATCCTCTATCTATGCCAAACTAACCTTGTGTCAACTTCTTGTAGAGATCTAGGTAGTTTTCAACTGCATATAGGCATAAAAAATACCCACATGTTGGGTGTGTGGGAAAGTTACACTAATAATAATCAATTAACCCACACTTATAACAAGATCATGGTGGGAATATCCCTCTACCACATCCACCTCCTCAGCCATGCACTCCTCTTTGGTTACCATATCCCATGTTGTTTTAACCATAACCCTCATTACCTTAGCTTGCCTAGCCATCACTTAAAGTCATGGCTTACTATGCACCTCTCTCCATATTTTGGAATATCTCATAAATAACTCTAACATCTACCATTTCATGTGTGTAGGAATCACACATCTTATATTAAACTATAGTATTTACTTGACCAGCACACTATAATAAGGGATAGTTTTAGGAGTCATGTGCTCCATGGAAAACCTCATAGTTACGGAGTATTATGCAGACATTTCTATATAAGTAGTTATTATTATTGTTCCCCTATATCTCATAGTCAGTACACCATATCCCACTATTATATTTATGTACCTATCTAATAGTAAGCTTTTGTAGTTGAGAAGCCATCAATGTAATATGTGCCTCCATGAAAGGACTAATCCTAGTGTCGGCACTGCCTACCACCTCAACCCATAGCATAGCTTCAAGTGCTTCATGAGGTTCTATGAAAGTATTCATAGGTATTAACCTTTTGAATGACACCAAAAGGCCTCTCATAAACCATTATGCATGTTGGGAGGGATGAATTTCATAAGGAAGCTTGGAGATGAAAGTTTGAATAATACATCATATAAGTACATATGTTTGGATAACCCTTGACTAATCTCCTTGAGCACCATGATGCTCTATTGTTAAAATTTAGGAATGTCAAACTCCTTCAATAATTATTTCTTTAATACATCATAGTCAACCATATCCTAGTTTGGATTGAACTTCTGATACTAGGTATGGGCACGATCTAACAGGGTTGTCATGAACTATGTTACCTTACACTTAGGCTGAGTAATTCCCCAAGCACACCATTACAACTCACATTTCAACACATTCTCTATGGAATTTTTAAATCCATGATACTTAGGAAGACACATGGCCATCTCATATTATATCTACTAAGGTAGTGGCATAAGATTCTATGATGCCTAACCTCCTTGTGTCTATGTAGGGGGTGGTCCTTCAATGCCCCCACTGGTAGGGTTTAGTGTTGAACCTAATGGATTAGGGTGAAACATAGATATTTATGGTGTATAATCACTCACTACTGACACTATACCACTACTTACAATTTTTTGCCCAATTGGTGTGGTTGACATTCCTTGTATAGGAATATTTGCTCTTGTGTTCATGGAACTTAGACTAGTGCTTTGCTCTATCAGTTATACCATTTATCAGCTCTTTATATGGGATCACTTGTTCAATAACAAACCCTTGATCTAAAATCTTGGTCTAATCACAATATATTAGGGTAACAAGTTTAGTTACCTTTCTTTTATTCTCAAAAGAGGAATCTAGTACATGGGCTTGCATTTCAAGTTCAAAGGGAGTAGGTGCCTCTAATGCATTCTCAAGTGCCTTATCTTGTAGGAACTCACTACATCTCACACCCATCCATAAAATCTAACCACTCGTTTCTTTCTCTATCTCAGTGCACTATGGTCTTTCAAAATATCCTTCCCTATGCCCTTCCTACTCACTACAGGTCCTCTTGGCACTTCCAATTTCTAAGACATCCATCAACCTTCATCTACACTTACTGTAGTTTAGCCTTTGAAGCTTTTGGATGTCAAGTTGTTGTTCCTCTTCCATGGCACCTTTCCTACACTTCCTCTTCCTTCCCCTCATATTTTTCCATACACAATGACTTTTATCCTTCCATCCTCATGGTATCTATCTCATAATTGACCATGAGATTTTTTAGGTTGGTGCAGAGTCCTCTAATGAACACACCCTTTAGTTCTCAAAGAAAATTGTTATTTGCTTCTTCTAGGCATGAAAAGGTCAATACTACAAAATCCAATATGTATCTACTAAAATCACCATCCCACCACTTGTTTTTAGTTCATGTTCACACTTCATCCAAGCTTTCCAACCTCTCTACATGCTCTGTGGTCCACTCAAGGTGTTATCCATAACTTATTCATCTAGAATCAACATATGAAACCAACCATTTATATATGTGCTCATGTAGCTTACAGAAGAACATTTCATATAATGGGTCATATAGATAAGTCTTCACCCATGTTTATGGCTTGTCTCATTTTCATGTGAGATGCTTATGTGCAAAGCAATATTCAACTTGTTCTAGCTAGTGTTGGACATTCTCAAGTG
Source organism: Torreya grandis (assembly GCA_037957365.1). Classification (NCBI taxonomy): domain Eukaryota; kingdom Viridiplantae; phylum Streptophyta; class Pinopsida; order Cupressales; family Taxaceae; genus Torreya; species Torreya grandis. The sequence continues at coordinate 1,009,352 of JARHVA010005344.1, forward strand.
ATAGTTAGAGAATCACTCTACTATAACATCTTAGCAATCAAATTCAATATGTCCTAATAATAAAACCAAAATATTGTAGTGAAGTGTGTCATTTAAATAGGTGAAACACTAGGTCATGCATGCAAATCTAGTTTACAAGCATTTCTAGGGTTAAAGAAGTTAGGTGCAATGGGAGCAAGGTCTCACACACAATATTTACACACACTGATGTGTTGGAATTAGTTTCACATAAGACATGAACCTTATGCACTCACCCAAAGCATGATAATGAAGGGACTAGGTTCATGTTTGGCTAGTTATGCCATGGCATAGTTGAGGGTTGTTTGGGGTGTAGTGATTTAAGGGGTCCACTAGGTCTCTGGCATAGAGGCTCAAAAGGATAGGTCTATCAGTGCATTTTAAAATAGAGTGGATTGAGGCCTTATCATTTCATGCATGTAAGGGAGTCCACATGGGGGTGTCTATTCATCCTAAGGTCATCATTCAGTGTTGGGTCTATCACAAGGGCCCTTCTTGATAGGTAAGAGGGCTAAGTGGCCTAAAGGTGACACTTACTACCAGAGTTGAGTCCTAGTTCATCAACATTATTTTTGGGGAGAGAACTTCACAACTTAAATAATCTCTAACATAATAAAATATAACATTAGCAATCAATATTCATCCATTTATATCTATATTCATCCATTAGTATCTTGTTTGCATTATAATTACCATTAGTAACCTTCATTGCTTAATACTAATTTTACATGTGACAAAGGCTCATAGATGATAATGGCTTACATCTTTCAGTTAACACTCAATACTTAAGCCTTCTATCACTCTCGAATTCACTAGAGGTTTGTTGTAAAATGGTCTTCTCACCCCCTTTGTTCTTGGAGGTCACCTTCTTTATATAGCCACTAGCTAATCTTCTTACTAATTAGATAGGCACATGTCAAATGATGGGTAGTTGAGAGCTTGTTAGCTCTATTACACCATATAAGATAATCAGGGCATGTGTCAGGTGTTAGGCTATTAGTTAAGGCTATATGCCTACTTGCTCCACTACTCATATCTCCATGCTCTTTGAGCCTTGAAATATTGTGTAGGACTGGGTAGGTATGCCTTAAGAATCACAATTCTCTACGACCATTGGAAAACTAGCATGAGGACTTTGAGAGTCTATCTAGTTAGCAATATGGTGTGTAAAATGGGTCCTTTACTTCCTCCATGGGTCTCTGTGTTCTAAGGTTGTGTTTCTATCAAGTTTTCACTTTCACATTCACAAGGAATAAGAAACTAAAAGAAATGGTCTAGGGTTAGATGTTACTCAAATGAGGTATGTGCACCATTATCCAGACATTGTAGGGACTCCTCTTTGGTTGTGGAGGATGACACCTACAGAAGAAAGAGACTTAAACAAAGAGATTGTTAAATGGATGTAAAGTGGACTGCCAAGTGATATGCTTGGTCCTAGAAGTGCAAAGACTTCCTTAAGGGATGTCAGTCCACTTGTTGATAAAAAAGAATGTCAAATAAAGATAATAATGACAGACCAAGCTAGAGAAATATAAACAATGCATACTTACTATCTGCTGTCAGTTTTCCATAGTCACCGACGTCAGTTAGTCTACTAATGTCAGTTGGTCAAAGGGTAATGACGTCGAGTAGTCTACCAATGTCGATAGGGGAAATGGGCCTGGTGGCCGGTGTCGGTCAGGGTAATGGTCTTGGATAGGGTCTGGATGGGTTTTGGGTCGATAGAATGGTCTATAGAATGGCTTGAGGTGTTTGAGACTCTATTTGGAGGTATGTGTAGGGTTTACAGGGCAAAAAGTATGGTCTAAAAGAGGGACCAGGCAAAGGATTGGGGTGAAAAGGGAGGATAAGGATTTGGGTCTGGTCTGGTTGATAGCCGAGTCTGGGTGGTGATATGGCTTAGAAGCAATAAATAGAAAACTGATTACAGAGACATTCTAAGCTACTAAAATGACATAAAAGAAGAATAGTTACCTCTTGCTTACTGAAGAAGAAGTATAGGAGACCTGTTGTTGATGCTGCTGAATGTAGGAGACTACCTACATAGTGGAGTGACTAATGTAGAATCCCTATACCTTATGATGCTTGTTGTGCGTCTAGGAGAAGGGAGCGAGAGAGGTTGAAAGATTGGCCGATTGTTCAAGATTGAAATATTGGTGGATCTGCATTTTAGATGCAAAAATGCAGTTTTTAAGGCAACCGACGCTGGCAATACTGCCGACATTGGCTGATTACTGATCGACGTTGGTAGCCAAAGAATAGGAAAAAGGGCTAAAAATAGCCTTTTGTCCATTCTTCCATCTGCTAAGGTCAACTGGTCATGGTAAGAAATAGTCAAAGGTGGTTTAATAGGCGTGGGAAATGAGTGGAAGGGTTGAAATGGGGTCTTAAGGCATTTAAGACTTGGCATGAGGTGAGGGAGGGATCCAAGGAGAGGTAGAGAAAGGAAATTATTAATTTAAAATAGATAATTATTTTAAATTAATAATACATAGGTTAGGAGTGGTTAGAAGTTAGAAAAGGACTAAGGGGGGAGGATGACCAAGGGGTTAGACATAATTTTGGTGTCTACATTTGCCCCTTTTTGTCTTGTTGGTTGTTCTTGATGAATTGCAAGACAAAAATAGGAGTAAGTTGCCCCAAGTATAGGATAACATTATTTTTGTCTTGTTGGTTGTTCTAGTGAACTGTAAGATAAAAATAAGAAGTTGGTTTCCCTGATTATGGGATGAGGTATTCCACCTCAAAGTAGGAGTCGAGAAAAGGGAACCTAGAATCGGGTGCTAATTTGACAAAGAGATGGATGGAAAGGGTGAAAGTGAGAGTGTGAATGCGGCAACAGTCGTGATTATGCGTATACCACTTCATGGGATGGTCAGGTCAAATTATCACAGGTCAAGGGTCGAGGAGTGCCAAAATCAAAATAACTAGGCCCTAGCATTTAGTCATAGCTGATTGGGTTATTCAATCCAAGTTGTAGCTCTAATGATCATCATGTTCCAGGTATCCCAGGCTCAAGAAGTGCTCTTAGGAACATGAAAATGTCACAAGTAGTGTGGATCAACTTGCTCATGATCCTATACTTGTGAGGGTTGAAATATGGGTTGCAGACAATTTTGCTAACCATTCGTGAGGTAGCATACATACAAAAACAACCAAGACAATGTTGTCTTAGAAGTGGTCGTAGTCGAAGGAGATAGGCATGATCTCCAAGGTTGTTGGTCGAGTTGAGGCTGAGATGGCTGGTCCATTAGATGGATGGATGAAGGCATGGCCAAGATAACCTCAGAAGACATCATGTCATCTGAGTGCTGCCTACATAGCCCCTGTTGTTAGGGCCTCATGCCAATGTGGTTCTCCCAGAAAGGGAGGAAGAGGGTCGGTTATGGATGGGTTAAGTCATAGTCAAAGGTAAGATAGTTTGTCCATTAGGTAGATGAACAAATGGATGTGGTTGAGCTAACCCCAAAAGACATCATGTCGACTGAGTACTGCCTACATAGCCCCTATCGTTAGGGCCTCAGACCAATGTAGTTTAGGCTAGGAGTCAAAATGGTTGATGATTGGTTTGGTCATGAGAATGATTTAGCACGTCCCATATGTTTGAGGGTTCATGCTTGAAATGATGAGGAGAAGATGATGATGTTAAAGCCTTTTCCATATTGTGTGATGGTGTATTCTATAACATTGGTGAGTGGTCTTTCATCCCTATCAAGTGTCCATATCGGTGATGGATGTATGCTAAAAATGAATTGAGTCTATGTTTATGCATCAGTAAGTAATGGCTTATGCTTAACATAAATTGTGTGTTCGATAGTTTCCATGTGTATTGTTGTCCATAGAAACTAGTGTGAATGGTCTATGATAATGTATGATGTCATGACGTCATGTTGTCATGTTGTTGGTTTGAAAATGTTTGGTTTGATTTGGTTTGGTTGGCAAATGATTTGGTTGGATGTGACCAAAGGTATGGATAAGAAGTGAAAGGCGCGTTGCTCTTTCATTGACAAGGACCATAATGATAGCATAGGTAGGGGGTTTTAGAAACAAAAGCCCCATTCATGCATGACGTTGTTGACCATTGGTTGTATTAGAGAAGTAATCAAATCATTTTGACATTAAAATGAGCTTGAAATCCCTTGAGCAGGTGATATGATATGTGAGGATAGGGTAACCCTTTTAGTAGGGATAACTTTGCCCCTTTTTATAGGAGACCCTAAGACGACTATAAGTCAAGTCCATGACCCATTTTTTTTTTAGCAGACTGATCAATGCAGGAAGTTTACATAGAGATGTCATTTTTTTTGTGGTCATTTGTGAAGCTGATCAATGTGGGAAGCTTTTGAGAGTGATGTTTGTAGCAAAATTTTAGTCATAGCCATCCTTCAAGGGAGTGGTCTATATTTTTGCTTTTTATATGTTTGAGGGCTTTGAATAGCTGTCCTTCGAGGGAGCAGTCTATTAGCTATAGCAATGATTGTACAACTGTCCTTCAAGGGAGCAGTCTACCTTTAGAGTTTGTGACCTTTTGATATTTTGACATCTAAATTTATTTTGACAAAATTTTGAGTCATGGACAAGACTATAGAAGTTTAAGGGCTCCCTTTTATTAAGACAAAGCATCCATACTTTATAAAAGGGTTACATAGGATTTGTTTAGGGGAATAGGGTTGAAAGGAATGAGGATTAAAAGGATAGGGGTTGCTCAAGGGATGAGCTCAAGTTAAATGTCAAGTGAATGAGTACTCGACTAACAGTAGAATGGTTGCAGATGCAAGGCAAAAAGGGGGTTAGGTTCTGGCTAGCCTTCAAGAGAAGATAGATGATAAGTCCCTAATCTATACATGTGCATGATGATGTAAGGTCTAAGCCATTTAGGAGCAAACTTGCCTCATTTTCTTCTTTTCAAATTGGTCATGTGTTAAAGATGATTAAAAAGTTGGTTGATGTTGGTAAACATTTGGTCGAGGCTAGGGTGATTAATGGTTGGTCGAGGATTGGTCAATGCTTGGTCAAGGTCAGTTTATATTTGGTCAATGTTTGGTTGAAGTTAGGATAGTCACGGTAAGGTCAAATTCCCCCAATTGCTAGGGAGAATGTTTGACAGATTTAGTTTGAGAAGACAAGATCATGATCTTCCATGTTGGAGGTTGGAATCTCAGAATGACTAAAAGTGATGGAGGCAATGGTAGGTAATGATTTGATTAAAGTGGCTAATGGTTGGGGGTCATCAGGCTAGACCTCCATCGATTGTAAGGCTTGGATCAATGTTCGATGATGTTGTGGAGAGTTTTATATGAGATCATATAAAGACATCTTCACAAGGGTCGTGTGGTGAGGTTGTTTCACCACGGAGTCAGGGATTGTCTTTGAGGATGCTGGTTGAGATGTGCCCAAGACAGTAATCTTGGGTTTTAGTTGTGGTGAAGGCTTGGTAGATGGGGATGTCCAAGGGATAGAAACATGTCTTTTCCCTTTATCCTTTTGGGTTGGTGGGCTAGTGGTCAAGTGGACTGTATTGATTTTGAGTAATGGGGTTAAAGGTGGTGGAGGGACCATAGTCTGGTGTGGAGATCCTGATTTAGGTGATGATGTTTGTGAGGCATGTGATGGTGTCAAAGATTTGGCAAAGGGGTAGTCAAGAGGATCTTTGATGAGAAGGGTATCCCTTTTTTGGTGTTGACGAATGACAGATCTAAGAGCGCAACAATGCTCAGTGTCATGTCCCGGTGTGTGATGATAGTGACAAAATTTAGTGTTGTCAAACCAAGATGGTCTTGATCTGAGAGTTGTTGAGTGTGAAGGTGAGGAGGTATGGGAAGCATGGGATGATGTTGAAGGTTTTTCGATAATATGGTCAAGAAGAAGGGTGTTTTTCTCCAAGCATTGGCGAATGACAACCTTGAGCGCACAACAATGCTCAGTGTCATGTCCCGGCGTGTGATGATATGCACAAACTTTAGTGTCATCGAACTAGGGTGGTTTTGGTATAAGAGATTGGTACGGTTTAAGAGGTGGAAGACTGATGTGAGAATATTGCAACAATTATCGTAACAACAAGGCATAAGAACCTGCCAATGGGTTTGTGTGTTTTGCTACAGTAGAGGTTGATGACTTTTGTTTTGGAGGCATAAGAGGCATTGGTCATTTTGAAGGAAATATATGTTTAATGGGTAAATGGGATAATGGAGGCAATTTGCCTTGGTGAGGTGTTGGAGTAGGAAGCACTCCTATTAAGGTGGATGGATGTGGGTCCAAAAGAGAGGGCAATGATGAAGGTGGGGGAGGAATTCTCCAATGTGGTTTAGTGGCCTTCTTTGGTTTGGTTTAAGGGCCACTATTGTGTGAGGCAAGATTAGATATGGGGCAAACACCAAGAGATTTAATCTCTTTTGGCATGGTGGACGCCTGCGTGGGTTTGGGTTCAGATGTGGATGGAGGTGAGTGAGATGTAGCGATCTCAGGCAAGAGGCAAGAGAAAACCATCACTGGGTCTTCCTCGGTTGAAGTGGGTGAAGAGACAGGTTCCTCTCTTGGTGGAGAAGAAATTGGAGAATGTGACTCCTTAAGAGGATAGAGGGCAGGGATGATGGTGCCTTCTACTTGTGGTTGAGGAGTAGGAAGGGTATGGTCCCCCATTGGTAGGAGGAAGGATGAAGGTGGGGCTAATGGCATTGGTATGGTCAAGGCATCCTCTAATATAAGAGAGGTCGATGGAGAAGTAATAGGAGAAGAAGGCTCTTTTACCTGTGGAGGAGGTTGGTCAGGGACAAGAGGTGAGACCGTGTTGACAGTGCGTATATCATGCTCTTGGGAGCTATCGGCCATGGTCTAGACATTGTTTTGATTAGGAGGGTGGTTAGGAAAGGGTTGTTTAAAGATGTCGATGCTTTGATTGGGTGGTGCATTGGGGTTATCCAAAATAAGATCCCCATTGTCTATCATGTCTTGGACAATGTTCTTGAAGGTTCGACAGTTGTTTATGTCATGGCCTTGGACACGGTGATAGTGACAGAAGTCATTTTCCTTGTACCACGCAAGGATAGGTTTTGAGGGGTTGAATTGAGGTGGTCGGATTGGAGGGATATTGAGGACTCCCTGCTTGACGAGTTTTTCCAACATGGAAGCGTATGACTCTCTAATTAGAGTGTATTAACGCTATATGTAGCATTGTTGGAATTGTTTTGTCATGCTTTGTGATGTTGAAGGTTGAAATTGGTCGGTCATTGTCAAGGATGGTGATCTAACGACCACAGTGTTTGCCACTCCTTTGGACTTGGAGTGGGAAGAAGAAGGTCTGGAAGAAGAAGGGTCATCAATTTTTGTGTTGGTATTATGCAATTTGACCCTATTTTCTTCAATAGCATGGAGTTCAACTTTCAGGCCATGGTGAAAGCTTCGTCAAAAGTATGAAATGTTTGAACCCACAAGGTGGATGAGATGTGTGTGGCACATGCTCAAGAGAAGAGCTCAATGAGCTTGGGTTAAGGTAAAGGGAAGGAGATTTGGTTGATTAAGCCTCTCCAACGGGTGACAAAATCAGCTATTGATTCATCTTCAAACTGTCTGATAGAGTATAGGTCCATGATTGAGACTTTTTTGATGATATTGATTGAGAAGTGGTTAAGGAAAAGTTGGGCTAGTTGAGTGAAAGAAAAGATAGAATGACTGATGAGAGAGCTGTACCAAAAAAGGGCAGGGCTAGAAAGTGACATGGGGAACGTGCGTAGCAATAACGTGTCATCATGGGCTATAAGATAACAAGCATATCTGAATGCTCATAGATGTTATTGTGGGTCTTCCCTACTTTGGAAGTGAATAAACTTAGAAAATTCCCACTAACTGGGATATGGCCGGATCAAGACTAAGGGATGGATGGATTCATTATAAATTTGGTCATATGAAAGGACATTGCTCGAACCAGAAATAGAGGCCTCAAGATTAGACATTTTGTCCATCAGCATCTTGATGAGATCGGCTGATGGATTGGTAGATGGGGCAGCCCCTAGGTTGTAAGGTGCTTGGAAGGTATTGAGAGGGGCATATGACGTGGTTAGTTGCGCTTGTGTAGGCGTAACATATGGGTAGCTAGTCATCGGGGTGGATGTTGAAGCCAAGGGCACTTATGCTATGGGGTTGGTGGACACAAATTGAATAGGGGCCACCAAAGGTGGTTGAGGGGTGGCAGCACTGTTTGAAGGGTAGGTAGTTACTCTTGTGTTGATGGATGCAAGAGTAGCGGGATGGAGACAACTAGATTTTGGAAAGGGGTAGAGGTTTATTGAAGAGTCTATGGTTGATGGGGGGCTGAAACCCTGATGGAAGTAGGCCTAGAGATAGAAAGAGAAGCCACACTTTGAAGATAGGACATGGTCAGGTTGATGGTCGAAGCAAAGGCCAGAGTGGTCATGGGTTGGGTAGTAGATGCTGTCAATATCATTGTTGCTTCAATTAAGAAGGTTAGCATCCCATAGACTGGGTTGCCTAAGGAGTCTTGTATTTGGCTTCTCACAAGATAATGTTGAAGGGCCTTGACATCGAGGTCAAGAAACCTTTCAAAGTCTTGATCCCCTTCAGGAACAATAGATGGTCACGTCAGGGTTGGTCGAGGAGGAGTATGTTCGGTCTCTGAATGATACTCCATTAGAGGACTAGTTATGGAAGGCAAAGGTCGAAGCGGTTGTTGCCTCACTTGGTCAACAAAAGTCTTGGTTTGACTACATGTCAAAATCATTCAAGGCAAAAAAAGGGTCAAGTTTCAAAAACTGTGTTTTTCAATCTCAAAAAACCAGAATGGATCTTGGAAAACAAGAAAGCTGGGTTTTAAGCCTGTTGTTTTGAGAAGAAAAATTTGGACAGTGACCAACGACGGTTGAAAAACTGATGTCGGTGAGAATAAGTGGCTGACATCGGTCAGATAACTGATGTTGGTGAAGAAAAGTTGCCGATGTTAGTTAAAAAACCGATGTCGGTGACTGTGTTTTCCAGAAACTCAAAAAATTTGAAAGTTTTTGGAAAAAAGAAGAAAACATCCTCACTAGCTCAAAAAACTAGATAGGAACAAAAAATAGGTGGAGACAAGTAGATCCTAAACATTTAAATCCTATAAACTTTTAGAATCATTTGGCTTATGCCTTAGAGTGTGTTTGGGAAGTTGGCTTGTAGAAGGGGTCCTAGAAGAGGTAGTCTAAAGTTGGTTTCAGGTTAGTTTCGATGCTCAAGAGTCTGTGTTAGGTTCTGTACATGGCCTGGTGCTAAGGAGCAAGCTCTGCTCACTTCATGAGTCCAGTGATAAGCTGGTCTTGCTTAGCCAGTATATACTTCCCCTAGAGATCATTCTCTACCAGAGAACATAGTGGGCTTTCCCCTTGGTAGTGAAGTCCAAGTGGGATTGCCAGGATGGGTAAGGTATCCACTAGGTGATGAAATCCTAGTCGGACCTTGTCTCAAGTATGTTAAGATGTTTTGATTTTGTGCAAGTGATTTGGTTGTGTAACATAAGTGGACTACACTTTATTCATGATACATTTTTAATTACTAGATGTGAGAGCTAAGTATGCATTCAGGAAGAAATGAAATGCAATGTATTTTAAGCCCAAATTGAAATGTGTGTTCGTATGCAGACAAGTGAGAAGAGGTTGAAGAGTATGCGTTGACTAGTCTAAGATGCAAGAAAGAAAGAAAAAGAAGGTTTCTTTTTAAATTTGCTAATAGTGTCTTTTGGAAGAGATAGAAGAAAAGTGTGCAAGAAGAGACCTAAATGCACCTATATGAAAAGTTTGTTTATAAAAGAAAAGGAATGAACCCAAGGAAAAGTCCTAGGGTCCCACCGGGCGTGCCAGAATGTTTCTATCAAGTTTTCTCTTTCACATTCAAAAGGAATAAGAAACTAAAAGAAATGGTCTAGGGTTAGATGTTACCCAAATGAGGTCTACACACCGTTATCCATACGTTGTAGGGACTCCTCTTTGGCTGTGGAGGATGACACCTGTAGAAGAAAGAGACTTAAACAAAGAGATTGTTAGATGGATGTAAGGTGGACTGCCAAGCGATATGCTTGGTCCCAAAAGTGAAAAGACTTCCTTAAGGGATGTCAGTCCACTTGTTGATAAAAAAGAATGTCAGATAAAGATAATAATGATAGACTAAGCTAGAGAAATACAAATAATGCGTACCTACTATCTGCTATCAGTCTACCATAGTCACCGATGTCGGTTAGTCTGCCAGTGTTAGTTGGTCAAAGGGTACCGACATCGGGTAGTCTGTCGACGTCGGTAGGGGTAATGGGCCTGGTGGCCAGCATAGGTTAGGGTAATGGTCTTAGACAGGGTCTGGATGGGTTCTGGGTCGATAGAATGGTCTGCAGAATGGCTCAAGGTGTTTGAGACTCTATTTGGAGGTCGGTGCAAGGTTTACAGGGCAAAAAGTATGGTCTGAAAGAGGCACCAGGCAAAGGATTAGGGTGAAAAGGGCGGATAAGGATTCAGGTCTGGTCTGGTTGATAGTCGGGTCTGGGTGGTGATATGGCTTAGAAGTAATAAATAGAAAATTGATTATAGAGACATTCTAAGCTACTAAAATGACATAAAATAAGAATACTTACCTCCTACCTACTGAAGAAGTGTAGGAGACCTATTGCTGATGCTGTTGAATGTAGGAGACTACTTGTAGAGTGGAGTGACTGATGTAGAATCCTTGTACCTTGTGATGCTTGCTATGCATCTGGGAGACAGGAGCGAGAGAGGTCAGAAGATTGGCTAATTGGAAGGATTGGAAAAAGATTGGCCGATTGTTCAAGATTGAAAGATTGGCAGATCCACATTTTAGATGCAAAAATGTAGTTTTGAAGGCAACCAACACTGACAATACCACCGACGTCAGCCGACTACTGACCGACATCGACAGCTAAAGAATAGGAAAAAGGGCTAAAAATAGCCTTTTGTCCATTCTTCCATCTGCCAAGGTCAGCTGGTCGTGGTAAGAAACAGTCGAAGGTGGTTTAATAGGCGTGGGAAATGAGTGGAAGGGTTGAAATGGGGTCTTAAGGCATTTGAGACTTGGCATGAGGTGAGGGAGGGATCCAAGGAGAGGTAGAGAGAGGGAATTATTAATTGAAAATAGATAATTATCTTAAATTAATAATACATAGGTTACGAGTGGTTAGAAGTTAGAAAGGGACCAAGGGGGGAGGATAACCAAGGGTTAGACACGATTTCGGTGTCTACAGGTTGGTTTTAGCTAGTGCAGGATCAAGTCTTCTCAAAAAGGGGTCCTAACAAAATGGAAAATACTACTTATATATTAAGTACAATATCATTATATTAAAAATAAAAAAATTAAAAAAAGATTATTGAATATAAACTAATAATTCTATATTTCAATGAATCTATATTTAAATTTTCATGCTAGCATAATTTTAAGAGATTTTAACACGGGATAAAATTTAGAATATTTATGGTCTTTAAAAATATATTTAAAATTTAAGGCCACTTACATTCCATGTGAATGTGGATATCCAGGGTTAGATTATGACTTGATTTAACTATTATAAAATGAAAAAATACTTAATATACTCATTGACATTATCAGAATCTTGGAGATATTTTGAATGTTGAAACAAACTACTGAAAATATTACTTTTGCATAGAATTCATTTAGAATAATGAAGATATTAATGGTCAAATAAAATCATTAATCACCTATGCCTAATTCCCTATGCTATGCATTAATTACATGCTTAATTAGGTGATATTATTCATTTAATTTAAAAGTTCCACATTGCTAGGATCAATATTCATAAAAGATCTTCCATGCTTCAAATCTTAACAAGTTGATAGTTTAGGGTAATTATAGGGTTTGTAAAAATATATCTATTTATCAAAAATCTATCAAAATAAATCTTAAATGGTTGGGCACATGGACAAGCCAAATATACTTTAGCCTAGTATAATCATTCACCAAAAAGTCCCATTGTATTGGGCTTCACTACATCATGTGCTAATAGGGGGCTCATGTGAAGTTGCATTATGTACATTTAATGAAATCCAATCAAAGGATAGTGTTAGCTACTAGCTATCCAATTGCAATTCCTCAAATTTATTTATCAATTAATCCTCCCTCTATTTTTTTTAACTTTCATATTAAGGCAGTGATTTTCTTGTCTATGGCACTGGTACTAACCAGACAAAGGAAGCAGCCCTTGTAAAATAGTATAAATAAATGAAATATTATTAATAATATTTATGAAACAAAATAATGTCTATGACTATAGGATTGTGATTAATTTATTTTATGTACGAATAAATTTGTAATATATCTTGATTATGTTATATTTAGTTATTTTCATTATTTAATACTTTTTTATGATAGATTATATTTTATTTTTAATACAATTAATCCAAATTAATCTATCTAATGTCAATCTAATACTTCTAATCCAATCCTTAAATAGTATAATACATCTTAGTTTTCACTAGATTCTAAGAGTTTTAAATTGCAAAAAAAAATTCTTATAACATAAATATCTTTTAACAACACATACTAAAGTCACATCAGGGACTTATTTAAATAGGGTTTTCATAACTTTTGAAGTGCAATGTTAAATGAATAATAGTCATAATGTTTTTCAGTTTATAGCCAAGGTTGCCCATGAAATTTAACTAACCATGAATACTAACTGATATTTATCAATGTAGTATTATTTTATGTGATTAAGTGATTATACATCACTGAGTTCTAATAAAAGAGTCAAGTATTCTTTTTGGGTGAATCTCATTAGTTTAATAGTCAACTAAGATGGAGTTTTAGTTTGAGTTAGGGATGCCATTATGATGTATTTCATATTGGATAATAAAAATTGAATAGGAACTACGAATACTTAATATTTTAAATATTTTCATTGAAAATGGTAATTAAAATTGATTTGAGACTATTTGAACTATGATGGTCATGTCCCTTATAGAAATTTGTGAGTGCAACATGCTGTAACATCATAATATTGTGAATAAATTAGCACTAAATTTTGATCAATATGCTTATATGATTATCTTATGATTTAAATATAATGTGATTCATGTGGAATCATTATTTAGAGCTGTGTTATCATAATATTTTATTTGTATGTGATTTTTACTAATGGTGAATAACATGTGCTCCCAAAAGGGAAGTCACACGTTTAAATATCTTAGGGGTAAGGTATGCACACATCATACTTAAATCATAATAAGGTGCCTCATACATATGGGGAGCACAAGGTGGTCCCATATGATGTAAGCTACCTTGTAGACCATAACCAAAGTGTTAGTAGCATTATGAACCTTAAAGATTTATCATTATTATCCTTTACCAACTTCAAACATTATGAATGTACCTAAGTAAGAGATTATGATATATGGCATCATAACACAAAGTCATGTCATTTTATAATTTTGTTCTCATTTTTACCCATTTCAAAACTTGTGGTGGTAGTGTGAGATCAAGATACACAACATCGTCATAAAAAGTCAAGTTATCGCATAATTTTGTTTTTCAAAATTTTCAACTGGATTCTTAATTGATAAAAATTCTTGTGGCCTCATGTAAAATTGACACATTCCAATTATACACAAGTCTTATTTTCTTACCCAAGCTTGCTTGTTTCTTCTTTCTAAGGTTCTTTAGTTACTATAAATTAGCTTTAGCTTTAGTTTATTTCACTCTAAATCCATCATGATTAGTGTTTGATGTTGGTGAAGCTAGGTCATTTCCTGCCATGGTTCTATCTTGGTTTCCTTTCCTTATAATTAATTATGAAATCATTGCATGATATTTCATAGGCTATGAGGCTTTTCACTAATTAGATACCATCATTATATCACCCACTATTCCCAAGGTTGTGAGTCTTTCCATGTCATTTTAAATGATTGTTATTATGTGTCTTAGTAAGTATTGTAACTTTTACCATTAATTAGAGGGGATATAAACACCAATATTGGCCATGATATCCACCCCTTTGTTACCTTATCTATAAATATGTCATATTGAGACTTTTTTGAAATGTTAGAAGATCCTTCTCGCATCCTCAATTTCTATTTAGATAGATGAGGAAGGTATAATTTTTCTAAATTTATCAATAAAGATCTTGTTACCAATATTAAGGAAACCACCCAATTAATAACAATAAATATGTTATTACTCAAATTTTGTAAGTGTTTAAAATATATTTTCATCTATTGATAATTAATGATGATAATGTCCCATTATTTTCATGATATTATGATGAGATCATATTTGCATCAAACATTTTTTATTTACACATATCATCTTGCTCACATGTTCATATTTTTATATAACATAGATTTATTTCTAGTAGCACATAAATCCTTAGTACACGAGACTTAAAAATTTAATAATTACTATACATTTTTATTTTCATCTCACATTTATGTTTAATTTTTATATCTGATAGGGTTTCAATGATTTTTAATCTAATCTCACATTTATTCTTTATACTATAACATAAATGTCTTTTGCATTTGGAGAGGATGATCATGTGGACTTGTTTTAAAAAGGCATCAAATTTTCCAAGGGAAGAGTGTATCCAAGTAGAATGATACTACATTAAAAATATTTGGGAAGATGATTTGTTGTTATTAGTGTTGAAATAGTATAAAATGGAAAAGTAAAATTGTCTTGCTCAGTTGATGGATTTTAAACCTAAGAAAATGTCAAGAAAAAATGATACTAAATTCCATGGGAAGAGAGTGATTTGTCAAAGCATGCATCTAATCCATTCATTCCCATAGTTAATATTGATTACATTTTTCGTGACTTTGACACATATAGTGCCATGGACAAGGGAGATTCTAGTGATGATGGTGAAATCACTATCAACTATATAAGACCTAAAGATATAACTAATTTTGTCACAAACAATGTTTTTCTCAAACATAAATGTTCTTGCAGAGATGATGACATATCCCAAGGTTTTTAAACTCATGTTCTAAAAGATCATAAAATTCATGAAGTGAGATTAGGACCCTCGATGTTTGGTGTAATGCTTGAAAAATGGTAAATTTATGTTTTGATTCCTCAAACTTACTATAAACTAATAAATTAATAGCTTGGCCATTTTTAACATTTGGTTTTTTATGACACAATTGGGTCCCTTATGGTCAATAAATGTAGTTCTCAATTGTATGGTCCATACCTTGTATGTATCACTAAACACAATTTGAAGTTTAGTGGAGTTTCTACCAAATTGATCCATTTATGCTCATCTATGAGTAATTATGTTTTAGAGGGAATAATAAAAAATGTACTTAAATGCATGTTTGATATAAGATTTATTTGGGAAATAGGCACAATATTTCACTACATATTATTTTATCTATTTGAAAAATGATTTGATGCATGCAATGTTTTATTTAATTCTATGAGGTTGAAAAACATATATATGATATTCAATTTTGGGGGTTATCTGACATTTGGAAAAATTTTGGAATTTTTTTGGTGGTTGGTAAATATGGGATAAAATATGGACATTACATGTCTATTCTTGTTTTCATATTTGTGTTGGGTTTTTGATATAAATGTGGTTTATTTCTAGTTTGTTTGAAAATATTAATGACAAGTAGATGCATAATATCAAATGTGTGTTACATATTGATGTTTATTTCAAGGAAGTGTTGGGTTTTTGGATGTAATTTTGGTTTCTTTTTTCAAGATAGTTGAAATGTTACGAATTGATAACATACACAAAAATTTAGGTGATTATTCATATTTTCTTACATGAAAACCTTGATATGGAAAATATGATTATTTAAGATAAGGATTTATTCACAGTATGAAAAATTTAACTTTCTCAAAATATTTTATTTCCATACTATGAATAATTATGGGTTGAGAAAAATTTGTTGATTTAGCTTGGTTATCATTTTGTGAAGTGGATTTGTGGATGTTATGTTTTTCAGTTTGATAATGACATGCTTTCAATTCAATATGATGTTCATAATTATTTTCAAAACATAAATAATATAAATATTTTAATCATAGAAGTTGGCAGTGTTTGTTAGATACCAATTTTTGAATGGAAAAATCAGTGGGTTTTGAGTAGAGTTGTTTTATTTTGACTTTGTGAGGAAAAGATCTCAACCATTTTACTAGAATAAATGTTGATATGTTGATTTTCAAATTTCAATCTTTTTATTGAAATGTATGTACCTTCATATATAAATTTATATGGATTTGAAATATATCAAGGAATAATTTCAATACAAGTAATCAGGGCTTTTTTATTTATTTCATATTTTAGAAGATGTCAGGTTTAACACCTCCTCATTCTAATAACTCTCATGGTAATATTTGGAGGAATAATCAAATTTGGGATAGGGAATATTCTCCTCCTAATAGATTTTATCCTAAGGACAATATATTAGAGGTAAAAGGGCCTGGTACGAAGTTTCCTAGACCTTTCAATAGAGGAGCCCATATATCAATTCATTTTAATGCCTCAGATCCTAAATTTTGGAATTTTCTTGATGCTTTTCCATTCAATCTGATAAACACTCAAGGAAACCAATGATTGATAATTCCTCCTTAGATAACTTTTCCTCTCAAATGTGGAAATCCAAACTTGATTCAACTTAACACATGCAAACTACCCTATAGTCTGAGCATAATTCAATTTTATACCATTCTCCATAGCACCATCAACATTCACTTGAAAATTACTTACACCAAACTTCCAAATTGTATTCTTTAGCCTTAATACCTTTAAATATGAAAATTCCATCCCCTAATCCTATTAATCCATTTGAAAATTGTTCTAAGTTGAATCTTTTAGATTTTTATTCACATTTACTTCAAGGAGAAATGTCATTACCATTATACCATAAGAGATAAGAGATGAGTCCCTCAACCTCACCAACTATCACCAAGATGGTTATAAAAGTCAAGATAGAGGTTGAATATGAAGATAATGAAGATGGTGTCAAGTGCATAAAGTTCCCTACTATAAAAATGAATTATACGAAGTATCTAACTAATCAAAGATATCCATTGATTGAGATGCTATTTGATTTTGATGAAGAGTAAATATTTGAGTGATCTTTAGTTTTTTTGTTTTGATACTTTCATATTCTTTATATGCTACAATATTAGTTACAACTCTATTGTGGTATTTAATAGTGGTTAAAATATTTCAATAGTATATATTTTTATTTGAAACATATGAACTAAATATATCGATAATGCATATGGTTTAATGTTAGATGTATTTAATATATATTTAAATTGGTTTTTTTGTTTTAAATATTCAACACGAAATGTTTATTTTAAGTGATTGTGACATCTAAGGGCCCCCACCTATTTATAATCTATCCTATATTTGGCCTTTGATTTTAAGACTTAATTTAAATTCTAAATAAAGTTAAGTTATAACTAAAATTTAATTTACTTTATTAAAGTCATTTATGACATAACTAATAACTAACTAAAGTTAGTCATAACTTATTCCTCAACCATCTCTTGAAGAAATTATTATAATAGAATATAATAGTGACATATGAAAGGGATGAACACTACAAAGGTATTCTTGAAGAATCTTATTTAATTCAAAGTTCATTATATTTTTGTGTACAACATGTATGAGATATAAAAATTGAACACCCCCCTTCCCCCGCAAAAAAAATAAAAATAAAATTGGAATTGTCTTATAGAGTACACATAGAACATCAAAATGTCCCAAATGGATAAGACTATAATCAACCATAATGAAGTTAAGAACATCCAAGAATGTCTGGTTAGCTAATTACTATATAAGCAAATAAGATATGATAGAAGTGAAATACTAAAGCACAAATCTCCAAATGATCAAACATAAGGGTCCATCTCACTAAATTTCTTAGGTAAGTCTTATCACATCGTGAGATCAGCTTGTGGAGATCTCTAAGTCACTACTAAATCCAACATGACATAAGTTAAAGGATTTAAAACCTTTTGGGTAATCACCCAAGCGAGGACTAATCCTTATGTTACCCCCATTGATCACCATGTCATGATCCAAGGTCCTTTAGGAAAACATTGTCTTTATTCTCTTAATTGATGAGGTCCATAGACATAGGATATAACTCCATATAGAAAGAATTGTTCTTATTAAACTAGATGAGACACCATATACTTAGTTCAGGGTGGATGACATGACACATGTGAACATCATAATGAATAAGCATACAATTGACATTAGGAAATCAATTAGTCCTTATGATATAGGAATACCATCCCATAATCTATCCATAAAGGTCTACACATAAATTTTGCTTACTTATCCTTTAGATATCATATCTTATTATTGTATACACATAGGCATTCACACCATCCAATTATCATGTGTATGACCATGAAAGAGTTCATTAGTTAATTAACCTTAGGTAGTTTTCATTAAGGAAGATTATGATTTAGTAACTCATTGCCAAGGTAGACTATTTAATCATATAACCAAGTGTAAACATAAGGTTTTCATAGCTTACTAAAATCTCATCCTCATTCCAAGATTATTTACCAATCACATGGATTATTCAAATTTTACTAGTCACAACACAAGGTAAATCAAAATTTTTATTAACAAGGTATGCTTATAATATTAAGCATGCATATCTACTATAGTTAATGACTATCTATTCTCATGCAAGAATTATTTCCACATAACCAACTTTTCATTAATAAAGAATTGTATTATAATAACTAAAATAATAGATTTTTTGAAAATAGGCCATATATGTAAATCACTATAACACCACTAATGGTATAATTCATAATCCATAATATAGACCCACATAAGAAGATCATTAATTCAGATTACTTCATTGCATAAGCAACACAAGTGAACTCACTTAAAAAGATATTAAGACCAATAAATATTCATTTCTATAATATAGTAATGAAAACATATTACTTTGAATCACCAATGGACTATTTGCATAATCTATTTTTAACAACTTATTTTACACCAAGATTATAAACATGAAACCATGCACTTATAAAACACCATAAAAAATAACCTCAAGGAGTATGCATTTAATCACATAATAGGCTATATACTTGCCTATGATTACTACTATACACTCAAGTATAATAGATTACTAAACATGTTATAAAATAATAATATCTCTCATTATAATTATATATCATGTTATTGTCATAAACAAGAGATAGGTCCATATGCTAAATAGACATTCCATGTCGTGAGAATGTCACCAGGTAATATTCATAAAAAAATCTATATAAATATATACACAACTCCCATAATGGAGTTAAAAAATTCTAAAGGTCTATATCATACTGTAAGGTGACACCATCTTAATTACATATAAATTTAAGGTTAAAGACACTATAATTATAGTTGTTCTAATAATAACCTTTTAAAATTTTGTGCCTACTTAAAATCAACAAATATATCACTTACTCATGTACATAAAACAACATATAAGTATCAAGTATCACATAATGCATTCTAAATAAACTACCACTCATATGGTAAATAGATTCCAATATAAATGTGTACCAAATAATTAAATACAATTGGTTAAATATACAAGAACAAAGAAACAATAATAAAAAAATGCCTCCAATGTTAACATCATATCTAATAATACCTTTTTTTTAGCATAAAAATATCACAAGATACATAAGGTAATAATATGGAACAAAAATATGAAATGGATGATTAACTATAATACATTAGGCCAACATCATATGCCAATAGTCATGGGCAAGAGGAAACTACCATATGCAAATCCAAGTGCATCAATGAATAATGATTAAAATGATAAGTAGAACACTCCTCAAAATCAATCCTATGAGTTTAGTCATTAGTGTCCCTTACCACCCCAACCATTAGTTTGGTGGAGGGTTTTAGCAACTAGGTACTTGGGCAAGGTAATATGTATACATATAATACTGATCCACTAGTAAAGACTTAAAAAAACTATCAACATGGACAAAAAGAATAATACAATCAACATAGAACCACAACACTCAGTCGAACTGGTTGGCATGAGCAATGCCCTAGGGCATACATTAGATATTTAAAGAGGATAATTTACAACATAGATTAAGGTCTATTATATCTAATATATAAGATCAAAAGGTCTATCCAAGGTCCAATGCTCAGTGCAAGAGGCTTATCTAAGTATAAAATAATTAAACACAATGAAACCAACTTGTAATAACCACATAAACTCAATTGAGTCAAAATAGGGGAAAGTATAACATTATTTAACATAAAATAAATTTAGGTTGGCTTAGAAGTGACCATGTACATCAAAAATTAGTTCTTTCTATTAATTCATCAAATCAAAAACTGAGCAGTAAAGTGATCTCACTCAATCAAAGGAATAACCCAATTAGCAACCCATAACTAGTAATTTAACCCAATCAGTTTGAGTAAAAAACCTCTCCAACCATAGGAGTGTAATATGATTTTACAATTAAGAGAGGTAAATTAGTTTTTAAATAATAATTTAAAACCTATTAAGGAGATATGCATAATTTATAAGAAAAATATGAACATAATGCAAAAATGGAGGCATCAAGATCCGAATAAATCTATCTACATTACATATGATATATGGAAATACATTAACATTGTAAACAAGCCATAATGATGAACTCACCTAGAGCATAATGGTTAAGATATTAGTTAAACCAATTTGTAAGTAGTGTAAGTAATTTGGTTAATACTTAATCTTAGAGTAGATGCCCAAAGTTTGAAAACCCTCATTTTAATTCCATTGGTAAATTAATATAGAGAAACCATTTTCCATTATGAAAATACTTATAATCATACCCATAAAGTTATAGATTATCATGGATAAAAGCATGGTTTCCACTCCAATCGACTACTCTTTTGTCAATGGCTCCTCCATATTTTCCAACACATGCCCACTCTTTGTAGAGTAATAATAGATACAAACCAAAAAAACACAATACATAAAACTAAAGCCAATATCATAAATTCAAACCAATATTTTGATCATGTGTTAATAATAACATCATCTCCTTCATACATATACTATTTCTTTCCCAAATGGTGTATATGGAGCATTCCAACATTGATTATTGATAAGGGTCAAATATTGTGTTTTCATCATTTAATTTATTTTCCCACATAGGCACTCAAAGAAAACCCTTCTTCTCTCCATGCCAATTTCCTATCCCCTACTCTACCCCTGGGGTTTTAGACCAACCACCATTTTATGTAGGGTAATAAGATATCTTCATACATTTATTATTTAAATTAGAACCTGAGCATACAATGTATTTAGGTATTATTTGCAAATTAGAGGTGGTAATACAATGTTTCCTTTTTGATTTAACTTCTTTTCCAACATGGGTAACAAATAATTCCTTCCCATTAACATGTCAACCAACAAGGATCAAACCCATGCTACCATTTCATTTTCACTCACCCATATAAAGGGAGATCCAAATCAGTACACCATACAAAAATCTTAGGCAAGACCAAATTATTTTTACTAATTTGAGCTATCATTAAGAGGAGGCATAGTCTCCTTCCCTTTTTCCCATGTCTCTCCCTAGTGACACTTAATATCTTTTATCTTCTAAGGTTGATCCCCATTACTTCCTATATATACCCCAGCCATGACCCATGACCCAGAAGTAAGATCCCCCAATAAGGGAGAGCGATGGAGTCTCCCCAAAATAATATTTATCCCCCTAGGTTTTAACTTTTACACCCATTATTTGCAAAACCAAAAACCAAAATAAAAACCACTACCCCCTGGCTGGTCAATGTATTCCCCAAAACCAAACTCCACACACAAAATAAAAAAAGGAATAACCTCTCAAACTCCCTATGCAACTAACTTCTTCTCCAAGCCAAAAAAAGAATAAAATATAAGACAATTCTCTTTTCCCAAATAAGCATGCCATTCAAAAGAAAATAATAGCTTGGTTAATTAATTCACAATTCCATTAAAAGCATAATAATACTAGAATTCATTAAAAAATATAGGGGATTAACAAAATCCATAAAATAATTTTCAATAAAAATATGAAGATAATAATAAAATGACCAGTGTTAAAGGTTGATCCACAAAACCAACAAATCCTTAAGTCTAATATGAAATGACAAAACACAAAGTAATAACTACAATATTCAATAATTATTAATTATCAAAATCATTAAAATAGATAATTAATAAGTCATAAATTGATTATATATAATAAACACTAAAATCATTTATAAATAACAATTAACAAAATTGATAAAGTTACCAATGGAATAATATTAATAAACGAATCCTAAACATCCATCTGAGATCGATACTAATAAATAATAAGTATGATCATAAGATAATAATTAATAAAAATAATAAAATAATGGTTAACAAAATCATTAAATTGATTAAAGCCCAAGGTGGTCAAATTACGATGAAGGGGTTACCAAAGATGTTCTCCAAGGTCAAGAGACCCATATGGGTCTAGATGAACCCAAACTAATAGCATAATAAGCTAAAAAGGTAAGCCACTTCCTTATGAATTAATCATCAAGTGTTCACAACACCTAGATAGAATAGTTAAAATCTGAATATGACCTCAAACACACAAGGATAGGCAAGAGGAACAACTATGCCAGAACCTGATAATCTTGAAAAGGGAACAAGAACAAAACATGCATGCTCAAAATAGGGCAAAACCAATAATGATGAAAAGCAAGAACACAATGAAATATAATATTGGTAGATAAGTGCCATGTAATACATGATACACATATAGAGTGACATTTTGACTGTTCAATCAACTACAATTATACCTAAGATGTTTAAACCTAATGTTAAGCCTATCTCATAGCCTGGTGCCTGCATATACTAAATATGACATTAATAGTACCTAAGCAATGTCAATATAATAATAATAATCATTAGACATGAAATGATAAATCAAGTCTAATAATATATATCTATAAAGGGACCAGATTCAGTACTGATGACCATGACTCCAAGCATGCCCTGTGAACATAACCAATAGCTATAAGAGAAATCAATGTCAATCCACATCCAGTAAAACATGACTTATCAATAACATATAGTAAGGTAACTAATTGAAATAACATATATATATATATATACACATACATACATACATACATACATATATATATATATATACATACATACATACATATATATATGTATATATATGTATGTATATATATATATATATACATACATATATATACATATATATATATATATATATGTATTTATATATATATATATGTATGTATGTGTTTGTATATATATATATATATTATACATACATACATACATACATATACATACATACATAATAGGATAAAATGAATCTAGTGTAGGTAGTATAGATATCAAGATATAATGAATCCAATGTGAGTATCAATCATGACATAATGTATCATAACATCTACTCAAAGTATCCTTCATCACAACCATCTGGATATAGAACCAACTTCAATAGTCATTAGTCCAAGTGCTATAAAAACATGATAAAGTAGGCTATATTCTAGTATTCATAAGGGGCCACAAAGTTGGTTCATGACATCCTCCCATCCTCAAATAGGAGCCATCTTGACGACCATCAAGATTCAAGTACAAAGTTCTTGGAAAATGTTCAACTTAACAAATTAACTCTACCTCACACTATCTCCACCCAATGAGGGGTGACCAATACCTTAGGCTTATCTTGCTAGTATTCTTATTTTTTATCATTAGGATAGATACAATTTACTTTACATTAAGCCAAGTAATGGCCTCCTTTCATCCTTCATGTGTCCTTAATTACACTAAAAGGGACAAAACACTCAAACAACACCAACATAGTAGAAAATTCCACCAAGTCTCCCAACCTAGTTGGAACTCTTCCACTCTCATGCCTTAGAAAGGCCATCAAAATATTGAAATTTAGAAAAACTAACAATAAAATGTTCACCAAACTAGAATGCCTACATCAATAAACAACATTTCAAGGTAATAGTTTTTAATTCCAATATAGCACAACTAATATTAACCATTCATACCATTTATAAAGGTGGTTATAAAACATCACAATCATACAATGTCTCAAAACACATCTTACATTTACTTTAATACACTTCCCAACAAGGGTGCTAACGACAATCCTAAGTAAGAAAACATGACTATAAAATAATAGGGTATAAATTGATGTCTAAACCATATCTATAATCTAAAAATACAACTTGACTAGGGTCAATGTCACTTATGTCAACACACACAGACCTATAATATGAGGTTAACAATTATAAAATCATCGAATTGCAACCAAAATTTAAATTAAGAGTGGAAATATTCCACTAAAAATATTATACCATATACATAATATTAAGAGCATTCTTTACAAAATGTCATATCACAATGGTAATAATCCATAATATCATGGTTACTCCACTACATCATCAACCATTCAAGAGTTAGTGCAGCATCCCATACCAACCACACTAAACATCAGAGAAGCCACACCAAGCACTACATGTAACCCAAAGCCTTACATCATGTTATTCAACACACATACAAGATCATATGATGGTCTATGGATACCAATACCACCATTTAAAATCATCCATTTGAAGGAATCATCCAACTTTCATCACTTTATATAAGAGTCAAGTGGGTACCT
The DNA here is from genome assembly GCA_037957365.1 of Torreya grandis. Classification (NCBI taxonomy): domain Eukaryota; kingdom Viridiplantae; phylum Streptophyta; class Pinopsida; order Cupressales; family Taxaceae; genus Torreya; species Torreya grandis. The sequence continues at coordinate 1,034,042 of JARHVA010005344.1, forward strand.
AGGATTTTGAACATTGCTTGATTAGGGCTTAGTGCTACTCTATCCAAGCATAAAATTAGCATAAATTTTAGTTATTCTTCTAAAAACATAGAAATATCCATCCCATAATATTTATATTAGGTATAATAATAACAATACCTTAACTAAATCATGGTTGTACCTACAGACCAATACCTGCATGCATTTTAGTGAGTACCACCTTGCTAATTTATATAATTATCCAAATCTACAAGACCAATTAGTGTTTCATAAGGGAAAAGCAATAAAATTTCATAATGGTTATTTTTACCACAACCTCTAAGAGGTAGCTAAATGAATGCTAAATCCATAAAGTGACCATTATGCACTAAGATTCCATAGCTAACTCATGGCACATGTGGTGCACACTATAAATGAATTAGGTGGATACTTGTGCAAAGGGGAAAAGTATATTTTTAGTCTATGAGATACTCCACTTTCTAGCCCATACCTGGTCAAAATCATTATAGATGTAGCATTTCTCTACCTCAACCTCATACTTTTACCAATACTCAATGCTAGAGTAGTGAATGTGGGAATACATAACACAATATAGAATTATACAATGGAAAATTCAATCAAATAGAAGTTAGTTTTAGAGGGGGAAGAGGCACATGACACAAATAATTTATAGCCACATTACTACATATAATGGTTAACAACATGAAGTCACATATATTTCAAGACATGGATATAAGGCACTCATACAATTTTTTTTTAAAACATAGATATAAGTAAGGTTCACATGGTTAATTTTGGAAGTGGAAGACTCCCTTACATAGTGATTAATCATCATTCTCATGTTTTACATTTAACAACATATACACATTTGTGTAGAATGCTCATATAATAGTGTTGATATCAAGACAACTATGTAAAAGTCCACAAGGTCAACTACATGCACAAGTGTAGTAAATATACAAATTTACATGATTTAGCAAAATTAATGAAAATTAAAAGTTACACAACACATAACCTTTTATTATACAAGGAGGGGCCAAATGAAGAAAAGCCATGTATATGTGTTTTAGGTGTTTTAATAATTTTGTCAAGGTAGTTTCACATCACAATAATTAACACACATAACATGAAACATAAGGGTACATAATTCCCATCGAGTCACTTGATGTCTAGATGCCATCTAAAAAACACTAAATATCCATCATATAGTATGCATAATTAGTCCTAAAGATCTAAAATCATAATTTCCTTCTTCCAAAGAAGGTTATATTCCAATAAGGCCTAAAAATCTATCTTCATGAGTTTTCTAGAAAAAATTGCCAACAATGTCCATGCATCATGGATAGATGGCTCACACTAACCAATACAATAAGAGATCCCCAAAACCCTCTAACTTGCCCAATCAACTTAGTCACACTCACCCGTTAGACCCTCCAAGCTCAAGTTACACACTTAGACCTCCTTATATATTATATCTTAGCATCATTCGATAACTCATCCATGCAAGTTATCAATGGCCAGTAAGACATTATCTCATGATTCTAACAACAAGCTCATATCTCTATTCTTCTAGTTGACTTAATCCAATAAGTCAAAGGTTAAATAGTAATGCTTGCTTGACATAACATCGTTTTTAGGAAAGGGTGGACTTGGCCATGGCATGGGGTGAATGTTATAGCACTACCATGGAAATTATAAATTTTTAAAATCAACAAGTTTAATTAAACTCACAATAAATATCCTCATGGATGTAGGGCATATCTATATCACAATAGACATCTCAGAGTGTCAAAACATAGGCAATTTTCAAATAGGCATCCTCATGGATGCATAACTCAGTTAGAATCAAAATAAACATCCCCATAGACATAACATATCCATGGTCAATATGAGGTCCCCATGGAAATCAACCTATCCATGATCAGATAACTATAACAGATGTATACAAATCCATGATCAAAACAACATCAAAGATGTAAAATAGGAAATAAACATCCACATGAAGTTATTTATTTTAATCCTTTTGGAGTTATAAATCTAAATTCTTCTTCATATAACTCAAAAGATACTAAATAAATAAATAATAAGCTCTTAATTTAGTTCAAGACACTCTCTCATAAATGGAGTTCTCAAACCTTCTTGATTTACTTTATTTTCATCCCTTTAGATTTATAAAGCCAAATGCTTCTTCACATAATTCAAAAGAGACTGAATAAGTAAATAATAACCTCTTAATTTAGTTCAAGACACTCTCTCATAAATGGAGATCTCAAACCTTCTTGATTTACCCAAGTAAATCAGAGATTCTCACTTGATACAACCCTTCAGGTGTAAGTCTAACCCTCAATCTTCCTAAGGTCATAATGTTCTAAGAATCTTCTAATGACTCACCCATACAAGTCAATAATAGATACCTAACATTATTACCTCAATTGTAATGGTGAAGTGATGATCACCAATATTCCATCGACTTGCACATATAAGTCAACAATTGATAGGTGATAATTGCCATGATGCAACTTGATTAGGAAAGGGTTGACCCAACCAAGACTATGGGTAAGTATCACAAGGTCATTTACATAATTTTACCAATTTATGTGCATGCGCACACACAAATACATTCCATAATACATAAAATTTATAAAACTTTAGGCTTGCATAATCAAAACACTAATCAACTCACCCAAAAGGTTAAGTACCTTTATAAAGATCATAATATAGCCTTCTCATGCATATAAGACATTTATAAGTCCATAAAATGAATATAATTCCAACCATGGTTTAGCATGCACCCTATTAGATAAGGTTTCAATTTAGTTTTGACAAGGTATCATAGTAATATAGGTGGTATTTAACCATCACAAGGCATACACACACATGCTGATAAAATAATTCTAGAAGAATAGACACATCTATGACATGTGTAATTTTAACCATCCCAATATACAACATGCAACACAACACACAAAAACTCAATCAAATTTTAATAACAAGCTAAAAATTGGTGTAATGTGACAAAACTCATCTAAAATCTTAAAGCACAGGCTCTGATACTAGATGAAATAACCCCTAAAAAATTTTCTAGAATTTTCTTATAGAGTACATAATGGAACATCAAAAGGTCCAAAATGGATAAGATTATAATCAACCATTATTTAATTAAGCACATCCAAGAATGTTTGGTTAGCCAATTACTATATTAACAAATAATATATGATAGAAGTGCAATACTTAAGCATGAATGTTCAAATGATTAATGGTTCATCTCACTAACTTCCTTAGGCAAGTCTTATAACATCATGAGATGAGCAAGTGGAGATCTCTAATACACTACTAAATCCAACACAGTGTAATCTAAAGGATCCAAAAGCTTTTGGGGAATCATCCAAGTAAGGAATACTCCTTATCTGACCCCCATTGATCACCATACCATGATATAAGGTCCTTTAGGAAAATATTATGCCTTCATTCTCTTAATTGACACATGCCACACATAAGATATAACTCCATGTAGAAATAATTATTGTTATTAAACTATATGAAACACCATACACTTAGGTCAGGGTGGATGACATCACACATGTGAGAATCCTAATATATAAGCATACAATTGGCATTAGGAAATCAATTACTCTTCATGATATAGGAATATCATCCCTAAGCCGGTCATAGGGGTTTACACCTAAATGTTGCTTACTTATCCTTTAGTTATCATATCCTATTATTGTATAAACATAAGCATTCATGCCATCCAATTAAAATGCATATGACCATGTAAGAGTTTTTTATTTAATTAGCCTCAGACATTGACTTATGTGTTCATTAAGTAAGATTATGATTTAGTAACTCATTGCCAAGGTGGAATATTTAATCATATAACTAAGTGTAAACATTAAGGTTTCCTTATCTTACAAAAATCTCAACTTAATTTTGAGATTATTTATCAATCACATGGATTATTCATATTTTAATAATCACAACATAAGGTATATCAAGAAGTTCATTGACAAGGTATGTTTATAATTTTAGGCATGCATATCTACTATAACCAATGACTATCTATTCTCATAAAAACATTATGACCACATAACCAAATTTCCATTAATCAAGACTTGTATTATAACAACTGAAATATATATATTTTTTAAAACATGCCATATATCTAAATCACTATGACACCACTAATGGTATAATCCATAATCCATAATATGGGCCCACATAAGAAGATAATTAATATGGATTAGTTCACTGCTTAAGCAATAGAAGTAAACTCACTTAAAATGATATTAAGACCAATAAATATTCATTTTCATAATATAGTAATGAAAACATATTACTTTGAATTACCAATGGACTATTTGCATAATCTATTTGCAACAACTTATTTTCAGCCAAGGTTATAAACATGAAACCATGCACTTATAAAACACTATAGTAAAATAAACCTCAAGGAGTATGTATTTAGTCACACAATATGCTATATACTTGCCTATGATTACTGATATAAGCCCAAGTGTAACACATTAGTAAACATATTCTAAAATAACAATATCTCTCATTACAATTATATATCATCATTCTATTGTCATAAACAAGAGATAGGTCCATATGCTAAATAGACATTCCATGTCATGAGAATGTCACTAGGTAATATTTATCACAAAATCTATATAAATATATACACAAATCCTAAAATGAAATTAAAAACCTCTAAAAGTCTCTAACATACCATAAGGCAACATCATCTTACTTCCATATAAATTTAAGGTTAAAAAAACTATAGTTATAGTTGTTCCAATAATAACCTTTTTAAAATTTTATGCCTACTTAAAATCAACAAGTATATCATTTACTCATATACATACAATAATATGTAAGGATCAAGTATCACATAATGCATTATAATTAAAATACCACTCATATGGTAAATAGAGTCCAATATAAATGTATACCAAATAATTAAATACATTTGGTTAAATAAATAAGAACCAAGCAACTGTCATCAAGAATATCTCCAATATCAACATCATATCCAATAATGTCCTTTTTCCAACATAAAAATATCACAAGATGTATAAGGTAATAATATGGAACCATAACATGAAATAGATGATCAACCAAAATCCATCATGCCAACATCATATGTCAATAAACACATGTAAGAAAAAGCTACCATATACAAATATAAGTACATCAATGGAGAAGTATGAATATGGTAAGTATAAAATTCCTTGAAACTAGTCCTATGAGCCCAACCATTGGTGGCCCTTGGAACCCTAATCATTAGCTTGGTGGAGGGTTTTAATGACTAGGTACTCAGGTGAGGTAATAGGTATACACATAATAATCAACCACTAATAAATACTTACAAAAACTATCAACAAAGACAAAAGGAATAATACAATCAACATAGAACCACAACACTCAATCGAGCTAGTTGGCCTGAGTAATGCCCTAGGCCATACATTAGATCTTTATAGAGGATGATTTATAACTTAAATCAGTGTTTATTATATCCAATTCATAAGACCAAAATGTCTAGCCAAGGTCCAATGCTCAATCCAAAAAGCTTATATGAGTGTAAAATAATTAAACATAATGGAACCAACCCCCAATAGCCACATAAACTTAATTGATTCAAAATAAGGGAAAGTATAACATTCATTAACATAATATAAATTCAGGTTGGCTTAGAAGTGACCATGTATGTCCAACATTATTTTCTTCCATTAATTCATAAATTCTGAAACTAAGTAATAAAGTGATCTTTCTCAATCAAAATGGAGTAACCCAATTAGCAACACGTAACTGATAATTTTAACCCAACCAATTTGAGGAAAAACCCACTCTAACCATAGGAGTGTAACAAGGTTTTACAATCAGGATAAGTAAATTAGTTTTTATTATAAACCATAATTTAAAATCTAGCAAGGAGAAATGCATAGCATATAAGAGAAACATGAACATAACACATAAATAGATGGCATCAAGCTCTAGATAAATCTATCTATATTGATATCTGTAAAAACATTAACAATGTAAACAAGCCATAATGATGAACCCAGATAGAACATAATGGTAAAGATATTAATTAAACCAATTTGAGATCAACATAAGTAATTTTGTAAATACTTAATCTTAGAGCATATGTCTAAATTTTTAAAAACCCTTAGTTTAATTCCATTGTTAAATTAATGTAGAGAAACCATTTTTCATTATGAAAATACTTATAATCATATCGAGAGAGTTGTAGACTACTATGGATAAAAGCATGGTTGCCACTTCAGCTGGTTTCCCTTTTTTCAATGGTTCCTCCATATTTTCTGATTTAGGCCCACACTTTAGAAAGTAATAAGAGATCCAAACCAAGAAAGTGCAATACAAAAAATTGAATCCAAAATCATAAATTCAAACCAACATTTTAATCATGTATTAAAAGGAACATGGTTTCCTTCATACATATACTATTTCTTTATCAAACAATGTATATGGAACATTCTAACATTGATTATTGATAAGGGGTGAATACAATTTTTTCATCATTTAACTTATTTTCCTGCATAGGCACTCAAAGAATACCCCTCTCTCCACACCAATTGCCTAACCCCTACTCCACCTCTAAGGTTTTGGCCCAACCACCATTTTATGTAGGGTAATAAGAGATCTTCATACATTTAATATTTAATTCAAAACCTGAGCATATAATGTATCTATGTATTATTCATGGATTAGAGGTGGTAATACAATGTTTCCTTTTTGTTTTAACTTATTTTCTAGCATGGGCAACAAAGAATGCCTTCCCATTGACACACCAACCAACAAAGATCAAACCCCATGCTAATATTTCATTTTCACTCACCCATCAAAAGGGATATCGAAATCACTATGTCATACAAAAATTCCAATAAATACCAAATTCTTGTTAGTATTTTGTGCTGGCATTAAGAGGAAGCATAGTCTCCTTCCCCTTTTTCTCATGTCTCTCCCCAATGATGCTCAAACACTTTTATCTTCCAAATTTGAGCCCCATGACTTCCTCCATACACCTTAGCCATGGCCCATGATCCAAAAAGAAAACCCATAATAGGTGAGAGTGATTAAGTCTCCCCAAAAAAATATCTATTCCCTCGGGTTTTGACCCCTATACTCATTCTTTGCGAAACCAAAAACCAAAATGAAAACCACTGCCCCTTAGCTGGTCAATGCAGCCCCCAAAACTAGACTCCACACAAAAATAAAACCAATAATATCCTCCCAAATGCCCTTTGCAACCAACTTCTTCTCCAAGCTAAGAAAATAATAAAATATAAGATGTTTCTCTTTTCTTGAACAAGCATTCCATTCAAAATAAAATAATATCCCTATTCATTAATTCACAAGTCAATTGAAAACATAATAACAATGGAATTAATTAAATAATATAGGGGATTAACAAAATCCATAAAATACTTTTCAATAATGATATTGAAATAATAATAAAATGAGCAGTGTCAAAGGTCGATCCACAAAACCAAAAAATCATTAAGTCCAATATGAAATGATAAAACATTAAGTAATAATAACAATATTAAATAATTATTTATTATCAAAGTCATTAATGTAAATAATTAATAAGGTATAAATTGATTATATAAAAATGAACACTAAAATCATTTATAAATATAAATAACAAAGTCAATAAATTACCAATGGAATAATATTAATAAACGAATCCTAAATGTCCACTCGAGATCGATACTAACAAATAATAATTATGATCATAAGATAATAATTAATAAAAATCATTAAATTGATCGAAGCTTGAGGTGATCAAATTCCCATGAAGGGGTTATAAAAGACGTTCTCTAAGGCCAAGAGACCCATATGGGTCTAGATGAACCTAAATCAATAACATAATAGGATAAAAAAGGTAAGCTACTTCCTTATGGCTTAATCATCAATTATGCATGACACCTAGGGAGGATAACTAAAATTTAAAAATGACCTCAAACACATAAGGACAAGAAAGAGGAACAACTATGCCAAAACTCGTTAATCCCAATAGGGAACATGAACAAAACATTCATGCTCAAAATAGGGTGAGACCAATAATGATGAAAATCAATAATATAGTGGACTGTAATGATGGTGTTTCAATACCATATAATATATGTTATACATATCAGAGTGACATTTCAACCACTTAATCACCCATGAGTATGCTTGAGATGTCTAAACCCAATGTCGAGCCTAGCTCATAGCATGGTGCTTGCATCCACCAAATAAGACATCAAAAATTCTTAAATAATAATAATAATAATAATAATAATAATAATAATAATAATAATAATAATAATAATAATAATAATAATAATAATAATAATTAGATATGAAATGATAAATCAAGTATTAACATTTATATCTATAAAGGGACTAGAGTCAATACTGATGACTATGATCCCAACCATGCCTTTGAACATAACCAATACATATAAGATAAATAAATGTCAATCCACATATAATATAACATTATATATCAATGTCATATAATAATGTAACTAATTAAAGAAACATATACATATAAAAGGATAAAATGAATCTAGTGTAGGAAGTATGCATATCAAGATATAGTGAACACAATGCAAGCATCAATCATGACATAATGTATCACAATGTCTACTCAAGGTGTCATGCATCACAATCATTTGAAAATAGAACCAACATCAAAAGTTGTTAGTCCAAGTGCTATCAAAACATGCTAAAGTAGGCTATAATCCAATATCCATAAGGGGTTATAAGGTTGATTTGTGACAAAAAAGACTTGTGTAGATAGACCAAGGACACATTCTCTAATAGTTATGTAATATGTTTAATCAACATAGATATATCCAAGTTTCATATTTAGTTTATAAACTAATTATCTGAAAGATGTTAGGTTTAATATCTTATGATGATTGTAGATTTGTAGTCATATGAATAGAATTTAAACTACTTGACCTAAATACTGTTAAAACTTTAATTGTATGTGACATGTTTTTGATCCATTTAGATTATATTAGTTGTTATATCAAGCATTACATACTAAAAACACTTTCTCAATAAAATTTAGTTTACCTTTTCTAAGAAGACTCTTTTCTAAGACTTGCAATCTATTTTATTTTTAAATTAATTTATTCTATTTTACTTTTATATTTTATATTTTTCATTGTTTAGTTTTAATTTAGATTAATTAGTTATTCTCAATAGGTTTTTAGTCTTTAGCTAATATAGATTATGGTTTTTTCTTAAATCTTTAGTCTTTTTCTTAAATAATTGGATCTTATCTGATAGTGTAGAATATTATAGCTTTAAATATTTAAGTTTCATTTGCTAAGTTATTCATTTGTTTTCTTAAAATAGTTTAGGTATAATTTAATTATTAGAATAGATTTAGTTTTTTTTTATAGTTTCTTCACATTATATTAAATCAAGTTTTTATTAGATTTTTGAATCATTTATCTAGTTTATTTTTAGATTAAATTTAATTTTAAGTATAATATTTTAGTTACTTTTTAATTTTTTGATAAATTTATTTGTTGTTTTTTAAATTTATATTTAGTTTATTGTGTTATTATGTTAATTTTTATCTCAGTTTGGTTCTTAGCATTCATTACAATATATTATACTTATCTCTTAGGTCTTTTTGTTTCTTTTCTTTTGATCTTTTTTGAGTGAAACATGAAGATTCCAAGTCATTTGATAAAACAAAAATATTTATAAGGAACAAAAATCTTTCTTTCAAAAATTATCTTTTTCATAGGTCTTTTGTATAAAAAAGGTTACAATATATACTCACATCTATTTTTTTCATCCCACTTAAACAAAATATTTGATTTCTAAGATTATAATGGAGTATTGATCAATATTTGATGTAATTGCTATTTCCAAAAATATTTAAAACTCCTTTGATTATATTTTAGATCATTTGTGACTTTTGGACCTTACTTATTAGACTTTTATGATTCCACTTTGAGTTTCATGATAGGTAAAAGGGATGATTCATTGACATGACAAATTTGGTGACTCCATTGGGGATCCTTTTAGAAGTATTGTTTTCTTGTCTATTTTATTTTAAGTTGCCTATGACCATTAGAGGTCAACACTTAATCATTCAATCCTTAATTGATATTGTTGAAGATCAGGTTGGCATCACTTCTAGTCTAACTTTTTTTGCTTGGTATAATAATCCTTATGATTTACATCATATAATTGAAGTAATTAATAAAAATTATAAGAAGTATATGTTATTGATAGTCATGTAAATCTTACACATGAAACATAAAATCATATTCAAGAAAATAATCATAGAATTAAACTTCAGATTGAAGAGATTTTGTGTGCTAAACCTCAATCAAGAAATTCATTTTTTTCAAATTTAATTCATCTTGAATATTTTATTACTCCTATTTATCATAATATAAATAAACCTAATCAAGTGATTATAGAAGTTGAAAATTCAAATAGAGGAAGACCAAACACAATAGTAGAGGGTTTGAGATCTAAATCCAAGTCTTTAAAATAATAGAAATGAAGTAGAAGTAATTGATCATGAAAATTATTCAGATGATGACATTGAACAACCCTTAGCCCATCCTTGGATTCATGGAAATTCAATAAAAATTGGTGATTGTCTAGGTAAGTTACCTTCATTAAAGGGACTCAACATCCCTAATTTTTCTAGAAGCCCTGGTGATTCATGGGAAGATCACTTATATGCTTTCAAATTAGTTTGCACTACCATTGGTATTATTAATAAAAATGTTTCTCTTAGAGTTTTCTCATAGACTTTAGAAGGTAAAACATATCAAGAATTTATTATTCTCCTAGCAAGTATCATCAACACTTGGAAAGATATTGAAGATAAGATAGATTTGTATTTTGGTAAACCAAAAAATTATTTAGGTCTAGTTAATGAGCTGGTGAATATTTCAATTAATACAAGTGAAACTATTTATGGGTTCATAAGTATATTTACTAGAATGCATTAGAAAATTCCACCTGATGTTAGACCATCTAAAAGGTTATCAAGATTATATTTTTTTAATTATTTACCTTTAAAGTATAAAATGGATATAGAGGATAAATATATTATAGATTATGATGAAATTATAACTTTTTGTATAGAATCTAAAAATAAATTAAAATGACTTGGTTTTAAATATAGAACTGTAACATGTGTAAATTCAGATAATACAATTTTTTTGAAAGCCATTCATAATCTTATTAATGAACTGGTCATTATAAAACAACAATTAAATGATAATCCATCTTCATTAGGTAAGTCATAATTTCCCTAGAAAAATAAAATTAAAGAAAATGTTCTTTATTGTAACATTTGTGAACTAGATCATGAACCAAATACATGTATATTTGTTCAAAAATTCAAAAGATATATTTAAGTAAATGAAAGTGTATCAATTGATTTGGCTGACAATATAAACATGTGTGGGATTATTAAATCTTTGGATGACATAAAAACCATAAATGCTTATCTTATTAATATTAGACAAAAATATTATTCTGATTCTAAAACAACTAAAAATAATCAATATTTTTAAAAAAACAAAGATAAAGGTAAGAATCTATAGAATAATGCATTAGATAACGTTGAAATAAATACTAAACATAATGATCATTTATCCACATGTTTTAATAACACTCGATATAATCCTTATAATCCTAAAATCTATATGCATATACGTCATCTAGATGTGGGGGCTTATAATATCATTGATGAATTGTACACTATAAAATCAAGATTTTTATTATTATTATAGGTTACTAGTTTTCTAGAAAAACTTGACAAAATCAATGAGGCTATTAAATATCCAAATTTTAAAGATGTTTTAGGATTTCAAGAGGAAAATGAAAATAATGAACAAAGTCAATTAGTAATTTTTATCTAGATATATGATCCTCCTGTAGATTACATAACATCTTTTTATATATCTATCAAAATTATTGATAAATTCTTACATAACTACATTTTAGATACAGGTGCATCAAATAATATTATGCCAAAATTTATCATTGATCTATTAGACATCTCTTATGAAATAGATAATATGAAGCTTACAGGTTTTGATTCATGTCAAACAAAAAATTGTGGTAAGTTTTGAGATCTTGTGATCAAAGTTACACAAGATGAAAGGATAAGATGTATGACTAATATTAAAATTCTAGACATCCCTATTAATTATTAAATGATTTTGGGTAGAGACTGGTCTAAATTAATTATGGCATTTGTTGGAAAAGACACTATTTGGGTTCTAATTGGAAATGAAATTGATTTTATTCAAAGAAAAGATTAGTTTAGTAATCCTATTGACATTATACCTCCTACTATGTTGAAATAGGAATTGGAACATATGATATATTAACCCTTGATGAGCCTAAAGAATAATAGTAAAATGTATTTTTCTAGAGTGATTTATGGACATTATATTTTGATGGTGCTTATTCACAAGCTGATAGTGGTGTAAGAATTTGTCTCATTTCTTCTATAGTTGGAGTTTTTCACCATGCTTATAAGTTGTATTTTGATACTACTAATAATAAAACATAATTTTAAGCCTTATGTCTTGGTTTGGAAAAAGGTTGTAGAATTGAATGTTAAACAATTAGATGTCTTTGGTGATTTTGAATTAATTATTAAATATGTAAAGAAAATTTATAAAACAAACCAAACTCATCTTCATCAATATACTCAAAAGGTTTTTTCCTACTTGAAAATTTTGAAGCTTTTAATATCACTCATATACTTAGAGAATTCAATATACAATCTAATAAACTTATTATTTTTTATTCTAACCCTACCATAAATGACATAAAACCTGCTATTAAGTTTTCATTTTCAAAGATTATTAGAGTTAAATTTCTTGACTTCAATGAAAATTAACCTATTTTTACTTGTGATGAACATATTGATGCTTTTATTAATATTAATTATTTTGATAATGATGTAATGATGATTATGTTCTCAATTATGAAGACTATTTACTATTAAATACTAATAAGTTAGCAACTAGTTTGGTGAGTTTAGAATCCATGTTTACTCCAAACTATCAACCTAAGATATCATGTAAAAAATAACCTTATAAGAGAATTATTGGAGAGATAATCCCAATAAATCTTAGAATTGAAAAAGAACCAAGGTTTGTTTATTTGGTAATACAATGTACACTTAATAAGAATGTAAAATTTACTAAACTTTTTAAGAAAATTATTGATATTTTTATCTGGTCCTATAAATATTTAAAATGGTATGATATTAATTATGTAAGACATAACATTCCTATTAAGTCTGGTATTAGAGTTGTGAGGAAGAAAATATGAAGGATAAGTCCTTTACTAGAATACACCATCAACAAAGAGCTTGATAAGATGTTTGATGGTGGTGTCATTTTTTCTATAACATATTTGAATGGGTAGTTAATCTCGTACCTATGCATAAAAAAAATGGATATATTAAAATTTATGTATAATTTAGAGATCTAAATAAGGCTAGTGTAAAGGATAATTTTACTCTTCCAAGTATTGATAAAATTTTGTAATAAGTTGCAGGATCTGAAATGACATCTTTACTTGATGGATTTTCTAGTTATAAGATAATATTTATCAATCTAGATGATAAAAACAAGATAACCTTCACAACTCAAAGAGTAACTTTTAATTTTAATAAAATGCCTTTTGGTCTCATAAACACAGAGTCAACCTTTCAATCAGATATGCATGTAGCTTTTGATTATTCATTCAACATTATCATTTAATTATACTTAGATGACATTAGAGTCTATTCTAAAAGGGGAAAGAAATATCTCAATCATTTACATGAAGTATTTGAAAGATGTAAAAGATACTGTATTTATCGTAATCCGAAGAATTCTATTTTTAGTGTTACTAAAAAAAAGTTATTAGGACATGTTATTTTTAAAGATGGTATTTTAATTGATCCTAAATGTGTTAAAGTAATTAAAGAACTGTATCCACCTAAAGATCAATCTAGTCTTAGGTATTTATTTGAAAAAATAAAATTTATGCACAAGTTTATATCATATTTTGATGATAAGTCAAATCCTTTTTCAGATTTTGTTAAAGAAAAACTAGTCATATGTGTGGGATGTAGGAATTGATTATAATTTTAATAATGTGAAGCATACCATTGCAAATGCACCTATGCTTTCTAAACTGGATTTGCTTAAACCATTCATTATTTACATTAATACAATGGATAAATATATAGGTGTTGTAATAACATAAGACAAAAATAATGATGAATTTGAAAACAACCCACTATTTAATGAATGTTAGTAAAGTGGATTTTAAGAATTCAGGAGTTTAACCTTGAATTTGAACCATCTAAAAATATTAAAGGAAATGAATCAGTAAAACATTTGGTTGAAAATGTTTCTTCTATTATTAATATTTTTCTTTTATTTGTTGATGATTTTTTAAATACAAAACCTTATTTTCAGTCTAAGAAGGTTATCAATTTTTCAAAAAAAAAGTTTAAACTTTAAATGAAAGATTGAGACTATTTTATAGTTGAGGATGATTGGTATCATGATCTTGTATATTATTTTCAAAATCAAGCTTGCCCTGATAATTTAGATAAAAGATAAATGAGGTCATTGAGAGTGTAGGATTTAAAATTTTACTTGCAAGAAAGTCTTTTGTTTTATATAAATTATGATGACATATTGCTAAGGTGTCTTACTCATGATCAAATTCAGAAAGTTATTAGGGAAATGGTATTTATGGTGGTCATTATATTGTAAAAAATGTTGCTTATAAGATTCTATGTGCAGGTTATTATTGGCCTACATTTTTTCAAAATGCTTATAAGTTGGTACATTATTACATGCCTTGTTAATTTATGTTGGTAAGGATAGATTACCAGCAATGAATTTGAATCACATAATTCCTAAAAAACCATTTACTAAATAAGAAAAATATCTTATATTAGACATTCATCTTCTTTCTTCCATTGCTCATAAATATATCCTAACTATGACTAATTATTTTACAAATTGCCTTGAAGTAAGAGCTTTAAAAATTTGTTACATCTAAATTTATTTCATTTCTTGAAAATCAGTTTTTTAAAGACTTGATGTGCCTTATTAAATTATTTCATATAATTGTCTTCAATTTATTTCAAATAAATATTTATAATTTTTATAAATTTTTTCTATTTTTTCTAGTCATTCTTCTAAGTATTAATCTCAAGGGAATGGATAAGGTGTGTCTACGAATAAAAATCTGATTTTCATTATGAAGAAAATAGTTTTTGAGAATAAAATAAATTGGCATCTTAATTTATTTGATTCATTATGTGATGATTGAACCATTGTTAAAGAAACTATAGGTATTATCCTTTTATGCTAACTTATGGTTTTGAAGCTACATTACCAATAAAGATGCAAATCTCATATGCTCATACTGGTTTATAATATTTATTACAATATACAAATTTAATTAAATAAATAGTTAATGATTTAATAGAATTAAATGAAAGTAATTCTATTTCTTTACAAAATTTGGAAGAACCTAAAATAAAGTTGAATAACTTTATCGATAAAAAGGTTTCTAGTAAAATATTTAAGTTTGGTGATCTTGTTCATTACTAGGATAAAGCCCATGAAGATCGAGGTAACAATCGTAAGTTTGATTTGCTTTGGTTGGGACTATACACGATTGCTTCTATACTTGAAAAAAATGCTTTTCATTTACAAGATATGGAAATAAGTTATTTGTGTTATTTAGTCAATGGACATTATTTGAAGTTATTTCATCAATATATCTTTTTTTTGTTTATTTGTTTTAGTTTTCTTTGTTTCCTTTTGACTTGTGTTTTTTTTTTTTTCTATTATTGTTTTCTTTTGAATGGATTATTTTTTGGTTACATTAGTAAAGTTATTCATTAAAATGAAGAAAAATTGCTTGGAAACTACTATATTTCTGTAAGTACATAATGATAGTAAGATATTTACATAACATAATTTAGCTTTTTTATTTATAAATTAGCTTGAGTTGGTTATTAGCGTGTTCAAATTTTTACTTATTTTTGGAATTTGTGTTTAAAGATTTTGAATTTGATTGTATATCCATCTCAAAATTATCTATCTAATCTATCGTTTTCTCCCTACCACATTAATCAAACACTTCATCCCTTAAAAGACTTTATTATTAAAGGCGTTTGCATCTAACTACCTGAGAAATGATTAATCTAGATCACACTCTCAGGTGTTTTATCTTTAAATAGGAAATTTTTTATTTTTGACACCTCATTTCATTATTGAAATAAACTATCAAAGTCACCAGTGTTGTGCCTATTTTTGACACCCCCTCTTTTTCTTTTCTAAAATCAAGTGTATTAAGTGGTTCTATGATATTGATGACTTATGTCATGACATCTAAATCTATGGTATGGGGGTCCTAGTTCATTACATTATTTGAATATTCATTATTACATCAAATGTTTATTACGACTATGACATTTAATAAAATCATTAATATACATTATTAAATGGTTTTGAAATCATTAAGTGGACTCAATGAAAACATTAAATCTGTACAAAAATTGGTAGAAGAATAATTTGTTTGATTTTGTGAATAAAATGCTTAGTGGTCACAAATTTTAGAGGCATTGATGATTTGATGCATGGATTGATAGATGAATTCCAATTACGATCATGATATCATATGCTAAATGATTTGTGTTAGCATTATTTATATTAGATAATGTTATAAGTTGCAAAGGTATTCTAATTTGTTAAATCAAATATATAACTATGGATTAACTGATTTAAATTTAAATATAACTATTGATTATTTGCTTTCAATTTAAATTATTTAAACCTAAGTGTTTTCAAACCTAAATACCCAAGGGTTAAATGTTAGTGGACCTATGTAAATTGGTGGAAATGGTAATAAAGACTAAAAATGTGGCAGGAATGGAAACCTATAGTGACTTAGGTAATTAATTGACTTGGGGGTCAAAGAAATGGATTAAAATCATGCTAGGTAATAGATTTATGGATTTAATGATTTAGAGATATGGTGATTTCTTGGAGATTGGTTTTAAACCCACTTATTTTATTGCATGTAAGTATGTGGTACATGCAATGTTGAAAGGAGTTTAGCAAATGTTTTGGTGGAAACAATAGTCATGATTAAGTTAGTAGAGTTGCCAAAAGATTTAGATAAAGTTGGAGGTAAGGTACTAACAGTTTGAAAACTAATACAAGGGAAACATGTAGCATAGATAGTTAATGAAGATCTTGAACTATACAAAATCTGATTTTGCACTTCTATCCATCATTTTGGATAAATTTTACTATAAAAGCCACACTTTATAAGGAAAAAGGAAGTTTCGAAAAATTATAGATTGGATAAAGATTTTGAAACCTATCACATTCAATATATGTCCTTACATGATAAGTAATGATTAAAATTATTTGATGAATGTGTATACAATCATGTATAAGGAATGTGTAATGAAGGTATGTTGTTCAAGTGTGCAGTGTTTGATTATAAAATTTATTTTAGAAATAGATACAGTCTTAGACTTTATATTATTTTATCTATTTGAAAAATGATTTGATGCTTGCAATGTTTTATTTGATTCTATGACATTGAAAATCCTATAGATGAGATGCAATTTTGAGGGTTATCTGACATTTGGAAAAGTTTTGGGTTTTATTTGGTGGTTAGTAAATATGGGATAATAGATGGACATTGCATGTCTATTCTTGTTTTTATATTTGTGTTGGGTTTTAGATATAATTGTGTTTTTTATCTAATTAGTTTGAATATATTAATGTCAAGTAGATACAAAATATCAAATACATGCTACATATTGATCTTTGTTTCAAGAAAGTGTTGAGTTTTTAGATATAAGTTTGGTTTCTTTTTTGAAGATGGCTGAAATTTTATGAAGTGATAACATACACAAAAAATTAGGTGATTTTTCATATTTTCTTACATGCAAGCCTTGATATGGAAAATATGATTATTTCAGATAAGTATTTATTTATAGTGTGAAAAATCTACTTATCTCAAAATATTTTATTTTCATACTATGAATAATTCTAGGTTGAGAAAAATTTGTTGATTTAGCCTAGTTGTATTTTTATGGAGTGGATTTGTGGAGGTTATATTTTTTTAGTTTGATAACATTATGATTTAAATTCAATTTGATATTCATAAGCAACTTCAAAATGGAAATAATATGAATATTTTTATCATAGCAGTTGGTAGTGTTTGTTAGATACTAGTTTTTGAATGAAAAAATCAGTTGGTTTTGAGCAGAGTTTGTTTTATTTTGAATTTGTGAGGAAAATCTCTTTGTCATTTTACCAAAATAAATGTCAATATTTTAATTTTTAAATTTCAATCTTTTTATTGAAATTTATGTACCTTAATATATAAATTTATATGGATTTGAAATATATCAGAGACTAGTTTCATTGCAAGTAATCATGGTTTTTAATTTATTTCATATTTTAGAAGATGGAAGGTTGAACACATCATCATTCTAAAAAATCTCATGGTAATATTTAAAGGAATGATCAGATTTGGGATACGAAAGAATCACCTCCTCAAAAATTTACTCTTAGAGGACAATATTTTAGAGGTAGGAGGCTTGGTAAGAATTTCCCTAGACCTTTCAATAAAGGAACCCATATGTCAATTCATTTTGATGCCTTAAATCTTAAATTTTTTAATATTATTGATGCTTTGTCATTCAATCCTATACAAACTAGAAGAAACCAAGGATTGAGAAGGCCTCATTTGATAACTTATCCTCTTGGATGTGTAAATCTAAGTGATTTGACTTAATATATCCAAATTGCCCTGCAGTCTGAGCATAATTCAATTTCGTACCATTCTCCATAGCACCATTAACCTTCACATGAAAATGACTTGCATCAAATTGCCAAATTTCATTCTTGATCCTTAATACCTTTTAATATGAAAGTTCCATCCCCTAATCCTATTAATCCATTTTAAACTTGTTCTAAGTTGAATCTTGTAGATTTTCCTTCACATTTACTTGAAGGAGAAATGTCATTACCACTCAACCTTAAGGGATGAGAGATGAGTCCCTTAGTCTTACATCCTAATTTTCTCACTAAGCTAATTTACCCAATTACCTATGGATTATTATGGTTGTTAAACTGATTTTTTAATTATTAACTAAATTTTAAGTCATATGTTGTTATGGGATGTATGTATGTTACTTAGATTTTATGATTTCATTTTAAGAGCTAACTAATTATGAATTATGTACATAATGATAATGTTACATTTGATCTAAAACATTATTTTATGATATATATAATTATGTGTTTGACTAACTACCTTGTTATCATGAGTTAGACACAGGCGAATTCATCCCTTAGAGCATGATGAAGGGAGAGTATTATTGAAAAGGATGATGTAGATGGAGATGGTGAAGGATGATAGAGGAACTGCTATACCCATACACATACCACATTAGATTTTATATGTTATAAAAATTGTGTATTTAGATTGTTAGAGTTACTACATTTTAAAAGTTGATTGTAGTTAGACATTAGAGTTTACATGTTTTAAATGCTAGTACATAGATATAGAATAAATCTTATGTGTGATTCTATTTTGTATATTTTATGTAGACTTAGTGCTTAATGTTGAAGTATGATTATATAATATTATTTTAATTATATTTTTTTCTGATTATGGGAACATAATATAAAATATGGCATCTAATTACTATTATATATAGACTAAAAAATGTCTTTACAATGTTTTAGAATGTTAATCTTTCTATTATTGATATTAATACCAAGCTATTAAAATAAGGAAAGACATAAAGAGTCTATATACACTAGTAATGACACAAATGATTATCTTGTTAGAATTTAAATTAATAATTGATTGATCTATCATTTTGATATATGAAGATAATTGACATTGTTAAAGATGATAATCATCTTTATTTGTTATTGAAGGAGGTTATATTATCCTAAATACTAACTTAAGATCTAAGTCTAATATTTTTAACATGCATGGACTATGCTAATATTTGAAAGTATAATTATCATTGTGTAAAATGGTTAAAAGTTGAATTTGGAGTGGAATACTCAGTCATTTAATGCAGATCAACATGCATAGATTTGAAAAGAAGGAAAGTTTAAGTAAAGTAAAATTTAGGGATTTTCTTAGGTATGGGTAATGGAAGTTAACTAGTCTCAATCACTCTTATAATAAAAAAACATGGATTTTTTCATGGGACATGAGTTTTAGTGAATAGGGGCATGCAAATCTTGATTGGTAAGAGTAATATGATAAGAGGCAAGCCATGGAAGGGAGAAATATGCACACTAATGAAGAGAAGAAGAGGAAAGGTAGATCAAGATAGAGAAATAATTAATTTTGGTTTGATTCAATGTCAAATTGGAAGCAATAACAAGGTTGGTGATGTTTTTATTATTCTATTATTTAAAATTTTTATGTGAGTGATTTGATTTCTAAGGTTTAGAAATAAATTAAATATTGTATGGGGATATAGGATTAGCCCTATGGATGGATCGACCATCCATGTAACTAAGTTATCCTATAAAACCTATTAATATAAAACAATTATATGTAAATAATAAATCATAAAGATAAAATGGTTTAGTTGTATAGATTATGTAATGTTGTAGCTTGAAAACATAAATTTGGGTGGATAACTTTTGCAATATACAATTTGAGACTAGGTTTTTGAAATTCTCTCCATATATTTACATAATATAAATTCTCCATATATATATACAAACTAAAAGTATAATAGATAGGTCATAAGTATATTATAATATGTATCTAAGTTAAGAATAAATAGAACATGTTTTGAATGAGTTAAGATGGGTTACTATTATTGTCGATTTGTTTAAATACATATGAAATGTAGATAATTGATTTTATAAAAACATATATACATGCAAAGAAGATTATTATATTAATTAAACATATGTATATATGAAACTGTTGATTAGTATATCGACTGTGTATTTGGATAGTTAAAACATTTAACAAAATTATTTAAGAAATGAAATTTTTTATTTATTTGAATATATATATATATATATATATATATATACACACACACACACATACATACATACATACATACATACATACATATATATGGTTTGTGTATTTAGAAATACAAAATAGAGTATATACATATATTTATATAAGGACTGTGTCTAATTGAAATATGGGTAGAATATATATGTGTGTGTACACACACACACACACACACAAACACAAGGTATATATATATATATATATATATATATATATATATATATATATATATATATATATATATATATATATATATATATATAACTATTCAATGGAATTGTGAGTTTGTGAATTTAGACATAAGACTTGAACACCATAAACATATGCATAAATGAATGCATCACTTTTGGTAAACAAATTGTGATATTTTATGGTTGTGTGTATATTTAATATTCAAGTAGTGAATATATACATACATATAGGGTGTATTCATCTTCCATTGTAGAGAGCTTCAATTTGAAGGATATGTATCCATATAAGTTATTGTGAGAAAAATGATATAACTTTAGTTTTCATTTAGAAACTAACAAAGTAATTTGAGTTTTTAAACTTATAAGCTCTTCTAATAGGAAAGTGGCTATGTCAAGGTTGAGTGAATATATGTGAAATGGCTCATATTATTCAAACACATAAAAATTGTGTTATATTCTGATAATTATATGGCTCTCAAGGAATTGGTTTAGGTATCAGTTTTAATTGATAGATACACCTACAAATTTTGAAAAAGTAAGAAAACCTCCATTAACATTTAAGTTAAGTTCAGGATTGGATGTTTGATTGGTTAATTTCACTTTGTTTCCTTTTATACATATACAACATAAATATTTTACTAAAGGAAATAATAGGGTAACTATTTTTGGATGATTTTTATTATCATAATTAAACAATATCCTTTATGTTGAAATTTGAGAATATATTTGAGGCCATAGGAAATGTTGAGATCATATTTAGATTTAAATGCTTGTTATTGAATTATATAGTATTAAAGTAAATGGGAAAATACCTTATCATGACAGAGAAAGATATATTTATTAGGGGATATATATATTATGAAAAGTGTATAAACATATGTTATATACTTATATGTGAACTTAGGTCCACACACTTTCATAGATAGTATGAATAAATATGGGGTTAATACCTATAACTATACTCTTTTTAGTAATGAAGTAATAAAACCTAAAGAATAAGGTTCTTTAAATATATGCATAAAGCCTCCTCTGAGGTATAATAAAATGAAATATTATACTTTTGGTTTATAATCTAATTCCCCTATGATTGTTGTTATGATTGAGTAGTATGTGAAATATATATAGAGAATGTTGATTTTAATACATTTGATGGATTAAATGTATACATAAAGATTATTCCTATATGCACCATGTTTTTATACCTACTAGTAGAATAATTTATATGAATCCATTGGTTAAAATATAATTAACCAAATATTGAATTACTACTACTAACAAATTAATGAAACAAACTTCACTAGCTTACTTAGCACCACCAATGTCATATGAAGATGACCCGATCAAGTGGTGTGTATGAATTAACTTATCTTAAAGATCAATAGTTATTTGAAAACTTAGGACGAATTAATGTTTAGATATACATTTTCATTTCATATGTATGATTTACATGTTTGTGTGATATCATGTTAGAATGTATTTTGTTTATGGTAGACATCATGTAGTATAAATATTATATCACATATGTACTAGCATGTCTCTCTAGATTCTTGCACCATCACTATCTACCTATCCATTAATGGATTGACATTACTTGTTTGGGGGATTATGTATGAGATTGATGTTCTTTGTTTAGTATGAAAAATCACTCAGATGATTATCTCCCTACCCATTGTAGTACTTATTAAAGACTACACTTGAGATTATCAGAGATATAGGAGTTAGATTGACTCGAACTACATGGAGCATTGTATCTATTATTGTATTTATGTTGAGGTATAATGTCTATTGTAAATGTAATTGATTAATTAGTGTACATTGATAGTAGTGACTAAATTATTGTACTAGCCATGGCTAGATTTTAATATAATTATTTTCCTTATATACAATTATGTTGTGTTACATAAGATGCTAGTGATTAGTAACTATTATTGATACATGTTTACTTATGTTTAATATAATTAAATAGTATGTTAATATCACTAATTATATTTTCATGGTGTAATATAATAAAATAATAAGTTTTATATAAATATTTAAAAAAATATATTATGTTATTCTAGTAAATCTTTATGGGGATGT
Organism: Torreya grandis; assembly: GCA_037957365.1. Lineage (NCBI taxonomy): Eukaryota > Viridiplantae > Streptophyta > Pinopsida > Cupressales > Taxaceae > Torreya > Torreya grandis. The sequence continues at coordinate 1,057,423 of JARHVA010005344.1, forward strand.
TACATTATGGTGTCAGAGTTGTGGTTCAAACTCTAGGACTTAATGAGTTAAATAATGTTTTCATATTATTTTGATATTATAAATAATATTGGTGTGAGAAAAATCATCTAGAGAGGTTCTTTCAATTTCAATTACAATAACCCTCTATTTGATCCTAACCAATTTGCCACTGAATAAGAAGTAAAGTTAGATTAGATTCTTACAACCATAAATGAGACTAGGGACATAATCATATCCCTAAAGAATAAAATTCATGGAGATAAGGAGGAAACCCATCAGGATGAGCTAGAAGAGAATCTTGATGAGTAGAAAAATTCTCAAGAGTAGAGACATAAGGAAGTGCTTCAAGATATGAGAGTATGTGTAGCCACAAAATTAACAGGGGATATGAAGAAGGTGAATCCACCTTTCACTATTATGGGAGATGGAGCTAAACCATGGTTGACTAAAATGGAAAAGAATTTCAAGATTAAAAACTAATTCAAGGTCACAAAAGTCATTTGGGGAGCTTATAAATTAGATTGAGAAGCAACTATATGATGGATCAGTAAGAAATTGGAAATAAATATGAATTTGACCACCATTACTTGGGAGTAGTTTGTGACACTATTGAGATCATGGTAGCTTCCACAACTTTATTTTGACCAAAATATTATTATTTTTTTAATTCTAAAGAAAGGATACTTGTTAGTGAATTAGTACTAAGAATAGTTCACCAAACTTATAAAATATGTACATCAATATCAGGCGAATGAGAGATTTAGGATTATGAAGTTCATCATGGGATCAAAAACTTAGATTGGTGGAGAAGTGGGAATTCATGGACCATCTACCATGGACCAATTCTTTGAAAAATTAGTGAAATAGGAATAAAAGTTAAAATTTTTTACTAAGGTCTGGGACAAGTTTAAGAATTTTTTTGGAAGTTATAATCCAAATTTTAATAAAATTAATTAGAAATAGAGGAATGGAGGCTCTAAGAGTTAGTTCAAGATTCATAATACCATATTCAACAATAATTCAAGTAGTAGAAAAATTAGGTAATGGTTTCAAAATATATTTTAAGGAAAACCAAAAGTTTGATAGAAAGGGACCACTAAGAGGTTGCTTCATCTATGGAGGTGACCATTTTGCATGTGAATGTACCCAAGATAAGTTTAGTAACAAAGGTTATGCCCCTTAGAAATAAATGTTTTAGGAACATATTCATGTAGTAGTTGATAATCAACAAGCTAAATTCTAAGCTTCAACCATTAAATTGTCACTTATTTTATTTGAACATCCAATTTCCATTTTAATAGATATAGGGGCTACATAATTTTTTTTAGATCCTAGAATTATAAATAAATTGTCTATAAAAGCTAGTGTAATGGAAAATACATAGTACAATATGGGAATGATTCTAAAGTCCAAGTTGACACTTTTTTAGTTGAAGTAAAAATTAGGTTGTTGGATTTCACAATGGTTATGGATCTTTATATAAAACCAATAGGTTCATATGATGTGATACTAGGAGTCAACTGGCTTGCAAAGCACAAGGCCAAGGATGACTATTATCTAAAAATAGTTGATTGTTTTGATGATTCTAAAAATTAGATGCTAATTCAAGGTAAGAGAAGGGAGTTAATACTCAAACATATATCTACAATGCATCTCAGGAAGGCTCAAGGTAAATGATGTCAAGAATTTATCATCAAGATAAATGAAATGGAGGAAAATAAGGAATTATCAATTGAATATTAGTCTTTCCTTAGGAATTTACATGATGTGTCCTCAGAGGAATTACCAAGATTGCATCTTAAACATGAGTCTTATTTCTCTATTGATATCAAACCAGGATCAAAACCTTAATCCAAGGCTTTGTAAAGAATGATAACCACTAATTTAGTCACATTAAAGTTACAAATTTAGTAATTATTGTGTAAAGGGTTGATCAAACCAAGTGTGTCGCCATATGGCACACCATTTATCTTCATTAATAAGAAGGATGGAACACTTCAACATTGTATTGATTATAAAAATTTGAATAAGGTGACCATCAAGAATAGGTATCCACTAACTCAAATAGATGGTCTTTTTGATTAACTATAAGTAGCAAAAATATTTTATAATATTGATCTTAGAGCTATATATCATCAATTAAGAATAAAAAATGAGGATATTCCAAAGATAACATTTAGAGCTTGTTATGGGCATTATGAGTTTATAGTGTTACTATTTGGGTTGACGAATGCATTGTAGCATTCATGAATCTCATGAGCAGTGTGTTAAGAGATTACTTAGATCATTTTGTTTTGGTGTTTTTAGATGAGATTATTATATATTCTAAGGATGAAGAAGAGCATCTTCAACATCTAGAGATGGTTTTACAATGTCAATGGAAGCACATGATATATAGTAAATTGTTGAAGTGTGCATTTCTCAAAAATAAAGTGAAATATCTAGGATATATTATCTCAATAGATGGAATTTATGTTGATCTGACTAAGAGAAGAGTCATTTTGGAGTGGTTGGTACCAAAGAATGTCCATGAGGTAAGTATTTTCATCATATTAGTAGGCTATTATAGGAAATTCATTTTGAATTTTTCCAAGATAGATAATTGGATTACCTCTCTACAACATAATAATTAAAGTTTTATTTGGTTAGATAAGTATGGAGTATCTTTTTAAGAATTGAAAAGAATGTTTATTTCAGCATCAGTGTTAAGAGTTCCTGATCCCAATGGTTAATTTTCAGTGATCATAAATATATTTAGGAATGGACTAGGAGGAGTCCTTATGCAGGATGTTATAGTAGTAGGTTATGAGTCAAGGAAGCTCAAGTCTTATGAGGTGAATTATGCTCCTCATAATCTTGAACTTGTAGTAATTATTCATGCTTTGTAAGTTTGGAGACATTATTTGTTGGGAAAACCATTTGAGCTTAAGATTGATAACTTAGGACTTAAATGCATCTTCACCCAACCAAATTTGAATGATCATCAAAGATGTTGGTTAGAGTTTTTATCTATGAATTTGATATCATTTACATCAAAGTTAAGAAGAACAAAGTAGTTAATGTCTTAAGTCATATAAGGTGCATATAAACTATGGATACTATCAAGAGTACTTTCAAGGATCATGTGATTGAGTTCTCACTAAGAGATGAATTCTAAGACTAGGTTAGAAAAGATATATCTGAGAATACTCAGAATTCTAGGTATAAAGAATACATTTTAGAGAGTGATGGTCTTCTACTATACAATGGAATGGTATATGTGCCAGATTGAAATAATATGACGAGCATCATGTTAAAATAGCTACACAATGACCTATATTCATGACATCTAAGAGTAACCAAGCTAATGGTAAAGCTTAGACCACTTTATTTTTATAAGAGAATCAAAAAAGATGCAATGAACTTTGTGTCACATTGTCTAGAATGTCAGTGAGTGAAAGTTGAATATGTGCATCTAACTAGATTGTTATATCCACATGAAATAATGGAATGGAAATGATGGGTGATCAATATGGACTTTGTCCAATGATTACCATTATCATGGAACATGCATGACATGATCTTGGTTGTAGTTGATAAACTAATGAAGGTAACACATTTTATACCAAGCAATTTGATAGATGATGCACCAACTCTTGTGAAGAGATTTATAAAGGAAGTGTATCGATTGCATGGATTTCCAAATAAAATCATATTAGATCATGATTAAATAATGAATTTTATGTCTATGTTAACTCTAAAATTAGCTTTAGGTATGTAATTAAATTTCAACACTGCATATCACCCATTGACTGATGGTCAAATTGAGTGAGTAAATCAAGTGTTAGAAGATCTTATTCATATGTATTGCATGTATTAGAAATAAAAATGAGAATAATATTTTCCATTAGTTTAGTTTGCATACAAAAAATCATGCTAATCTGATTTGAATATGTAACTATTTGAAGCAATTTATGGGAGAAGGTACATGACACTAATCAATTCCGATAAGTTGGAAGATAGAGTAGTCTTTGGACCTGACATGCTTTTAGAAATGGAAGATCAAGTTAGAAAAAATTATATATAGATTTTACAAGGCTAATGATAAGAAGAAGATCATTGATGATCTAAAGAGAATATATAGGTAGCTTTTAGTAGGTGATAAAGTTTTTTTACAAGTTAATCCACAAAAGAGCTCAATTAAATTTAAAAGTCAATAAAACTTTCAGAGAGATATGTGAGACCCTTCAAGGTTTTATAAGTGATCATTTCTATAGAGTATAATATTACATTTACACCAACCCTGACTCTATTTTATAATGTCTTCCACGTGTCTTATCTTAAAAATTATATAGTTGATACTTTGGATGTGTTGGATTGGAATGCTTTGTAGGTTCTAGATCCTAGGTGATCATCATAGACCGATCAGAGTAATTGACACTTGCAAACTTCATTTTTATAATAGATAATTATCATAGTGTAAGATCTTGTGGGACTAATACTCTTAGGATAGTGCTACTTGGGAGGACTATGATGAGTTCTATAGGGTGTTTCCACATTTATTTATTTGATTTGATACTTCATACTATGTTGTTTTTCTACTAAACTATGTTTTTTAATTAAAAACTATTGTTTTAATAAGTTTCATTGGGATGATGACCAGATTTAGAGGGAAGGATGTTACATCTCAATTTTCTCACTATGTCAATTTACCTAATTATCCATGGATTACTATGGTTTTTGAACTGATTTGTTACTTTTTTATTAAATTTTAAGTCATTTGCTATTATGGGATAAATGTATGATACTTAGATTTCATAACTTCATTATTATGAGTTGACTAATTTTGAATTTTATACATAATGATTATGTTAAATTTGGTATTAAAACATTATTTTATGATATATATCATGATGTATTTGATTAACTACCTTCTTGTCATGAGCTGGATGCAAGAGAATTCATCTGTCAGACCATGATGGAGGGAGAGCATCATTGGAGAGGGTGACATTGATGAAGATAGTGAAGGACAATAGAGAAACTAATAAACACATACACACACCACATTAAATTTTACATGTTATATACATTATGTATTTATATTGTTAGAGTTATTACATTTTGAAAGTTAATTGTAGTTAGACATTAGAGTTAGTGTATTTTAAATGTTAGTACATAGATATAGAATAAATCTTGTATCTGATTACATTTTGTAAATTTTATGTAGACTTGGTGCTTAATGTGTTAGTATGATTATATAAGGTTACTTTACTTATATTTGTTTATGATTATGGGAAGGTAAATCCAAAAATGATATCTAAATACTATTATATATAGACTAAAAAATTGTCTTTATAATATTTTAGAACGTTAAACTTGCTATCATTGATATTTGAGAATATAAATTTACGCTAAACTATTAAAATAATGAAAGATGTAGATAGCCTATATACATTAATAGTGACACAAATGATTATCTTGTTAGAATTGAAATTAATAATTAATTGGTCTAGAATATTGATATATGAAGATAATTGATATTATTAAAGAAGATAATTACCTTTATTTATTGTTTAAGGAGGTTGAAATATCCTAAATACTAACTTAATATCTAATTATAATATTTCTAACATGCATGGATTATGTTAAGATTTAAAAGTATAGTTATGATTGTGTAAAACGATAAAAGTGGACTTTGGAGTGGAAAACTCAATCATGTAAGGTAGATCAATATGCATGGATTTGAAATGAAAGAAAGTTTGAGTAAAGTACAATTTAGGGTTTTTCTTAGGCATGGTTAATGGAAGTTAACTGGCCTTAGTCACTATTAGATTAAAAAACACAGAGTTTTGCATGGATTGCAAGCTATAACGAATATGTGAATTCTAATATTAATTGGTAAGATTAATATGATAAGAGGTGAGTCATGGAAGGGGGAAGGATTCATGGTGATGAAGAGAAGAAGAGGAAAGGTAGAGCAAGATAGAAAAAGAAGTAATTATGGCTTGATTTCATGTCAAATTAGAAGCGATAACAAGGTTGGTGATGTTTTTACTATTCTATTGTTTAAGAAAATCAAGTGAGTGATTTGATTTCTAAGGTTTTAAAATAAATTGAATATTGTATGGGAATACATGATTAGTCCTATGGATGGCTTGACCATCCACAAAGCTAAGCTATTATCCTATAACCCTATGAATATAAACTAGCTATGTATAAATAATAAATCATAAGGTTAAAATGGCTTGGTTGTATACACTATGTAATGCCCTAACTTGAAAATATAAATCTAGGTAGATAAATTTTACAATATATAATTTGAGACTAAGTTTATTAAGCTCTAGCTATATAATTCCATAGTATAAATTCTCTCTCTCTATTACACATACATACTCAACATGGGTTATAGAATAATTAAGCACTCAACTTGGTTTATAAACCATTTGGGCATTCACACACACACTTAAATTATAATATACAGGTCATAAGAATATTATAATATATATCTAAGTTAAGAACATAAAGAAAATGTTTTGAATGAGTTAAGATGGGTTACTATTACTGTCAACTTGTTTAAATACATATGAAATGTAGATAGTGTTGAGGTCAACATACTCTCATTTATTATAAATGGGGACCCTTATGTCAAATTGTGCATATTTGTACCTTGAAATTAAAAATTCAGTTGATCAAAGTGTGACTAACATGTTTGTACATTATTTTTATTTGAATATCATCAATTGAAACACTTTAAGTTCACTTAAAGTGTCATTTATCAATTTATAAAGACCATGGACATGTTGTAGAGACCTTATGGGGTGCCAAGAGTGTTTGGAATAAGTAAAAAAGTACATGGTATTTAGCTAGTTCCTCATTATGTCCATATAGACATTTTGATCTAATAGTAAAAAAATTAATAGATAGTCTTTTAAAGTCATATCTCACACATGTGGATGAGTCAAAGAGAAATGATCAAATAGATTTTTTTATCCTCATACCAAGATTATATGAACCAAATTTAAGTTCATCCATCAAAGCATATCAAAATTTATGGAGATCCAAAGTTGGCCTCTCAGACAAATTCCACTATTTTTCCATACAATGAATTTTACAAGGTCCAAATAAAGTTGAGTGAGCATGTTGGCAAGGCCATATCTCACATGTGTGATAGTTTCAAGAGAAATAGTCAAATGGGTTTTTTAATATTTATATCTAGATCATATGTGCCAAGTTTTAGCTCATGATATGAAGTAAAAAAGAAGATATAAATGTGCAATTTTGCCTTCTAATGTATTTTTTACTATGTTTTCTATGTCCAAATAGAGCCTAGTGAGCATGTTGGTAAGGCCATATCTCACACATGTGATAGTTTACAGAGAAATTATAAAATGGGTTTATTCATCTTCATGCCAAGAATATATGAACTAAGTTTTAGTTCATGCGATAAAGTTCACCAAAAAATATGAAGACCTAAAGTTGTCCTTTCAAGAAACTGTCGTTGTGTTTCCATAGCCAAATTTTCTAGATCTAAATAAAACTAAGTGAGTATATTGGTGTAATCATATTTCACACATGTGGAGGAGTCAATGAAAATAATAAAATGGGTTTGTCCATTTTTGTGCCAAGAATATATGCACCAAATTCAAGCTCACACAAAAAAGTGCATTAAAAGATTAAAATGTGCAAAGTTTCCCTCCAAAGCATTTTTGACTTTTTTTTTTCCAAATCCAAACAAAACCTAGTGATCATGTTGGTAAGGTTATATCTCTCATGTGTGAAAATTTACAAATAAGTTATCAAATGGGTTTGTTCATCTCCATACCAAGATCATAAATGCCAAATTTTAGCTCATCTACCAAATCACATCAAAGGTTATGGAGACCCAAAGTTGGCCTCTCAGCCAAATTCCATTGTTTTTTCCATAGTCATTTTTGACCCTGACATGCTAGAAGATGTCAAGAAAAATCACATAGACCAATAAAATTCTAAATTTTATAAGTCTTCATAAAAATCTCTTAGGACCAATGGATTTAATGGGTTTGTTCCTTTCAGTATCAAGTCTATTTCCTACAATTTTGGTGCCTCTATGACCTTTGAGCTTCAAGATATAAAATCTCAAAGTTAGCTAAAAATAGAAGACACTCACGTAGCATAAAATTTGTGCCTAGAAAAAAATACATATGATCTTAAATTTGATAGTCTTTAGGATGTCAAATACATTCACATGGACATCAAATAACATTTGTGTGAATGTTATTTTGAGCTCTGAAAACTAATCAATGGCTTTTAAATGGAGGGTCCCAATAATTTGATGGAAATTTTATCCAACCTATAAGATTTTCCTTAATGTAATAGCTAAATGAAAACCAATATTTTGATTAGTTTTCAATCTATATTTAATATATGTTTGAGCTGAAGTAGGTAAAAAGGAATTAGCTACTCAATGAATGAAATTTAGAGTAGTAACTCAGAACTTCAGTAGCAAAAATGTCCCAAAGATCAATGAAATAAAAATGTCCTTTTGTAACCATCATTATATTATATTATAAAATAGGATATTCTTTTTAGCATGTGTAACTTATAAGAGCACATTGTCAATTAATCAGTTCATTAGAAAAAATCATTTATTCTAGATTGTAACAAAAAGGATAGTTATTTTATACACATGTTCAAATGTAACTTAATATCACTGATATGCTACATTGTAGCTTATAAAAGGAGCATTATCATTCATCAAAAAATGTGGGAGTTATTAGAACCAAAATTACTTTGTAAACTAGGAGCAGTTAATATAAGGAAGGAATTTTGCAAAGATTGTCTAATATTTGCTTGTAGAAAGTGATATATGTTTTCTGTCTAAATTGTCTTGTTTCAATTTCATATTTAAATAGTTTCTATGGATTTTGGATGTGTATCTTGGATATGGATCTACTAATTTATTCCACTACTAGATTAGTTGAAATTTCTTAGGCTTATTTTATTTGTTTCACTTTTTTTACATTTGGGCTAATGATGTTTGCTTACATGAATAAATCTTTGAAGTGAGTTTGGTTCCTTTTTGCATCATTTCATACCTTCCCTTAAATACTTCTTGATGTATGTTGAGATTTGGGCTGAAGCTACTTCATTTCATACATTGGTTGAATGCATGTTTAAATGATATGTGAACTTTGTCATAATGTTTGAAATAAAACCAACATCTATTTCTACCCTACCCTTATTTTTTCTTCTTTTCTTAATCTGATCACTTTAGTTTAATTATCATTGTAAATATCCATCTTAGATTAGTGTTTAGATTAGTTATTGATCATAGTTCACTTTTTTTAGCATAGGTCCTACATACTTTGCATAGATCTATTGTCTGGCCGTGGTGGCTCCTAACCACCAAATAATATAATTATTATGAAATAGTAAATTATTATATCTATATTCCACCAATAAATAATAGAATTATCACAACTTACAACTCATACATTGGATTCTTAAGAATTCAAAAATGATAAGTGTTCACTAAATACTCTAGGCACCTATGGTACATATTTAGGCATCAACAAGAGGAGATTTGTTGGTGCTAGGAGGGCCCTCAACAAATATTTGCAAATTTGTAGGATATTTTCTGGTTTTGGTGTATTTTAATCAAAAATCACTCTATTCTTTACATATTTGTGTTTATTTTATCATAACTACATAAATTTTGGTGATCTTCACAGTTTTAGACTAGTCACTAGGCTTATTTAGACAAAGATTGATATTATTTGAATACATATGTTTAGTTGTGGTAAAGATAGCTCTAAATATATGAATATAACTAGTTTGAGATTAGTAATAGGTATTTTTATCAAATATTCATAAATGCTTTGCAAATTTTAGTTTATTTAGACTCAAATGTGTCAAGATCATTCATACTAGTGTATTTGGACACGTCTTTGAGCTAATGTAGTTAAAGAGTGTTGTCCTTTATTATTATTTATATGAATCTTTGAAAAAATTGCTTAATGTACAAATATAATCATTATTCTTTGTAAATATTTATTTCACATATAAAATTATGAATAGGATTCAAATTCCTTAAGCTGGAATTGTAAAAACAAGACCAAGATGAGCAAAAATATTCAAGTTCTCAATCTACTTCATTAGTTTAGGATAATCATGTATTCAAGGTATGGATTGGCTAGGTGGTTATTCAATAAATGTACTAGGTATAGTGCATGATCTTCCTAAAAATATTGAAAGATATCTACCCACTTTTAGTCCTAATGTTTTCATAGCTAAAAAATGTGTTAGAAGTTTCAAAGCTACATTAAAATTATTAAATGTGATTCATAAAGATGTAGGATGTAGAATATTTCTTTTTACTTTCAAAGATGTTTCATATGAATGGTTTTTCAATCTACCTAAAGACTACATTACTAGTTGGGATGATTTTAATAATGTTTTCATTGATCAATTTGTCAAAATCATTTGTCCCTATATCCTCTATCAACTATTCACCACAATTAAAAAAGATGCTAATGAAACCATCAGAGTCTTCAATACTAGGTTCCAAAAGAGGTTAAATAGAACCATAGCCCCTTATAAATCTAATGAGGCTTTATCCTTAAAAATTTATAAGCATGTTATGGATCCCATGACCTTCATGTTCTTGAAAATATATCTCCCAATTATAAATACATTGGACCAAGCCTACTCTGAAGCCATAACCATTAATGACCAAATGCAACCTCAAAAACAAATTACATATTCCATCCCTAACACCAATTAGAATATATATATCCTGAATCAACCTCTAGTTTGGGGCCAATTAACATTGAGTCATCTATATCATGGCTAGATCTTAGGGTTCCTAAATAACACTATTAATGGACTCCATCCACAAAATCATAAAACTCTGATGCCCATATCCAGTAGTAATCAGGGTCTATTTTAAGAAACCATATCCCAAATCCCCTTAGATTCATTTAGGTGAATTTGATTCATATCTTTAGCAAATCAACATGTCTAAAATATTCTTCAAATCACCATTCTACCACATAGATTTAGGTACCAAATAAATTACACATTATTTTTGACAAATACACCTTCACTTACAAACAAGGTATTTCTAATCCAAACAAGGTATTTCCAATCCAATATCTCTTCTTTCATGTAACTTGATTATGGCTGAGCCATTCAACACTTTTGGCAAATCCAAATGGCTCTACCTAGGCTCTACCCTTAGTAGATTTTGAATAGCTCTATGGAAGGGAGAGACAAATCATTCTACCTATGATAGAGCCAAATGACTCTTTCCACAATAGAGATGAATGGCTCTACTGGTGGTAGATCATAATTGCTCTACCTATGATAGATCCAAATGAAAAAAAATAAATTTAGATCTATTATTGATAGCCATTTGGCTCTGCTATAGGTAGAACCACTCTACTCTCCCACCAGTAGAGTTGTCTAGATCTACCAAGGGCAAAGCCATTGAAATCTACCACTAGTAGATCAGTTCAACTTTGCTATCTGATTGAATTGTTCATCTCTGTCAAGGGTAGATACATTAGGCTTTGTTATTGGCTGAGCCATTTGACTTTATCATGAGTGTTATTTAGGTAATATCAATATTTTTGGATGACTTGTAAGTGTAGATTCTCTACTACTAGGTTTATGCCCTTGAGAATCGAGCCTTAGGCTTCAACACTCCATAATACATTTAAATCATATGGGATCACCAAAAAAAGTCATTGAAAAATATAAAACCCCTGGTGATATAAAAATTGAACTATTACATGGGTCTAATTTTTATGTCCCCTAAGGTTTCATCTTGTTTGATGTTGACTATTTTTTTAGTTAGTTTGTATGTTTACACATGCATTATGAAGATATAAAAATTCTAATGGATCCCTAACATGGTTACCAAAGACAACTTCACCATTTTTTGATTCAAAGGTACACATACCAAGTATTTTTTGTATATTTAATGATTTTCATTTAAGGTTTGAAATTTTAGTTTCCTTATTCTTTTCCTAGTTCAGCAGTATCATTCGGTAATATCATTTAGTGTTATCATTTAATGCTATGATTCGACCATATCATTTAGTGTGGTCATTTAGCTATGATGTTTAGTTAATTAGCAGTCAAAAATATCAAGACTGATATATACACACACACACATATACATATACATATATATATATATATATATATATATATATATATATATATATGTATGTGTGTGTATGTGTGTACACACACACACACACACACATACCAAGTTTTGTTTGTATATTTAATGATTTTCATTCAAGGTTTGAAATTTTAGTTTCCTTATTCTTTTCCTAGTTCAACAGCATCATTCGGTACTATCATTTAGTGTTATCATTTAATGTTATGATTCAACCATATCAATTAGTGTGGTCATTTAGCTATGATGTTTTGTTAATTAGCATTCAAAAATATCAAGATTGATACACACACACACACATATATACATATACATATATATATATACATATATATATATATATATATATATGTCTGTGTGTGTATATGTATATATATGTATATATACATATATATATACATATACATACATACATACATACATATATGTATGTATATATATATATATGTATGTATATATATATATGAACACACACACACACACACACACACACACACGCGCGCGTGTGTGTGTGGTGAATTAAACTGTTTTTGAAGTTAATACTATAAAGGGTTGATGAGTTAACCCCTAAAATAATATAAATCCTTAAAATTTTGGTGATTTGATTCTATCTACTAACCCTAAAAAATTACCAAAACTAAAATCTAAAAATTGTAATATTTGTGAATTAAAAAATATTCATCACTAAAAAAGCCCTGGTAGTAATACTCCAACCTATGAGCCTGAGACCCCAAATAATTCAATTGACTTAATATTGAAAATGGTTCAAAAATTGAGCATTGATTTTCATAGTTGTAGAATCAAATGGGTAATAATGAGAAGTCTAGTATGAATTTCTCTTCTCAAGCGTTTAATAAACCTCTAGGTAGGTTTCATGATGAGTCATCTAAGGACATACAAATGATTTTTTATGATGTAGATTTGGCTGATCATTTTAATGTTTTTGATACATCTCAAGATGGAAGAGACACATATGGAGTTGCCCCTAACCAAGACAATATTGTAGGTACATCTAACTCTTCAGAGACATCTTGATCTTTCATGTTGGAAACCTTTGGTTCCCCATTTGAAGATGAGGATGAAGATCAAGCACTTGAAGAAGTTACATCTAAGATGACTTATATTCTTAAAGATGTGAAAGACATTTCAATTAAATACCAACAAAAAATCATCATTGAGACACCTGTAGATGAAGAAGAATAGTTTTTAGAAGTTTCTCAAGGATTTATAATGGTGGATATAGATCAAGTATTAGATAATACTTATTCAGAGGGTAACTAAGAAGATAACCCATGTATATTCATTATTGAGATGGAGAATACTCATAAAGAAGATGATCATTAACAATAGTCATACCATAATTTCTTGAATAAAATCAAGGAGCTTAAGATAGTGGATGCTGGGATAGAACAACATATTAATTCTCCATTTGAGGATTACACCAATGGCTTAGATATTAAATAAGACTATACCATTTGGGAGATCCTAATATAAGATGGGTTAGAACTTGGTTAGATAGAAGAGATGCCTTTCTTCATCAAAGGTGAAGATAAAACAAGCATAACAATTCAATAATTCTCATATGACTTCATGAAAAATATAGAGGTATGAAACCAACATGTTTATGATGATGAGATTCTAGATGAACATCATTCAGTTGACCAGGATGAAGAAACATTTTAAGATGAATTGGAATATTTTTGTGCAAAGATTTGTAGTCCACTTCCACCTCAAAAAGAACCTAATGAAGACATTAGTTAGAGGATACAAACTAAACTACCATTATTGAGTAAAGATGATATAAGATAATACTTATCTATGAATGAAGTAGGACTAACACTCCTATAGCAAAGTAGAAGTATTTGGAAGGAAGAGGACTAGATTTTAGACTTATATCTTCGATCCATCTACTTGAAAATAGATATGGGAGTCTAAATCACACCATCCAAAAGACTTAGGCATCCAAACACCCCTATTTATAAAAACATGCCATCAAAAAACACTCAAGTTTCAATGTTTTGTACTAGACTAAATAATTTTCCATTTGATCCTAGAGGTAAGTATTTTATGAAGTTAGTATAAGGCTTAGATTAGTTTCTTTCATGTTATTTCTTTCTTTTTTTTTCCTTCTTGTCCCTTCTTTGTATATAATAACTATACATATTTGTTTGCCTTTTGTTATTTTTTATTTGATTCTAAATAAGTCCTTTTAGATATCCCTCAGCTCAATTTTCATCTAACTACTCAAGAGCTTCATAGTTTAGAAATACAGATATGACTTCTTAAAATTGGTTGATCATAAATTACTAAAATATGAGCTTGATGTTGTAGTTTATAGAAGCTATCAAAGACTAATGGATAAGTTAATTGTTCCTTGAGATTTAAAACCATGTTATAATCTAAGCTTGGTTTTAAGAAATATTGCATATGTAGGATGAAAACTTAAACTATTATAATATAGTCATGTTTTCACTTAAAAAACATTAATTTCTTGGGATAATATTTACAGCTAAGGGTGATTATCTGAAAATCAAACACTTGATCAAATCCTTAAACCTAACTAACCTAGTTTCTAACCTTTGCTAGAAAGTAAAAAATGATCTAAAAAATACAAAAATAAAAGATTATTACAAAATAAAAATATTTCTAAGCAAAGGTGATTCTGATAATCTCCATTAGGGATATAAATGTCTGATTGGTAGTAGATCAAGGCCATGAGTGGAGCCAAATGCATCTCTATTCGGGTTATGGATGTTTGGCTAGCAACAGAGAAATACCCAATCCTTCCCTAAGAAAATCATGGTCTTTAATGAGTATTCCAATATCACTGAAAGATAATGTTAATGATTAAAGTCATGAACCTAGAAGTTATTCTCGAATTCCTTTGGCAATTAGTAAGTAGAATCAAAGCACACATCCAACATGACTAGGTCTTGATGTTTGATCCTAATTCTACACATGCAAGATTTATTCTAGCCATGACTTAATCCTAATAATAGTGCCTGATCAAATGGAATAATTATCTTATTTATTTGTCTAAAGTATAGTCACTGAATTCTAACATATTTCTATATTTCCCTCAAAAGTCATCATTTTTTGAGGTAAACATACCCTCATTTCTAAAAAATGGGGACCCTTGTGTAAAATTGTACAAATTTTTACCTTGAAATTCAAAATTCACTTGATCAAAGTGTCACTAGCATGTTTGCACATCATTTTTATTTGAAGATCATCCATTGAAACACTTTAAGTTCACTTAAAGTGTCATTTGTCAATTTATAAAGACCATGGACATGTTGCAAACATCATATGGGGTTCTAAAATTGATTGGAATAAGTAGGAAAATGCATGGTATTCATTTTTTCCCTCATTTTGTCCATCTAGACATTTTGGTCAAATAACAGAAAATCTAAATAGGTAGTTTGTTGAAGTCATATCTCACATGTGTGGATGAGTCAAAGAGAAAGCATCAAATGGGTTTGTTCATCTTCATACCAAGATCATATGTGCCAAATTTTATCTCATCCACCAAAGTTAATCAAAATTTATGGATATCCAAATTTGGCCTCTCAGCCAAATTCCATTGTTTTTCCATCCTCAGTGAATTTTGTAGGGTCCAAATAATGCCAGGTGAGGATGTTGGTAAGGCCATAACTTGCATGTGTGATAATTTTAGGAGAAATGGTCAAATTAATTTTTTTAATTTTGATACCTAGATAATATGTGCCAAGTTTTATCTCATGATATGAAGTGAAAAAGAAGAAACAAACGTGCAAAGTTTCCATCCAATACGTTTTTAACTATGTTTTTTGGGTCCAAACAGAGCCCAGTGAGCATATTGGCAGGGCCATATCTCACACATGTGATAGTTTAAAGAGAAATTATAAAATAGGTTTTTTAATATTCATGTCAAGAACATATGTACCAAATTTTATCTCATCAGACAAAGTGAACCAAAATATATGAGGACCCAAAGTTGGCCTTTCAAGAAACTTCTGTTATTTTTCCATAGCAAATTTTTCTAGGTCTAAATAAATTTGAGTGAGCATATTGATGTATTAATATCTCACACATGTTGATGATTCAAGGATAATTATCAAATGTGTTTGTCCATTTTTGTGCCAAGAAGAAATGTGCCGAATTCTAGCTCACACAATAAAGTGCATCAAAAAATACAAATGTGCAAAATTGCCCTCTAAAGCATTTTTTATTATGTTCTTTAGGTCCAAACAGAGCCTACTGAGCATGTTGGAAAGGCCATATCTCACATGTGTGATAGTTTAAATAAAAACAATAGAATTTATTTATTCATCTTCATACTAAGATCATATTAGCCAAATTTTAGCTCATCTTCCAAAGCACATCAAAAGTTATGGTGATCCAAAGTTGGGTCCTCTCACCCAAATTCCACTATTTTTTCAATCATTTTTGACACTGACAGGCACAAGGATGTCATGAATAATCACATGGACCAATCAAATTATAAATTTTATAAGTCTTCTTATAAATCCATTGAAACCAATAAATTTTATGGGTTTGTTCCTTTCAGTAGCAACTCCATTTCCTACAATTTTGGTGCCTTCATGACCTTTGAGCTTCAAGATATAAAATTATAAACTTGGCTAAAAATAGAAGATGTTCATACGGATGTCAAATTTGAGCCTACATAAAAATACATATGAGCTTAAATTTTATGGTCTTTAGAACATAAACTACGTTCATGCGGATGTCAAATGACATTTGTGCGAATGTCATTTTTAGCTCTAAGAATTAGCCAATAGATTTTAAAGGAAGGGTCCCAGGAATTTTGTAGCAAGGCAATACAGTCTATAAGATTTTTATTAATGTAATAACTAAATGAAAAATAATATTTTTATTGGTTTTCAATCTATATTTAATACATGTCTATGTTGAAGTAGGTAAAAAAGAAGTAGCTCCTTAATGAACAACAAGGACTTTATAGTAGTAACTCAGAACTTCAACAACAAAAAGGTCCAAAAGATCAATGAAATAAGAACGTATTTTTATAACCATCATTGTATTACATTATTAAATATGATATTATTTTTTACATATGTAATTTATAAGGTCACATTGGTGATCAGTCAGTTCTTTAGAAAAGATCATTTGTTCTAGAATGTAACAAAAAGGATAGCTATCCTATACACATGTTCAAATGTAACTTGATATCAATAACCAACATGCTACCTTGTATCTTATAAAACTAGCATTTTCATTTGTCAAAAAATGAGGAGAGTTATTAGAACCAAAATTACTTTGTAAACTAGGAGTAGTTAATATAAGCAAGGAATTCTATAAATATTGTCCAGTATTTGCTTATAAAATGTGCTATATCGTTTCTCTCTCAATTGTTTGGTTTCACTTTTAGATTTGAATGGTTCTTATAGATTCTAGATGTGTATATTGGATGTA
>JARHVA010005344.1:1077500-1236504 GCA_037957365.1 Torreya grandis
GATTTTATTACATTTGATTTACTTTCAGATAGTAGATTCATTATTAAGATCTTATGCTTTATCCATTTGGTAAATAAACTTACTTGTTATGATCATTGTTTAAGTAATGTTTAAGATTCATACATATGTTTAACAGAAAAAATGCATGCATAAATATTATTACTATGTGTTGCATGTTTTTATACCTATTATTAGAATAATTAGTATGAATATGTTGGTTAAGATATTGTTAAAATATATCATATTTTTGGTACTAACTAAGCAATGAGATAGACTTCACTAGCTTATTTAGCACCACTAATTCCAAACGAATATAATCTGATCAAGTGGTGTGTATGAATTGATTGATCCTAGATATCAATATCTATTTAAAAATATTGGACAAAATAATGTTTAGATAGACATTGTCATTTCATATGTGTGATTTAAATCTTTGTGAGATATCATGTTAGAACATATTTTATTCAGGGTACACATTATATATTAGAAATCTTATAGCACATGGGTATTGGCATGTCTCTCTAGATTTATGCACCATCACTATCTACCCATCTATGAAGGGAGGGATATTACCTATTTTGGTGATTGTGCAGAGGATTGATGGTCTATGGTTGGTGTGGAAAAGTGATGGGATGATGCTCTCCCTCTCCACTACAGTACTTATTGGAGACTACACTTGAGATTATCATAGATACATGAGTTATAGTGATTCAAGCTCCATGGAGCATTGTATCTATTATTGTATTTATGTTGAGGTATAATTCTTAGTGGAAATGTAACTGATTGATTAATATAAATTAACAATAGTGGATACATTATTGTACTAGTCATGGCTGGATTTTAATATAATTACTTTATTTATGTAGTTATGTTATGTTACATAAAATGCAAGTGATTAGTAATTGTTATTAATACATGTTTACTTATGTCTAATATACTTAGTTAGTATGTTTATATCATAAATTCAATTTTCATGGTGTAATATAATGAAAGAATAAGTGTTATGTAAATATTAAAAAAAATACTTCATTATTTTAGTAAATCCCTATGGGGATGTTACACTCTGCCTCACCATCTATCACCAAGATGGTTAATAAAGTCAAGATGGAGGTTGCTGATGAAGATAATGATCTGATCTCAACATGATAAAGTTCCCTACTATAACAATGAATTATATAGAGTATCTAACTGATAAAAGATATCCATTGATCAAGATGTTATCTGATTCTGATGTAGAGTAAATATTTGAGTGATCTTTAGTTTTGTTATTTTGATACTTTTAGATGATTTATATGATAAAATATTGGTTAAAACTTTAATATGATATTTTATGGTGGTTAAAACATTTGAACAATATATATTTTATGTGAAACATATGAATTGAATTTATCGATAATGTATATGGTTTAATGTTAGATGTATTTAATCAACATTTAAATTGATTTTATTGTTTTAAATATTTAACATGAAATATTTATTTTATATAATTATGACGTCTAAAGGCCCCCATCTATTTAGAGTCTATCTCCAATTTGGTTTATTAATATTTTACTTTGATCTTAAGACTTTATTTAAAGTATTAAATAAATTTAAGCTATAATAAAAATTTAATTGGCTTTAATAAAGTCATTTAGGACTTAACTAATAACTAGATAAAGTTAGTTATAACTTATTTCTCAACCATCTCTTGAGGAAATAACTATAAAATAAGAACAAACTGACATATGAAAGGGAGGAATACTACATAGGTATTATTAAAGACTCTTATTTACTTTAAATTTCATCATTATATTCTTTTTTGTGCAACATCTCTGACATAGAAAAACTTTTGCAAATAGACCAAGGACACATTCTCTGATAGTTAAGTAATATGCTTAATCAGAACATATATATCTAAGTTTCATGTTTAGTTTATAAATTAGCTATTTGAAAGTTGTTAGGTTTAATATATTAAGATGATTGTAAATTTGTAGTCATATACGTAGAATCCAAACTGCTTAACCTAAATACTAATGAAAATGTAGTTAAATTCTGACTGATGAATATCTATTATTGATCCATTCAAATTATATTGGTTTTTATATCAATTATTTATGTATTAAAAACAATATTTCTCAATAAAATTTAGTTTACCTTTGCTAAGGCAACTCTTTTCTAAGACTCACAATAAATTTTGTTTTTTATTTAATTTATTCTATTTTACTTGAGTTATTTTATATGTTGTTTAGTTTTAATTTAAATTAATTAGTTATTCTTAATAGGTTTTTAGTCTTTAACTAATATAGATTAGAATATTATAGCTTTAAATATTTAAGTTTCATTTTCTAAGTTATTCATTTATTTCTTAAATAGGTTTAGGTATAATTCAATTATTATAATAGAGTTAGTTTTCTGTTATAGTTTATTTTCACATTAGATTAAGTCAAGTTTTTATTAGATTTATAAATCATTTATTTAGTTTGTTTCCAAATTAGATTTAATTTTATGTATTATAATTAGGTTGGGTTTTAATTTTTGATTAAGTTGTTTGTTGTTTCTTTGTTTTAGATTTAGTGTCTTGTGTGATAATGTTATTTATTATCTCAATTTTATTCTTGGTATTCATTTCAATATATTTTTCTTATCTTTTAGGTCTTTTTTTCTTTTCTATTGATCTTTTTTTAGTGAAATGTGAAGATTCCAAAGCATTTGATAAAATATAAATATATATAAGGAACATAAATATTCCTTTAAGAGATTATCTTTTTCATAGGTCTTCTTTATTAAATAGGTTAGATTATATACTCACATCTATTTCTTTCATCTGACTTAAACACAATATTTGATTTTTAAGTTTATAACGGAGTATTGATTAGTATTTGACATACTTGTTATTTCATAGAATATTTAAAACCCATTTACACATTTTAGATCATTTATAAATTTTAGAATTAGGATCATATGAATCTACCTTAAGCTTCATGATAGGCAAAAGAGATGATTTATCAATGTGATAATTTTGATCGATAAAAAATTTATCAACTCCATTGATGATTTATTTAAAAAGTTTTGTTTTCTTGTCTATTTTAGTTTAAGTTGTCTATGACCATTAGAGGTTCACACCTAATCATTCAAACCTTAATTGATATTATTGAAGATCAGGTTGACATCACTTCTAATCTAACTTGTTTATCTTGATATAATAAGCCTTACAATTTATATCATATAATTAAAGTAATTAAAAAAAAATTAGAAGAAGTAGATGTTATTGACATTCATGTAAATATTACACATGAAAGACAAAATCATATTGAAGAAAATAATCATAGAATTATACTTGAGATTGAAGATATTTTTTGTTAAACCTTGACCTAGAATTTTTTTTTTAGATTCCATTCATCCTAAAGATTTTATTGTTCCTATTGATCATAATATAAGTCAACTTGATAAAGTGATTAAATCAGTTGAAACTTTACATGGAAGAAGATCAAGCACAATATCAAAGGGTTTAAAATTTGATTTCAGGTCTTTAAAACAATAAAAAATAAGTAGAAGCAACTGATGATGAAAATGATTCAGATGATGACAATGATTATCCCTTATCCAATCCTTGGATTCATGGAAATCCAATCAATATTGGTGCCTATCCAAGTACATTACATTCATTAAAGGGACTCAACATCCCTAATTTTCTTGGAAGCCTAGTGAGTTATGGAAAGATCACTTAGATGATTTGAAATTAGTTTGAGCTACCCTTGATATTATTAATAAAAAGTGTTTTCCTAACATACTTTTGAAGTTAAAGAACATCAATCATTTATTAGTCTCTTGACAAGTGTCATCAACACTTCAAAATATATTGAATATTGGTTATAGTTGTGTTTTATTAAACAAAAAAAGTATTTAGATTTATTCAATGAACTAGTTTATATTTCAATTGATCTAAGTGAAACTATTTATGTGTTCATAAGTATATTTACTATATTACGTTAGAAAATTCCACCAAATGTTTGACTATCTAAAAGGTTGTCAATATTATATTTTTGTACTACTTTCCCTTTAAAGTATAAAATGCCTATAAAGGATAAATATATTATAGGCTATGATGAAACTATAACTTTTTGTATAGAACATGAAAAGAAATTAAAATGAGTTGATTTTATAGATAGAACTGTAACATGTGTAAATTTAGATAATAAATAAAATTTGAAATCCATTCATAATCTTAGTAATGAATTGGTCATCATCAAGTAATAATTAAATGATAAGCCATATTCATCACGTAAGTCATCATTTCCACAAAAAAATAAAATTGAAGAAAAGGTTTTTTATTGTAATGTTTGTGAACCAAATCATGATCCAAATATGTGTATATTTGTTCAAACATTTAAAATATATATTCAAGAAAATCAAAGTATCTCAATTTATTTGGATGATAATATAAACATGTGTGGGATTAGTGAATCTTTAGAGGACATAAAAACCATAAATACTTATGTTTTTAATATTAGATAGAAATATTATTTTGATTCTAATACAAATAAAAAAATCAAAATTCTTCTTAAAAGAAAGATAAAGCTATGAATATATATAATAATGCATCAGATAACGATGTAATGAATTCTAGACATAATGATCCTTTATCCATAGGTTTTAATAACATTCAATATACTCCTTCTAAGCTTAAAAGTTATACACATATACATCATCCAGATGTAGGGTCTTATAATATCATTGATGATTTTTGCACTATAAAAGCAATATTTTTATTATTATAGGCTACTAATTTGCTAGGACAGTTTGACAAAAATAATGAGGCTATTAAAAGTCTAAATTCTAAATATGTTTTATGATTTTAGGAGGAAAAATAAAATAATGAACAAATTTAGTTAGTAGTTTTTGTTCAAATGTATGGTCCTCCTATAGATTACATACCACCATTTTATATATCTATAAAAATTACAGATAAACTCATACATAACTACATTTTATATACAGGTTCATTAAAGAATACTATGCTAAAATTTATTATTAATCAATAAGGTATGTATTATGAAATGAATAATAGGAGTCTTATAGATTTTGATTCACACCAAAAAATGTTGTGGTAAGTTTTGAGATCTTGTGATCAAAGTTGCTCAAGATGAAAGGATTAGATGTATGACTAATGTTAAAATTCTAGACATCCTTAAGAATTATGCAATGTTTTTTGGTAGAGATTAGTCTAAATCAATTGGGTTATTTGTTGGAAAAGACACTACGTGGGTTATAATTAGAAATGAAATTGATTTTATTCAAAGAAAAAATTAGTTTAGTAATCTTATTGACATTATACCTCTTATTGTTGCTTATGTTGAAATAGGAATTGGTAAATATGTGTTACTAACCCTTTACGTACCAAAACAACATTAAAATGTCCTTTTTAAGAGTGATTTATGGACTTTATATTTTGATGGTGCTTATTCATAAGCTAGTAGTGGTGTAGGATTTTTTCTCATTTCTCCTATAGGTAGATTTTTTCACTATGATTATATGTTCTCTTTTGATATTACTAATAATATAGTAAAATTTGAATCCTTATGTCTTGTTTTGGAAAAGGCTATAAAATTGAAAGTTAAACAATTAGAGTTCTTTGGTGATTTCAAATTAGTTATTAGATAGATAAAGAAAATTTATAAAACAAACCAAACTCATCTTCATCGATATACTAAAAATATTTGATCTTTACTTGACTATTTTGAAGATTTTAATATCACTCATATGCATAGTGAATTCAATATACATTTTGATAAACTTATTTTTTAATTTAACCCTACCATGAGTGACATAGAGCCTATTGTTGATTTTTCATTATTAGAGATTATTATACTTAAAATTCTTGACTTAAATGAAAACTAACATATTTTTAAATATGATTAACATATTGATGATTTTATTAAAAACATTTATTATGATAACGATGATTATGTTCTTAATTATGGAGACTATTTGCAGCTGAATACTAATAAGTTACTAGTTGGTTTGGTGAGTTTAGAATCCATATTTACTCCAAACTATTAGCCTAAGATCTCACATACAGAAGAATATTCTAGGAGAATTATTAGAGAGATAATCCTAATAAATATTGGAACTGAAGAAGAATCAAGGTTTGTTTATTTGGAAAAACAATAGATACTTGATGAGAAGGTAAAATCTACTAAACTTTTAAAGAATTTACTGACATTTTTTCCTTATCCTATAAAGATTTAAAAGGGTACGATACTAATCATATAAGACATGACATTCATATTAATTTTTTAATTAAATCAATCAAGGATAAAATACGATGGATAAGCCCTTTACTTGATGACACAATGAACAAAGAGCTTGATAAGATACTTGATGGTGGTGTCATTTTTTCTATAACATATTTTGAATGGGTTGTTAATCTAGTACATATGCATAAAAAAAATAGATATATTAGACTTTGTGTAGACTTTAGAGATTTAAATAAGGCTAGTGTAAAGGATAATTTTCTTCTTCCAAGTATTGATCAAATTCTAAAATAAGTTGCAAAATTTAAAACGATGTCTTTGCTTGATGGGTTTTTTGGTTATAAACAAATATTTATCAATCTAGATGATAGACACAAGACAACCTTCACAACTCAAAGATGAACTTTTAATTTTAATATAATTCCTTTTGGTATCATGAACATAGGTTCAATCTTTCAATGATCTATGGAAGTATCTTTTGATTATTTAATTGGCATTGTCATGCAATTCTACTTAGATAAACTTACAATCCATTCTAAAATGAGAAATAAAAATGTAGATCACTTATGTGAAGTATTTGAAATATGAATAAGATATGGTATTTCCATTAATCTTAAAAAATATATTTTTTGTATTACTAAAGACACATTATTAGGACATGCTAGTTTTAATGATGGTATTTCAATTAATCTTAAAAATGTTAAAGAAATTAAAGAATTGTAGCCACATAAAGATCAGTCCGGTCCTAAGTCTTTATTTGGAAAAATAAATTTCATTCATAATTTTATATTATATTTTGATGATAAACCAAATCCTTTACATATTTTGTTAAAGAAAAACTAGTCACATGTGTGGGATATAGGAATCGATTTTACTTTTAATAATGTGAATCATGTCATTATAGATGCACCTGTGTTTACTGAACCTAATTTGTCTAATCCCTTCATTATTTATGTCAATACAATGGATAAATATATAAGTGTTTTGATAACCTAAGAATACAAAAATGATGATGAAAAACCTATTGGATATATGAGTCAATTTTTTAAAGACATAAAAAGCTAGTACCCTCTTATTGATAAATTTATTTTATCTCTGATTTTTTCCTTAATTAAATTTCATCATCTCTTGATGGGAGATAAACTTATCGTGATATCCAATGTACCTATTTAATCCTTCTTTTAAAGCAACCCACTATTCAAAGAAGCTTAGCAAAGTGAATTGAAATAATTCAGGAGTTTAACCCTGAATTTGAAACATCTAAAACTATTAAAGGAGATAAATTAGAAAAACATTTGGCTAAAAATTATTATTCTATTATAAATGTTTTTTTTTAATCTATTGATGATTTTATAAATACAAAACCTCATTTTTAGTCTATGAAGGTTATCGATTTAAAAAAAAAAAAAAAAAAAAAAAGAAAAAAAAGAAAAAAAATTGGACTTGAAATGAAATATTAGGACTGTTTGATAGCTGAGGATGATTGGTATCATTATCTTGTATATTATTTTCAAAATTAGGCTTTCCCTAATAATTTAGATAAAAGATAAAGGAGATAATTGAGAGTGTAGGCTTTAAAATTCTATATGCTAGAAAGTTTTTTTAATAGAAATTGTGATGACATATTGCTAAGGTGTCTTAATCATGATCAAATTCAAAAATTTCTTAGAGAATGTCATGAAGGTAGTTGTGGTGGTCATTATGTTAAAAAAAAATATTTTTTATAAGATTTTATGTACATGTTATTATTGGCATACATTTTTTCAAGATGCTTATCAATTGGTACATTCTTGCATGCCTTGTCAATTTGTGTTGTTAGGGATAGATTACCAACAATGCCTTTGAATCTTAAAATTCATAAAAACACCATTTACTAAATAGAGAATTGATTTTATATTAGACATTCATTCTCCTTCCACTATCCATAGATGTATCCCAACTATGACTGATTATTTTACAAAATAACCTAAATTAAAAGATTTAAAAACTTTAGTTACATCTGAAGTTATTTCATTCCTTGAAAATTAGATTTTTTCTAGATTTGGTGTGCCTTATGAAATTATTTTAGATAATGGTCCTCAATTTGTTTCAAATGAATATTTAAAATTTTAAGAAAGTTAATATTTTATTTCTAGTCATTCTTCTAAGTATTACCCTCAAGGGAATGGACAAGTTGAGTCTATGAATAAATTCTCATTTCCATTATGAAGAAAATAGTTTCTAAGAATTAAAAAATGGCATCTTACTATATTTTAATCATTAGGGGATTATTGAACCATTGTTAAAAAAGCTATATGATATTCTCCTTTCATACTAATTTATGGTTTTGAAGCTACATTACAAATAGAGCTCCAAATTTCATATGTTCATACTAATTTACAATATTTATCAGAAGATACAAATTTAATTAAACAAATACTTAATGATTTAATAGCATTAGATGAAAGTAAAACTGTTGCTTTACAAAATTTGGAAGAAGATAGAATAAATTTGAATATTTTTTTTTTGATAAAAAGGTTTCTAGTAAAACATTTAAAGTTGGTGATCTTGTTATTTATTGGGATAAATCCCATGAAGATCTAGGTAAGCATCATAAGTTTGACTCATTTTGCTTGGGACCATACAAGATTGCTACTATACTTAGAAAAAATACTTTTTATTTACAAAATATTGAAGTAAATTGATTGCATTATTTAGTTAATGGACTTCATTTGAAGTTATTTTATCAATAACTCTTTTCCTTCATTTGTTTGTTTATTTTGGTTTTGTTTGTTTCATTTTTTGTTTTCTTTTAACTTGTGTTTTATTTTCTATTATTTTTTTCTTTTGAATGGATCAATTTTGATTACATCAATAAAGTTATTCATCATAATGAAGAAAAAGTATATGGAGACTACTATATTTATGTAAGTATATAATGATGGTAAGATATTTACATAACATCAATTAGATTTTTTTATTTATAAATTAGCTTGAATTGGTTATTAATGTGTTTAAAGTATTAATTATTTTTAAAAATTGTGTTTAATACTTTTACATTTGATTGTATATCTAGTAAAAAATTATCTATCTAATTTATCCTTCTCTCCATGCCACACTAACCGAACACTTCATCTGTTAAAAGACTTTATTATTTAAGGGGTTCATTTCTAGCTACCTGAGAAATGATTAAATTGGATCACACTCTCAGGTGTTTTGTCTTTAAATAGGATTTTTATTTTATTTTTGATACCTCATTTCATTATTGAAATAAGATAACAAGGTCACCAATGTTGTGCCTATTTCTTACATCCCCTCTTTTATTTTCTAAAATAAAGTGTATTATGTGGTTTTGTCATTTTCATGACTTATGTCATGACATCTAAAACTACTGGTATGGGGATCCTAATTTGTTTCATCATTTGAGTATTCATTATTATGTTGAATTTTTATTATGACTACTACATTTAATGAAATTATTAATCTAAATTATTAAGTGGTTTCGAAAGCATTAAGTGGACTCAATAAAAACATTAAATATGTACAGAAATTTGTAGAAAAATAGTTTGTTTGATACTATGAATATAATGCTTAGTTGTCATAAATTTTAGAGGCATTGATGATTTGATGTAGGATTAATATATAAATGTCAATTATGATAATTATATCCTAAGTTGAATTATTTATGTTAGATTTATTTATATTAGATAATGTTATAATTTTAAGGGTATTATGATTTTTTAAATAAAATATATAACTATGGATTATTTGATTTAAATTTGAATATAACTATTGATTATTTAGTTTAAATTTGAATTATTTAAACCTAAGTGTTTTTTAACCTAAAGACCTAAGGATCAAATGTTAATATACCTATGGAAATTGGTGGAAATGGTAATAAAGGCTAATAAGTTGGTAAGAATGGAAACCTATAGTGACTTGGGTAATTAATCAACTTAGGGGTCAAAGTAATGGATTGAAATCATGTTAGCTAGCAGATTTGTGGATTCAATGCTTTAGAGATATGGTTATTTCTTGGAGATTATTTTTAAACCCATGAATTTTATGTAAATTTAGGTATGTGGTACATACATCATTTCAAGGAGATTAGCAAAAGTTTTGGTGGCAACAATAGTCATGATTAAGTTAGTAGAGTTGTTAAAAGAGTTAGATAAAATTGGTAGTAAGGTACTGACATTTTGATAGCCAATTTTGGAAACACGTAGCATAGATAATTATCAAATATCCTAAGTGATTCAAAAATAAGGGGGAAATTTTACAAAAAACCATTATCTGGCTCTAGTCTTTCAAATGTTCAAATTCAATGCTTGTCTTGTCTTGAAGGTTCCATCCATAATTCAGTCTTTCTCTTGGTTCCCTTTATATTATATAATGTTATAATTTTAAGGGTATTATTATTTTCTAAATGAAATATATAACTATGGATTATTTGATTTAAATTTGAATATAACTATTGATTATTTAGTTTAAATTTGAATTATTTAAACCTAGGTGTTTTTGAACCTAAAGACCTAAGGATCAAATGTTAATACACCTATGAAAATTGGTGGAAATGGTAATAAAGGCTAATAATTTGGTAGGAATGGAAACCTATAGTGACTTAGGTAATTAATCGACTTAGGGGTCAAAGTAATGGATTGAAATCATGTTAGCTAGTAGATTTGTGGATTTAATGCTTTAGAGATATGGTTATTTCTTGGAGATTATTTTTAAACCCATGAATTTTATATAAATTTAGGTATGTGGTACATACATCATTTCAAGGAGATAAGCAAAATTTTTGGTGGCAACAATAGTCATGATTAAGTTAGTAGAGTTGTTAAAAGAGTTAGATAAAATTAGTTGCAAGGTACTGACATTGTGATAGCCAATTTTGGAAACACGTAGCATAGATAATTATCAAATATCCTAAGTGATTAAAATTTAAGGGGGAATTTTTTTTTAAAAATCATTATTTGGCTCTAGTCTTTCAAATGTTCACATTCAATGCTTTTCTTGTCTTTAAGGTTCCATCCATAATTCAGTCTTTCTCTTGGTTCCCTCTGTAATAGTTTATTATACACTTTAGAGAAACTTCTTGGTTTCATTATACATATCTATTTTCAATAAAATTTACTCCTAAACTCATTTCATAACACTGGTCTCTCATTAGCAATTAACTCTTCTTCTAATTCTCCACTTTGCACACCTCTTAGGTCTCAAGGACCAAAACTTGGTATAGGTCTCAAGGATTCAAAATATTTGTATGTATGGTTTTATATGGTCAAATAAAACCTACTTGAACCCATTTTAAATTGATCAAACACAAACCAACTTTCTATTTCACATATAAGGTTCATCTTGGTCTCCTTGGGCTTGTAGCATTTTTTATGCATTTTCCCTTAATATGATCAAACTAGGAACTCTATTTAATATCTAAAATAATTTATAGTAAAATTTTATCCTCTTTAAATTATGTGTTAAGTTTCATGACCTAATTCCACATTTAGACCACACTTCCTTTGTTAATGTCCTCTAAAGTAGGCCTATTAGACTTAGTCTATGCACATAGTGATAGTTCCATACCGTACAGACCTAAAATAATCCCAAAACATAAAAATATTATATAGGTAATCATAAAAAACTATAATATTAGTTTTCATTCATTTTTATGGTTTAAACTTTTTTAATCCACAAAATCCTAATTTAGAGCTTCTCTTCCACTGTAAAGTCCCAATAGCCTACATAATTCATTTTCTTGATTTTATTAGTTATTAAAATTTAAAAATGACCTTAAAAATGTATATATAAATGTAAATCACATTATATAATAGTTTATAACCCATATCCCATCCATTCTATGCTTCTAACAACCAAAACTTACTTGACTATGTGTTTTTATTGACTATGCAAGCCAAATGAACCTCCCAATTGCAATGAATTGTTTCTAGAGATATTCAAAAGTACCTAAGACCATAATTTTTTTAAAAAAACCAATATATTTATTTATAAACATACAAATAACTTCAATACAACCTATCAAATCTTTCTCCTCATGAAACTCAAAGATCTAAGTCCCAATATAGGACTGTGTGTTAACTCAGGAAAGTGTCTTGCCAATAAGTTACAATATTAAACTAGAGGTTTATTTTGGATACTATCAAACCTTTAAAAATTTTAAATAATTATAAAAATAAACACCATCACTCTCTTGTTTAACTATCACTTTATCTACTTGGCCATGCAAATAGGATTCTCTTAACTAAGAAAATAGGGTATGACTGTCACACTAAAGATATCACTTTCTTAAAGTCTATGTATTGGCTTCCATTACTCATTTTTAACTAAAAATATATATATATAAATTAAAAATTTTACTTATCAACCATTTCCCACTCATGTTGATGGTTTGTGTCTTAATAACTAAGCTTTTACCATGTTTCTTGATTATGACACATTTTGTAAGGTTTCTATGATTCAATGGACTTTTACTCTCAGTTACTCCTTTTACATAGGTTATCACAACCATTTTAATTTATATAAAATATCAACACATACAAGGGTGTATTCCATGATGAACTCCACCTTATAACTTTTAGTAAAACACTTAGATACCTTATTTAAGACTATGACCTATAGCCACTTTTTGGTTGTCTCCATCAACCAACCAACAACATGCAACTCCACACAAAATTCAACATACACATGGCCTCAAGGGTCTTGAAGTACAATGTATGATTCAAAATAATTCATTGATTTTCAACAACATACAATTCTAGAACTAATTCTTTCTTTATTCATTTTATTCATCAAAACTTTACATGTTTAGTCTATTATAGGACTCTATTACCATTCTTGAGGAGTCTTTTACCATTTTCACATTCTCAAGTTCTCCTCATTATTCTTGGAGATATATATCTCCCTATTATCTATTCATATGCCATCTAACCACTAACTAAAATGTCTTTTCTCTCAACTTCAACATATATTTTGTTGGTCGTTACACCAACTTGCTTACCATAACTAACTCAATGTACCAAGGTGATTTTAAATTTTTTCTTATGACTTATCTTAAGATCTAAACATGAAATGTATGAAAACCTCCTTGTAATGACTTTAATGGATCCATAAGCCAACTTTTTTCACCTATCCTCTTCAACCCATGCTTATGACCCTCTTAGCCTTGGTTGTAATATTTAAATTTTCAAATCCCAATTTTGGAGGGAAAACTCCTAGAAGCTATATAACACACCTTGAGGACACCAAATGAACCTTATAGGGTCACATAATCACATTGACATAAAAATTTGACCAATTTTAAAATATTATTATAAAATACACAAAAATATTATTCTTTTAGCTTGATGCTCCTGCATCATACTCCCCAAGAGGGAGAAAAATTGCACCACCAACCTTATTTTTTTCCTTCCAGATACACATTTTAGGGTCCTTCATACTCACTAAAATGTTATTCTTATTTTTTTGATCCTTTCATTTCGATAAAATCTTGCATTTATTCCTCAATCTTCCTACTTTCTTGGGATACACTTATAACATGATCCTCTTATGATCTTTTCATGTTCTTTGCCACAAAATTGCTTCCTTGTACCTTATCGGGTTGCCATTTGCTTCTATTTTTACCTCCTATATTCTTCATTCCTTAGTTATCTATCATGCCAACTTGGTGTTCCTTTACATTTGTTCTTTGTCTCCATACTTGTGCTTGATTTTCACCTATATTCTTGCCTTGATTGACCTCTTGTTTGATGTTCAACTCTTTATTATTAATACGTATTTATTTTAGCCACTTAGGCCAGACATATACATTCCTTTATGCTCTCCATTAGGGCTATAATTTTTTCTTAGCCTTCCCAATCTATATATTATCTTTTAATTCTTCATAGATACAATCATATTGACTACTCAAACACTCATTTACCTCAAAAGATGACTACTACAAGCTCATATCTTCATTAATGTCTTCAAGTTTTGGCCTCTTGTCTACATGGTTAGAAATCTAAAGTTGAAGAAATTTTACTACTTTACAAAAGATGGAAGAAGATAAAAAAAATTGAAAAAAAAAATTATAAAAAGGTTTCTAGTAAAACATTTAAGGTTTGTGATCTTGTTATTTATTGGGATGAAGCCCATAAAAAATTAGGTAAGCATCATAAGTTTGATTCCCTTTGGTTGGGACCATACAATATTTCTTTTATACATGAGAAAAACTCTTTTCATTTATAATATATTGAAGGAAATTGGTTATGATATTCAATCAATGGACATCATTTGAAGTTATTTCATCAATATCTTTTTTCCTTTGTTTTTTTGTTTGTTTTGGTTTTATTTGTTTCATTTTCTATTTTCTTTTGACTTGTGTTTTATTTTCTATTATTGTTTTATTTTTAATGGATCAATTTTGGTTACATCATCAAAGTTATTCATTATAATGAAAGAAAAGTACATGAAGACTGTTATATTTCTATAAGTATACAATGATGGTAAGATATTTATATAACATAATTCAGATTTTTTTATTTATAAATTAGCTTGAGTGGGTTATTAATGTGTTTAAAGTATTAATTATATTTTAGAATTTGTGTTTGATACTTTTACATTTGACTGTATATCTAGCTTAAAATTATCTATCTAATATATCCTTCTCTCTCTGCCACACTAACTGAACACTTCATCCCTTAAAAGACTTTATTATTAAAGGGGTTCATGTTGACCTACCTAAGAAATGATTAACTTGGATCACACTTTCAGGTGTTTTGTATTTAAATAGGAAAATTTTATTTTTAATACCTCATTTCATCATTGAAATAAGCTATCAAGTTCACCAGTGTTATGCCTATTTTTGACATCCCCTCTTTTTTTCTAAAACTTAGTGTATTATAGGGTTCTATCATATTCATGACTTATGTCATGAAATATAAAAATAATAGTATGGGTGTCTTAATTCATTACATCATTTGAATATTCATTATTATGTCAAATTTTTATTATAACTACTACATTTAGTTAAATTATTAGCCTACATTATTAATTGGTTTTGAAAGCATTAAGTGGACTCAATGAAAACATTAAATATGTACAAAAATTGTTAGAAAAACAATTGGTTTGATCATGTGAATATAAGGCTTAGTTGTCATAAAATTTAGAGGCATTGATGATTTGATGCATGGATTGATAGATGAATGTAAATTATGATAATGTTATCATACGTTGAATGATTTACATTAGAATTATTTATATTAGATAATGTTATAATTTGTAAAGGTATTATGATTTATTATATAAAATATATGATTATGGATTATTTAATTTAAATTTGAATACAACTATTGATTATTTGGTTTAAATTTGAATTATTTAAACCTAAGTGTTTTTGAACATAATGACCTAAGGGTCAAATTTTAGTGGACATATGTAAATTGGTGGTGATGGTAATAAAGGATAATAAGGTGGAAGGAATGGAAACCTATAGTGACATAGGTAATTAATCAACTTAGGGTCAAAGTAATGGATTGAAATCATGCTAATTGGCATATTTGTGGATTTAATTCTTTGGAGATATGGTGATTACTTGGATATTGTTTTTAAACCCACATATTTTATGTAATTTAAGTATGTGGTACATGCATAATTTTAAGGATATTATCAAAAAAATTGGTGGAAGCAATATTCATGATTAAGTTAGTAGAGTTTCCAAAAGAGTTAGATAAAGTTGGTAGCAAGGTACTAATAGTTTGACAACAAATTTTAGAAACATGTAGCCTAAGTAGTTATAAAAGATCATAAATGATGTATAGGTAAGGGGATAAGTTTCCAAAACATCATTATCTGGCTCTAGTCTTGCAAAAGTTCACATTCAATGTTTTACTTGTCTTGAAGGTTTGATATATAATTCATTCTTTCTCTTGGTTCCCTTTGTACCAATTTATTATACAATTTGGAGACACTTATTGGTTTCATTTTACATCTTTATTATAAATAACATTTATTCCTAAAGTCAATTCATAACATTGGTCTCTCATTGGCATTTAACTCTTTTTTTAGTTCTCCACTTTACACACCTCTTAGGTCTCAAACTTGGTATAGGTCTAAAGGATTCAATATTTTTATATGGATGGTCATATATGATTAAATAAAACCTATATAAACCCCTTTAAATTGATCAAACACACTCCAATATTCTATTTCATAAACAAGGCTAATCTTGGTCTCCTTGGGCTTGTAACCTTTTTTATGCATTTTCCCTTAGGTTGATCAAACTTGGAATTCTATTGAAGATGTAAACTCATCTATAGTCATAGTTTATCCTACTTTAGGTGTGTGTCAATTTTCATGACCTAATTCCATATTTAGACCATACTTCCTTTGTTAATGTCCTCTAAATTAGGCTTATTAGCCTTAGTCTATGCACACAGTGGTGGTTCTATACTATACAAAGCTGGTAATAATATCAAACCATAAAAATATTCAATAGGGGATCAAAACACACTATAATATGAAGTTTCATTCATTTTGGATGGTGGAAATTCTTTTAATCCACAAAACCCTAATTTAGGGCTTCTCTTCCACTATATAGGCCCGAGAGCCTACATAATTCATTTCTTGAGTTTAGTAGTGATTAAAAGGACCAAAATACCTTTAAAATGTCTATATCAATTTCATTAAACTTATATGATAGTTCATAACCCCTATTCTATCCATTCCATGCTTATAGTGACCAAAACTCAATTGATTGTGTAAGGCAAGGAATCTCCCAATTGTAATGTAATTGTTTATGGAGAACATCACAAGGACCTAAGAACCTAAATAGGTATGCATAACCACTATATTTATTTATAAACATAAAAATACCTTCACTCCAACCTATTAAATATTTTGCCTCATGAAACTCAAAGTTCTAAGTCTTAATATAGGACTGTGTATTAACTCAGGAAGCTATGTCTTACCAATAAGTTACAAGATTACACCAAAGGTTTGTTATGGATAATATAAATCCTTTAAACATGTCAAATCCTTATCAAACTAAACACCATAACTCTCTCTTTTATCTATCACTTTGTCTACTTGGCCATGTAAATAGAGTTCTCTTGATTGAAAAAATAGGGTATGTTTAGTCATATAAAATGTCAAAATTGGTAGCTTGAGTGTGGTTTATGACACCCAACCCATAGGTCCATATTTCATGCTTTGATGACCCTTCTAGACACGTTTTTAGTTATTCCCAATCATTCATAGACTTTTGATACCTGATTCTAGCTTAGCCAGGCTACATTTCTAATGTTAAGTCCATCCCCTTATGTCCTAAACCTATAGGATGGGGATGTTGGGGTTAGACTATAGCACTAGCCCCTAAGGTATCCCATTTCTAGCACTTTTTTCCAATCACATTTTGAGCCCAGATGACCATTTCCTTTTGATTCCTCTTCTTCATTATGATGGCCTAATGTGAATACATTGAACCCATGACTAATAGATCTCTATAAAATCCCATTCAAAGTTTATTTAGAAGGGGTTGGAAAATATTATAAAATAAAACAATAATATAATCAATACCACTAAGGAAATTTTTCCTATTCTCTATATACATCCATCCAATATAACCACCAACATATTCAAACCCTCATACCAGTCCATAGCTACTTCAAGCACACCTATTTTAGTATATTTACATCCGCATAAAACTATTACACAAAGCACATCAAGTGGGAGAAATACATATGGATTGATCCCTCTTCAAATAATTAGTATTTTTGTATCATTCCCACACAAGGGGTGTAGATACACATTTAGTGCATCTTACACACAGTAACCTGCCCCCCCCCCCCCGCCCGCCACCTCTTTCTCAAGTTTCATTTAATCATAATGAAGGTCTAAGGTTTGAATATTAAATATTGTATAAAAGGATCTCCATAAAAATTCAAGATCCAAAATTTCATAGGCAAGATCACACATGGAAAATGGATAAAACCCAAAAAACTTAGATGTTTGTGACTAGTTTGGATAATAGAGGTAAGACCTGGACTATATCGTCAGACCTTGAAGTGTACTATTTTTGGTGCTTCTATCCTTTCATTGAATGAAATACATATCCTGGTTAATGATACTATCTTAGTCTTGAAAAACTAATATTAGCCTTTGTCTTAGCTGTGTTAGCCTAATTTTAAGATAAGTTGCATTTCTCCTCTTACATTACTATTTTTAGAAAGTTATGAACGTTAAATAAATTATACAAATTAGTAGTTAAATTATTAAAATATTATTTACTGATTTAGTTAGGTCATACCCTTAACTAAATTAGGAATAAGACTCTAATATTACAAAAAGATGAACTCGACTTACTTCATTTATGCATAAAAACCCTAGAAACCCTTGGGTAAATTTCTTCTATTTTTTCCAGTTTTTTTATTTTTCCTAAATATTTAAATTAGAATTTCCATTTTAAATTTTAAATTTTCCATAGTAATTTTTAAAATAATTTTCTCTCAAACCCTAGTTGTACATACTAGGTCCCTCAAAACCTTAAATACCCTAGGGTTTTCCTTCACATATTTTGTGCAAAAATTCAATTATCAAATTTTTGATTTTTGTATAATTTTTTATGAATTTATTTCATTCAAAATTATTTTATAATTTATATTATTTTAATAATTTTCAAAAATTTAAAATCCCAAATTAAAAACTTAGAATTTCAAACTAGGTCCTCAAACCCCAATCCTTCCTCCCTTTCAATTTTTAGAAAAAAAATTAGAATTTTTACAAATTGTTTGCAGTGTCAAAAATAATTTCAAAATATCTATATTAGTAGTTATTTTTACATTTATTTTCTTAATAATAATTTTCTATATTATCTTTGGTGAAAGCAATAAAATGGCCACTAAGGCACTTCTTCCTCATCCCACAGATAAATTTCTAAATTTTTCTCATAACTATGATAACGAATGGACAAATTTACAAAATTGTACATTAGCCAAAAAAGTGGAAAATGATTTTATTTATAATGAAGACAATTAATATAGTTGTAATAAGGAATATGATGATGCACATGAAAGTGATAGTGAAGAAATAGTAGATGCACTTTTTTCTCTCAAACCTATCTCTTTTCTTCCCTCTTCTAAGGAAAATAATTTTGATAAATGGGAAATGTACTTTTCACCTCATTATCCTATGCACAATTCATAAAATTTACAAATTAGTCATGCACTTCCAAGTGAACCTCTCATTGGTGATAATTTCCTTGCATATGAGCCTAGTCTCTCTCTCTCTTTTGCTACTTCTATGTTCAAATTACAACAATATAAAAGCAGTAGAATCAAAATTCAAATGCATAGTTAAAATGATGTATCTCATTCTTTCAACTCTAATTTGTCACAAGAATGTTTAAATTATAAATATCTTTCTCTTACTTCTCATATTGCAACTAAAAATAATGCATGCAATCCATCCATGGATAACATAGATGTACAGATTATGCCAATTTCACATGACAATTCATTGCATATTAGAAAAGAATTAATATCCTCTCTTACCTCTCTCCCTAGTGATAGTGGAATTGATAATGAGTATGATGGTGAACATGCAAACGAATATGAAAATGAGAGTGAATATGAACAAAACTTTGATTATGATAATGCATTGAATAATGATGACTATTATATACATAATGAAGAAGAAAATGCATCTCATGTTTCTAACTCTTCTCTCACTTCTTTCAAACCTAATGCATTACAAAATGTTCCTTCTACTTCTAATCATGATTCTATTTCAAATGATACACATGTTAATGATAACATCACATATTCTATTCAATTATAATTTAATTCACTAAATAATAGAGATACCAATGAATCTCTTAAGACACCCCCTACTATAGTAGCATCTATTTCTCACTCTTCACTTAAAGAGAATGGTATCCCA
This sequence comes from Torreya grandis, assembly GCA_037957365.1. Classification (NCBI taxonomy): domain Eukaryota; kingdom Viridiplantae; phylum Streptophyta; class Pinopsida; order Cupressales; family Taxaceae; genus Torreya; species Torreya grandis. Next base: position 1,097,645 of record JARHVA010005344.1, read on the forward strand.
CATCCCTATAATAAGGTCCAAGTTACCATTCCTCCAAAGGTTCAAGTGAGCACACCTCCTCTCTATTATCTAATTACTAAATGTAGCATTCCCATGGATAAAATAAATAATAAAATTCAATGTTGAAATGAACCCCTTCAAGATACTAATATACCATCCCAAGAGATTATTTATTTAATGCATGTAGTTGGTGAATTAAAACACCAAGTACACCTCTTAACTTTGGAAAACAAGGCTTATAAGTCTTGGATGGATGCCAATGACTTACATGGTAACCTTCTTTTGAAGACATTTATCAAAGCTTCATTGCCTAAGCATTTCCAAATACCATCATTGACTCAATTTGATAGAATTGGAAATCCATTTATACACCTCCAAGACTTTTGGAATGATTTTCCATCTCAATCAAGTCCTTTTATTCTACTTAAATTATTACAAAAAACATTAGCGGGTGATTCACATAATTAGTTCTTTCATCTACTCCCTGTTGGTTCCTTGCATACATATGATGACCTGGAGGAGGCATTTCTCAGATATTACATATCAAACATGGGTCCTCATGTTACATATGAGAAACTTGCCACATTACATCAAAATTCTTCATATCCTGTTAGTGAGTATATCTTATAATTTAATATGTAGATGTTACGATTGATGTATAAAACAACAAATCTAGAGACTCATAATATCTTTATCAAGAGGCTTTGTTAACCCATCCTAGATCATATATTATATCAGATAGAGTTATCTTTTAGGCATTTATGTTATAAAATTCTAGCCTTGGAGAATAAATTGGAATTAATTAAGGTAGATTCAATTTAGTAGCTTACTCTAGATTTCATAGTAGTACCTCCATAAACAACTCTTAACACATAACATCTACCATGTCCTAAACAAGATATGAGATCACAACTAGAAAAGTAACCAGTTTAGAATAGAGAACCAATATATAGAACACCTCATACAACATGCATTATAGAGAACAATAACAAGACACCACTATAATTTTATTCAGAGTGAGATAGCCCATATGTCATACTATCATCATTACAAGATAGGAGGTTAATCACATTGCCTTCTACTCATCGATGGGATCCACATCTCTTACATAGGCAGCCACATTGACCCTTTTATAACTATCATCATATACATGGACATAGAGATAATGATTATTATGAACTTGGGGATTGAATTAATATATGTGTTGATAATGACATCATATCATTCACATCAAGGGAACTGATATCTCCTCCATCATGGATCAATAAACCTCATTCCTCCACAATTGAGTCATATTATGACATTCCTTCATAGGAATCATCAGTTACTCATCATGAGAGTAATGTAGTTTAGAAGACACAACCTCATAGGATATCTCTTGTCCCACCTATTCAGAGGGATTGTACACATAGTCCAAACATTTATTAACACACACATGATCACATAACTTCACTTAGTGGGTGATGATGGAGCCAAAGGTCCAACCTTTGTATTCTTGAGCCACTCTCAAGGAATTGATCACTTAACTCCATTCATGATATTACTCTTGGTATAACACATACCAAACATCACTCAACATAACTCAACAACACAACAAGTTTTGTATTGGTCCATGAACCTAGTGAGGTCTATTATTTCTTTTTTCTTCCTCTTTCTCTTACCCATTTTTTATACCTTCTTATTTTAGATATAACATATCTAGTAAGAAATGATATAATCTTTATTCTCTATTATATATTTACATTTCATAATGTACTCTCTCCATGAAAACTTAGCACTAGACAACTTCATGGGTTTCACCCTTCTAGGGAAGTTTAGGTACACTTTCTACTTTTCCTTTATCCTATTATTTCACCTTGCTACATCACTAGAATAAAGAGGTGGGGGGGAATATAGTCATATAAAATTTAAAAAATTCTAGCTTGAGTGTGGATTATGACACAAAACCCATAGGTCCCTCTTGCATGCTCTCATGACCCTTATCGACACCTTTTTTCTTATTCCCAGTCATTCATAGACTCTTAAGACTTGATTCTAGCTCAATCAGGCTACATTTCCAATTCTAATTCCAACCCCTAGGTCTTGAGCATATAGGATAGGACTATTAAGGTTTGAATATAGAACTTGATGTTAGGGTGTTCTATTTATAATGTTCCTATCCAATCATATTTCAAGCCCAAATGACCATTTCCTTCCAATTCATCTTCTTCATTATGTTAGTTTAGCATGAATACATTAAACCCATGACCAATATATCTCTATAAAATTCCATTAAAATTTAATTTAGAAGGGGTTAAAAATATTACAAAAGCAAGTAAGAACATAAGAAATACCACTAAATAAAATTTATCTATTCTCTACATACAACCAACCAATACAACCACCAGCTTATTTAAACCCTCACACCAGTCCCTAACCACCTCAAGCATACCTAGTTTATCATTTTTGCATTTACATAACACTCTTTCACAAAGCACATCAAGTGTGAGAACTATACATGGCTTGAATCCTCTTTGGAGTATTGGTATATAGACAACATGCTCACATAAGGGGTGTGGATATATGTTCAATGCATTTTACACACACTAAACCCCCCCCCTCTTTCTGAAGTTTCATTCAAGCATAATGAAGGTATTTGGTTTGATTATTAAATCTTATTTACAAGGATCTCTATCGACATTCAAGATCTAAAATTTCATAGGTAGGCTCGTAGAGGGACATTGAACAAAACCCAAAAAACTCAAATCTTTATGACTAGTTTGGACAATAGTGGTAGGACCAAGACTATAGTGTCAGACCTTAAAGTGTCTTATTTTTTGTGCTCCTATCCTTTCATTGAATGAAAGCCAAATCATGGTTCATGACATTGTCCCAGTCCTACATAACTAATATCAATCTCTATCTTAGATGTATAAGCCTAGTTTTAAGATAAGTTACATTTCTCCTCTTTCATTACTATTTTTAGAAAGTTATGAAGGTCAAATAAATTATACAAATTAGTATTTAAATTATTGAAATATTATTTACTTATTTAATCAACTCAGACCCTTAACTAAAGTAGGATTAAGACTCAAATATTCCCCAAACTATTAAATTAGTATGACTATCACACTAGAGCTATCACTTTCTCAAAGCCTATGTACTGGTCTCCATTATTCATTTGGAATTCAAACAACCATCTAACAACAAATACTTCTACTTACTAACCATTTACCACTCATGTCGATGGATTATGTCTTAAAAACTAAGCTTTTACCTTGTTTCTTGATTGTGACACATTTTGCAGGGTTTCCATGATTCAAAGGCCTTTTACTCTCAATTTTTCCTTTTACATAGGTTATCACAACCTTTTGAAGGTTTATACCATATAAAAACATATGAGGGTTTAGGCCATGATGAAATCCACCTTATAAGCTGTAGAAAAACACTCAAATACCTTCTTTAAAACTATGAACTACAACCACTTCTTAACTATCTCCATCAACCAACCAACAACCTGCAACTCGACATAAAATTGAACATACACATGGCCTCAAGGGCCTTCAAGGATAATGTATTATTCACAATAATTCAATGTTATTAAATAACATAAAATTATATAACTAATTCTTTATTTATTCATTTTATTCATCAAAACATTACATGTTTGGTCCACTATAGGACTCTATCACCATTCTTTAGGAGTTTTGTACCATTTTCCCAAGTTTAGGTTCTCCTCCATGTTATTGGAGACCCAAGTCTCTCTTCCTACTCCATCCAACCACTAACTACAATGACTTTTCTCTCAATTTAAATGTCGGTTTGATTGGTGGTTAAACCAACTTGCTTACCATAACTAACTCAACTTACCAAGGTGATTTTACACTTGTTCTTATGACTTGTATTAATATCTAAACATGAAATGTAGACAAAACACCTCATGAATGGAATGGATCCATAAACCAACTTTTCTCACCTAACCACTTCAACCCATTCATATGACCCTCAGCCTTAGTTGCAATATTTGAATTTTCAAATCTTAATTTTGGACAAAAAATTCCTATAATCTATATAACACACCTCAAGGACTCTAAATGGACTCTAAGACAACAAATGGACCTTAGAGGGTCCCATACTCACATTGACATCAAACTTTGACAAAATTTGACCTATTGGAAAAAACATAAAAATGTTATTCTTCTAGCTTGATGCTCCTACATCATACTCCTTAAGAGGGAAAAAAATTGCACAACCAACTTTCTTTCTTGCCTTCCAATTCCATATTTTATGGTCCTCCATACTCACTTGCATGTTATTCTTCCTTTCTTGCTCCTTTCATTTTTTTAAACTCTTGCATTTATTCCCTAATCTTCATGTTTTCTTGGGATACACTTATAACATGATCTTTTTGTGCTCTTTCATGTTCTTTGCCACCCATTTTTTGCCTTATACCTTCTTGGGTTTCCATTTGATTCTCCTTGCAACTCCATCATGCTTCATGCCTTGGTTATATATCATCCCAACTTGGTCTTCCTTTCCATTTTTTCTTTGTCTCCACACGTGTGCTTGCTTTTCACCTATATTCTTGCCTTGATTGACCTCTTGTTTGGGGCTCAACTCTTCCTTATCAATACCTATTTATTTCAGCCACTTAATCTAAACATATCCATGCCCTTGTGCTCTCCCTAAGGGTTGTACTCTACCCTTATTCCTCCCAATCTGCATATTATATTTTAATTCTTTGTAGATGAAATCGTATTCAATACTAAAATGCTCATTTACCTCCAAAAATGACTAATACAAGATCAACTCTTGATTCATGTCTTCATGTTTTGGATTCTTGTTTACATGGTCAGCTATCTAAAGTTGAATTTTGTTTTACTGATTTATAGTATTTGGAATAAGATTAAAGTTCAAGAATTTTTTTGATAAAAAGGTTTCTAGTAAAACATTCAAGGTTGGTTATCTTGTTATTTATTGGGATAAAGTCCATGAAGATCCAGGTAAGCATCATAAGTTTTATTTGCTTTGGTTGGGACCATACAAGATTGTTGATATACTTTAGAAAAATGCTTTTTATTTACAATATATTTAAGGAAATTGGTTATGTTTTTAGTCAATGGACATCATTAGAAGTTATTTCATCAATAGCTCTTTTCTTTTGTTTGTTTTTTTATTTTGGTTTTATTTGTTTCCTTTCCTATTTTCTATTTACTTGTGTTTTTTTTTTTCTATTATTGTTTTCTTTTGAATGGATCAATTTTGGTTACATCATCAAAGTTATTCATCAAAATGAAGTAAAAATACATGGAGACTGGTATATTTTTATCAATATACAATGATGGTAAGATATTTATATAACATAATTTAGATTTTTTTATTTATAAACTAGTTTGAGTTGGTTATTAATGTGTTTAAAGTATTACTTATTTTTAGAATTTATGTTTAAGACTTTTATATTTGATTGTATATCCATCCTAAAATTACCCATCTAATCTATCCTTTCTCTTCGTGCCACACTAACTAAACACTTCATTCCTTAAAAGACATTATTATTAAATGGGTCCATGTATAGTTTCCTAAGAAATGATTAACTTGGATCACACTCTCAGGCATTTTGTCTTTAAATAGGAAAATATTTATTTTTGATACCTCATTTCATTATTGAAATAAGCTATCAAGGTCACCAGTGTTGTGCCTATTTTTTGACATCTCTTCTTTTTTTCTAAAACTAAGTGTATTATGTGGTTTTGTCATATGCATGACTTATGTTATGATATCTAAAATTACTAATATGGGGGTTATAATTCATTACATCATTTAAATATTCATTATTATGCTGAATGTTTATTATGACCTCTACATTTAATGAAATTATTAATCTACATTACTAAGTGGTTTCAAGAGCATTAAGTGGACTCAATGAAAACATTAATTATGTACAAAAATTAGCAGAATAATAGTCTATTTGATCCTATGAATATAATGCTTATTTTTCATAAATTTTATAGGCATTGATGATTTGATGCATGAATTGATAGATAAATATCAATTATGATAATGATATCATATGTTGAATGTTTTATGTTATAATTATTTATATTAGATCATGATATAATTTGTGAGGGTATTGTGATTTATTAAATCAAATATATAGCTATGGATTATTTGATTTAAATTTGAATATAACTATTTAATATTTGGTTTAAATTTCAATAATTTGAACCAAAGTGTTTTCTAACCTAAAGATATAAGGGTCAAATGTTAGTGGACCTATGGAAATTGGTGGCAATGGTAATAAAGGATAATAAGGTGGTAGTAATGGAAACCTATGTGACTAGGTAATTAATCAACTTAGGGGTCAAAGTAATGGATTGAAATTGTGATAGCTAATAGATTTATGGATTTAATGCTTTAGAGATATGGTGATTTCTTAGAGATATTTTTAAACCCATATATTTTATGACATTTAATTATGTGGTACATGAATTGTTTCAAGGAGATTAGCAAAAATTTTGGTGGCAATAGTAGTCATGATTAAGTTACTAGAGTTGCCAAAAGAGTTAGATAAAGTTAGAAATAAGGTACTAATAATTTGACAGCCAATTTTGGAAACATGTAGTGTAGAAAGTTATCGAAGATCCTAAACTACACAAAATTTCATTTTACGCTTCTAACCATCATTTTAGACAAAGATTATAACATAATCCACATTATAGAAGCAAAGAGAAAGTTTGGAAAACTTATAGACAAGGTAAATATTTTTAAACCTATCAAATTCAATATATGTCCTTGCATGATAAATAATTATTCAAATTATTGATGAATGTGTATACAATCATGCATAAAGAATGTTAAATAAAGCTATGTTTTTCAAGTGTGTAGTGTTTGGTTATAAGATTTATTTGGGAAATAGGTGTAGTTTTTTAATGCATATTTTTTTTAATCTATTTGAAAAATGATTTGATGCATGCAATGTTTTATTTGATTCTATGAGGTTGAAAAGTGTATAGATGAGATTTAGATTTGGGCATTATCTAATGTTTGGAAAATATTTGGGTTTTGTTTGCTAGTTGGTAAATATAGAATAATAGATAGACATTGCATGTCAGTTCTTGTTTTTAGATTTGTGTTGCATTTTCATTATAAATGTGGTTTCTATCTTTTTGGTTTGAAACTATTAATGGTAAGTAGATACAAAATATCAATTGTGAGTTGCCTATTGATTGGTTTTTAAGGAAAGTGTTGGGTTTTTGGTTATAAATTTGGTTTCTTTTTTGAATATGGTTGAAATGTTATGAAGTGATAACATGCATAAAAATTTAAGTGATTGTTCATATTTTATTACATGTGAGCCTTGATATGGAAATATGATTGTTTTAGATAAGGTTTTATATATAGTATGAAAATTTTTCTTTGCTCAAAATATTTCATTTCTATACTATGAATAATTTTGGGTTGAGAAAAATCTATTGATTTATCTTGGTTAAATTTTTATGAAGTGGATCTATGGAGGTTATTTTTTTAGTTTGATAACATCATGATTTTAATTCAATTTTATATTCATATTCAATTTCAAAACATAAATATTATGAATATTTGTATCATAGCAATTGGCAATGTTTATTAGATACCAGTTTTTGAATGGAAAAATAAGTTGGTTTTGAGTAGAGTTTGTTTTATTTTGAATTTGTAAGTAAAAGCTTTCAATCATTTTACTAGAATAAATGTTGATATGTTGATTTTAAAATTTTGATCTTTTATTGAAATTTATGTACCTTCATAAATAACCTTATATGGATTTGACATATATCAAAGAACAATTTCAATTCAAGTAATCAATGTTTTAAATTTGTTTAATATCTTTGAAGATGTGATGTTGAACACCTCCTCATTTTAATAACTCTCATGGTAATATTTGGAGGAATGACCAAAGTTGGGATAGGTAAGATTCACCTCCTCACATATTTTCTCCTAGAGGAAAATAATTTAGAGATAGAAGGCCTGTTAGAAATTTCCCTAGACCTTTTAATAGAGGAACTCATATGTCAATTCATTTCAATGCCTCAAATTTGGCATTTTTTAATGTTCTTGATGATTTTCCATTCGGTATCATAAACAATTGAGGAAATTAAGGATTAAGAAGGATTAATTAAATAAATCATCCTCCTGAACATAGAAATCCAAGAGATTCAACTTAACACATGCAAACTACCGTGTAGTCTGAGCATAATTCAATTTCCTACCATTCTACACAACACCATCAACCTTCTCCTGAAAATGACTTGAAGAAAATTTACAAATTACATTATCATTCCTTATTACCTTTCAATACCAAAATTCCACCCCCTAATCTTCTTAATCTAGTTGAAAATTGTTTTAAGTTGAATCTTGCAGATTTTTATTCACATTTACTTGAAGGAGAAATGTCATTACCACTCAACCTTAATAGATGAGAGATGAGTCCCTCATCCTCACCAAATATCATCAAGATGGTTAAAAAATTCAATATATAGGTTAATTATGAAGATAATGAAGATATTTTCATGTTGATAAAGTTCTCTGATACAATAATGAATTATATAGAGTATTTAACTAATAAAGGACATCCATTGATTGAGTTACTATCTGATTCTGATGAGGAGTAAATGTTTCAGTGATATTTGGTTTTTCTATTTTGATAATTTAAAATTATTTATATGATACAATATTGGTTAAAACTTTATTCTGGTATTTGATAGTGGTTATAACATTTCAATAGTATATATTTTGGTGTGAAACATACAAACTAAATTTATGGATAATGCACATGGTTTAATGTTAGATGTATTTAATCTTCATTTAAATTACTTTTTTTTCTTTAAATATTTAACATGAAATGTTTATTTTAGATGATTTTGATGTCTAAGTTCCCCCAAACATTTAGAGTCTATCGCTTATTTTGTCTATTAATATTTTATTTTAATCTTAAGACTTGTTTTAAAGTCTTAATTAAAGTTAAGTTATAACTAAAATTTAATTGACTTTATTAAAGTCATTTAAGACTTAAATAATATCTAAATAAATTTATTTATAACTTATTTCTCAAAAATATCTATAGGAAATGATTATAAACTAAGATCAAAGTGACATATGAAAGGGAGGAACACTACATAGGTATTCTTGAAGACTCATATTTACTTTAAAGTTTATCATTATATTCTTTTCTATGAAACATATCTGAGATAGAATCAATTTTGAAGATAGATCAAGGACACATTATGTAATGGTTAATCAATATCCTTAATCAACATAGGTATATCCAAATTTCATGTTTACTTTATAATTTGATTATGTGAAAGCTGTTAGGTTTAATATCTTATGATGATTGCAAATTTACAGTCATATGAATAGAACCCAAACTACTTGCCCTAAATACTAATGAAAACTTCAATGTATGTGACATGTTTTTGATCCATTCAGATTGTATTAGTTTTTATATGAAATATCTATATACTAAAAACATTATTTCTCAATAAAATTTAGTTTACTTTTGCTAAGATGACTCTTTTCTAAAACTCAAAATCTATTTTGTTTTTGCTTTAATTTATTATATTTTACTTATTTTATATTGTTTGTTGTTTAGTTTTAATTTAGATTAATTAGTTATTATTAATAGGATTTTAATTTCTAGATAATATAAATTATTATTATTTTTTAAAATCTTTAGTCTTTTTCTTAAATAATTGGGTCTTTTTTTATAGTGTAGAATATTATAATTTTAAATCTTTAAGTTTAATTTTCTAAGTCATTCATTTATTTTCTTAAATTAGTTTAGGCATTATTTATTTATTATAATAGAGTTAATTTTATATTATAGTTTCTTGTCACATTAGATTACATCAAGTTTTTATTAGATTGCTAAATAACTATTTAATATATTTTCAAATTAGACTTAATTTTAAGTATTAGATTTAGGTTAGTTTCTAATTTTTTATTAATTTGTTTATTATTATTTTCTTTAGATTTAGTGTCTTATGTGATTATGTTAATTTTTATCTCAATTTCATTCTTGGTAATCATTGCAATATATTTTTATTATCTTTTATGTATTTTTGTTTCATTTCTTTTGATATTTTTGGAGTGAAATGTGAAGATTCCAAAGCATTTGATAAAACAAAAATATTTATAAGGAATAAATATCTTTCCTTCAAGATATTATCTTGTTCATAGTTCTTCTCTATTGAATATGCCAGATTATATACTCATATCTATTTCCTTCATCTTACTTAAGGATAACATTTTATTTCTAAGTTTATGATGGAATATTGATCAATATTTGGCATAATTTTTATTTAATATAATATTTAAAACCCCTTTGCACATATTTTATATTTTTTGTGAACTTTTAGACCTTAACTATTAGAGTGGTATGATTCTACCTGTAGACACCAAAATTACATTGCACAAGTGTATAATGTGTTGTGCCGAAATCCCCCTTAGACCTCCTTTGTAACAAGTATTCCTAACCCATGCCTTTACCCCACATAATTAATTAGTTAATATTAGTTGAATATTTCCTATGTCTCCTTGCCTAGCTACCTTGCCCCAAGACCAATTCTCCCCCTGTGAGTCATCACTAGACTTGGTCTCCCACAAATAACTAATTATTACCCTATAAACCAATTTCTAACCAATTACCTTATATCCAACCTCTCATATTGACCATTTCTTAATGGGTATCAGACTTGGCATGGAGAAACAAAAGAAAGGAGCCAAAATAGCCCTTTTGACCTATTCTTATGCCACCAACATTGGTCAACTAGATATCTATGTTGGTGAGATCACCAACATCGGTTACTTAAGCAACGTTATAAACCCATTTTGGGCCCCAACAAAGATTCTCTCTCTCAATAATAAACTCACTCAATAGATTCAAAGCACTCTTAACAAGCTTTTGGCAATTATCCACTGTAACCAGGCTCATAGCTTCTTTGTACCAATTATATCTTGAACCAGAATTGATCCATTATGCAATGAGCTTGAACTATAATGAATAGGTGTCACACACTCATCTCCATTCAGTTAGTTGCCTTAAAAAACATTTATCAAGATTATTTCTTTAGGTACTTATATCATTTAAGCATCCCTATATTCTATGAATTCTAATTATTTTTTATTAGCATTTACACAAGTCTCATCAATTCCTATGGAAGAGTTTCAAAACTCCTTCATCTGCGTAACTCTACCTTAACCAAACCAAAATCCTCAACCAAACTTATTACCATCTCTCTAACCCCTCATATGATTCTTTTCCAACCCCATTAACCTATCAAATATACTTCCTTACACTCAAGAAAGCCTTCTATGAATTTATAACTCCATTGACCCTACCAACTTTGATTATCCTACCAAAATTAGTCACATTGCCACTACTGACATTAGTTACCCTATCAACGTCAATGACTACCCTTTTACCCAAATCACCCCGAGCCAGCCCGAATAGCCCTCTAACAAACCAAAATTATATTTTGATTGCTCTATGATATTAATTGCTACACACAAGTTATAAAAAAGGTACATGTAACTCTCTCTCTCTCTCTCTCTCTCTCTCTACTTTACTTTTTAATTTCATTTTTAACTCTTTATTAAATAGTGGACTATCATCCCCTAGGAAGTTTGTCACTTCCTGGAACAAGCAAGTTGCTTGGTAGCCCACTCACCAACCTACTAGAAAATATTTTATGGTAGTGTGTTATTACTTATAAGTGGTCATCCTTAGCTAAAGAGGAGTTCCCAACTTCATCTGGATATGGTGTGCACCAATTTAGGTACATATAATCACTAATCCCCAAACTTTCTTTCTCTATTTCTCACTTCTTAAATTTAATAAAAAATCATTGAAACATTTCTAACATGCCCAGTGGGACCCTTAGAGTTTTTCTTGGGTTTATTATATGCTTTTTAAGCATTCAATTAAGTGCATAGTAGTGAATTTGTCATTTTTTATACTTTCTCTCTCCTCTTATTGCTTAGAAAAAAGGAAAAATAAAGAAAAATATAATTTTCTTATTTTTCTTATTTTAGAAGTAGTAAATTGAAATCTTCTCTCTCTATCATAATTTTTGATTCACAAAATAACCTCAATATATTTTACAAGTCAAAAAGAATTATTTTCTTCTAATGCATAGATAGGATAGTGAAAATCATCCTCTTTTCCTATTCCTCTTTATTTTCATCTGAATTAACACAATTTCAATTTGGGTTTAAAACATACTACAACTCATTATCTATCCATTGCATAATTAACACATCTAGTTAATTAAAACATTATGAATGAATCATAGGTCACAAATGTTACACAACCAAACCACAAACACAAAATAAGAACTTTAACATACTTGAGACAAGACCCATTAGGATTTCATCACCTAGTGGATCACCTTGCCCTACCCGATTATTTTACTTGGATGTCATTACCAAGGAAAGAGCCTGCTCTATTCTATGGAAGAGTATAAACTCTAGGAAAATGGTATATTTTGGCTAAGTGACCTAGCTTGACTTCAAACTCATGATGTAGGGAGAGCAAGCTCCTATCACAAGCTACGTACCTTGTCTAACACATCTACTTTTTGAAAACCAAAATTTACCTAAAAATATCCTTAGACTACTTTACAGTACCTATAATATCTAATTCTTCTTCTCATTCTCTACTTAAGGCATAAGCCACCATGACAAAAATTAATCTCTAGTAGTTAATATTAGTGGTTGCATGTTATTTTCCATTTTTTTTTTAAATTTTTGAGTCTATGAGGATGTTTCTTTTTTGATTCATGAGATTAAACCAAATTTGACAAATATAAAAGTTGAATAATATATAAAAATTAGACTTCCTAAGTGTTTATCACTCTCATACAGATTCTATAAGACCTTTCAAACACCTGGATTTCACTCTCTGAATCTCAAAAACTCATTTTTTGCACTTTCCAAACTTCCATAGTGACTGACATCAGCTATATATAATTGATGTCGATCGCTACCCCAACTGACATTGGTCATAAGAGACTGAAGTTGGTGACTACGTAAATTTTTAAATTTATAGTCTACCTTAAATATTAACTTCACATAGCCTTTTAAACCTTCTATGAACCTCATTTACCTTCAACCTAACCTTAACATAGTGTATTTCGACTATTAGTGTATTCTTTTGCATGGTTTTAACACAAAGACAAGTAAAGACACTTGTTGATTACGCAAGCCATCAACCACTTCCACCTTCCCCTTCTATTTTTAAATCTATAATGGAATAAGATATGGAAAGAATGCCTAGCCCTAATCAGATTCCTATTGTAGTTGCAAGTGATGCTTTATTTCTTGATTGTAATGTAACCACCCTCCAACATTACCTTTATGCAAGCCAAACTCAAACCTCTTCAAGTGACCCACTCCTTGGAATGACAACATCATTGATGGTATCAAATCCAATTTTGGCTAGACCTTCCATGGTTACCCAAACCATCACATCAACCAATAACCCAATTATGCATGATGTTCCAAGTGCAGCATCACCCACCATTCTATCAAACCTCCACCCTATCATAACTTGCTTACCTTCACAAGCATAAGAGGTGTAATCTATTTCAACCCCATTTCATAACTTGGTGGTACCCATCCCATCAACTCTTGCACCTGTTAACACCTGAATCACAACTCACCCCTCACCAAGTGTAAATATGCCTTCCACTCAACCCATAACCACAAATCAAACCATTACCCTTACTTTAATTGGGCAAGCCCCATTTCTTTCTATGTCTCAACCTATGACTCACTATCCTTATGTTGTGTCAACACAACCAAAATAGGTAGTGTCATATATGCCTTCAACTTCTTATTCTCTTCCTTGCAATGTAAGAGGTGTTTCTCAAACAAATCCTCCTCTCGACCTCATAAAAATTCTCATGGATAAAATGAAAAACCTTGAGACATCTATATCTAGATCAAAGAATATTCTATTTTATGATCAGATTTTCAATGAACCCATTCACCCCTCTGTATCAATTTGTTCATACCTAAACCAATGAGAACTCCCAAAATTTACCATTTTCCAAAGCAAAGAGGACCCACACCAACACTTGTGATCACTCACATATGCTTGTTATTTGATAGGACATGATGATGTGTTATTACTCAACTTGAAAAACTTTTCCTTGATCACTTCTCCATTAATATCTCCAAAAAGTTTCCATAATAGACCTTTATTCTATTCAAAAATTTGATGATGAAGCTATTACCAATATTGTTGCTCATTGGAAAGGTCTCATAAACCAACTCTCCTTCTCCCTGCCTCAACTTGAGCTCATTGAGCTCTTCTCTAGAGCATGTGTAAAACATATTTCATCCACACTCTAGATGTAAACCTTTTGCACATTTGATGAAGCTTTCATAATGGCATGAAAGCTTGAAATCTGAGCCATAGATGAGGATAGGATCAAATTGCATAGTAAAAATTCTAATTCTAAAGCAAATGATCCTTCTTCATCTAAAAATTCCCATCCAAATAAAAAATCTAAAGGGTCTACAAATGTTGTGGTTGTGAAATCCACTTCTTCTACAAGCATGACTCAACCCTCAACACAATCAAACCCAATCAACCCAATAAATCTCTTTCAACAACAATATGAGCAACGATAGTATACTCCTACTAGGGAGTTATACACTTCTATTTTAGAAAATCTACTCAACCAAGGAGTTATCAACCTTCCTACCATCAAACCTCTAATCTAATTTGATCCTTCTTGACCCATTCCAACATGGTTCAAAGAGGATGTGTTTTGCAACTATCATCACACTAAAAGCCACAATGTTAATGATTGCAAAACTCTTTAAAATATTGTCCAAAATATGATGGATAGGGGTGATCTTATTTTAGATCATCCAAATACTCCCCCAAACCATAATATGGACATATTCAAACAACCCTTCCCTAATCACGTGCCCAATGAAAACATAGTCCACACTACTCCTCAAACTTATTTAGATCATAAGATTCATATAGTCAATGTGATCTTTCCCTTGACCCAACCATTGCCACAATAAGAGGTGCATATATTACTTACTCCTACCCCACAAATGGTATAAGTTGGTTTGACTCCACATCCTCTTTTGATAGAAGAACCTATTTCTCCTCTTTCACTTCCTCATGAGGAAGAGCAACCTTTACCACTCCCATTACCCCATGAGGAGTCACCAATTACCTTTTCACTTACCTCACCTAAAATTTCACAAAATGGAGATCATGCCTCTCCTACCCTTCAAACAAATAGTGAGATAAATCTGTTGTTACATCCTCTTCAACCCATAGAAGAAAGTGACTCATCCACTCCTCTTTCACAAATAGATGAGTTAGATTTATCCACTTTAACATTTGATGAAGCAACCATTGAACCACCCTCAAACCAACCCATATTTCCATTCCTCTTACCCATGGAGGATCTTACCTTCCCTTTTCCTCATCCACATGTTGAAGCAACAATCATACCATTTCTTTATCCCCTTGAGGAGCCCTCATCTCCTCATTCTCTGCCTACTATAGAGGAACATACTTTCTTTTTCATCTATTACTAAAGAAGATGACCCTATTTTGACTCTTACCCATCTTTGGATGGAAATATCAGAGGCAAATAAATCTCCTCACTCTTAATCATCTAAATACAAACTAGTTGAACCCACATCAATGACATCTAAACCATTTTCACGTTTAGTGGAAAATCTCAAATTCCTTGATTCTAAGAAATTAGATCAAGTGGCATTTTGGGATCACCTTAAAATGTCCTATTCAACACAGAGAGTATCTCCCTTCACTAATAACCCTCTCATAACAATTTATCCTAAGGTTTTTGATAAGGTGTGTGTTGCCTCACCTAACATTTTAGAAGCTTCCTTTTCTACTTCAGAGCCCTCTGCCTCACATGCATTTGCCACATTGAAACAGATAATATCCTTACGAAAATGACCAATTTATAATCTAGTTCATCTACATATGAAGTTAGATTTAACCACCCAAAAATAAGGGGTTGTCTCTCTCCTTGAACTAGAGAAGAAAGTTAAAACCCCAAAACCTCACCAATCTACCCTTATTCACCTTTAACCTTACCATCCATTTTGGGTCCACATCCCTCTACCTTGGTGGGAGTGTTTCAAACCCATGTAAAACATAAAGTGACATTACCTCCATTATTGTCATTACCACCTCACAAACCTTCAACATCTAGCACCCTCTTACCCAAACTTAAAAAGGTGGAAGTGAAACATGTGGTTCACCACCACCTAAAAGGGTGTCACACAAGACTACACCCATCACCACCAAACTCAAAAAGGTGTTCACTCCACCTATGACAATGAGTGTTGACCCATTCCAATGCTCCCAATTATTATATATATGCCATTTATTGCAAACATCATCAATAAATCTTTCCCCCATCAAACCATTTGATCCTCTTAGACCAAAACCATTATGGTTCAATGATTCAAAAAGTTTTTTTATATCATCATTCTCTAGGACATGATACTAAGAGTTGCAAAGCTCTCACAACAATCATTCATCACCATTTAGATGTCGATGCTCTCTTGGGTGTTAAATTAGTTAAAAATCCTAACATTCAACTCTTGACATCCATAATGCCTCATAAAACCCCCTTTCACATTAAACCCAAAGATGTTATTGTACCTTCTCTATCACCTCCTTCACCTGTATTTCAGATTAACATGATCAATGTGACTACACAATCATAAAATCAAAAATACAAAGGAAAGTAAAAGGTCTCTACTCTTTGGGTTTTTCCCTTTACAAAGGATTTCCCCTCTTTAAATCCTAAGATTTTAATCTTGAGTGTCCCACAATAGTCATCATCGAGAGTTATCCAAAACTCCATGGTGAAGCAACTTCACCAATCCCTGATAAATATGTCTCCATTTGAGATAATTAAAAACTCATCCCAACATCAACAGGATCTCATTAGTGCTTTAAAGTATTTTAATTTCAACCCAAAGACCCTCAACCACTTTCAACATTCATCAATTCTCTCAACACCATTTTTATTATCTCCTTTAGTGATTCAAAGATCCCCTCTCAACATCTTAAAGATTAGGATTATTCCCTCTTTATCAGTAAGTACATTGATCAAACTCATGTCAAGAGAGTTATAATTTATGGGGGAGCTAACATCAACATCATTTTAACCCATGCTTACAAGCAATTACCACTCCCTAATAATTTTTTATCACAAACATATACATTATTACATTCTTTTAATGACTCTACTACTACAACTATTGACATCATGGCCTTGCACATATTTTTGGGTCATCTTACCCTACCTAAGCTATTTTGTGTTATTGAGGGTGAATTCCAATACAACATACTTCTCAAGTGACCATGGATATGTGTTATGGCGTGTGTACCTTCCACATTGCACTGTTGTGTTAAGTTTAAATACAATGGTCAAGTTCATGTCATTCCCACTGATCCACCTCCGTTCAAGACATGTAACATGAACTATAAGCCAAATGATGTTCTTATTCCTTTCAATGCATCATCACCTCCATAACCCACTTCTAAGCCTCCACAAGTTTTGCTACCCTAGACACACCTATACCAACTACACAGGTTCCTGACAAGCATCCCATGGAGGAAACCTTTAAGTGATTATCATTTGGTGAATATCATTTGTTAACTCTCGACATGTTATATACCCCTCAAGAGTATGGAAAACCTCACATGAGTTCCAATTATGATCCTTGTATTGGTATGATCATCCCATATAGTCCACCGCATCTCAAAATCAACTTCACATATGGGGGAATTGATCAATCTCTTATCGTGGGTAATTCATCCTCTTCACTCCAAAAGTTTAACTATGACTTTTCCTTCTTAAGCAAGCATATCTTTGTGCATAATTATCTCTATAAGTGTTCTTGGAAAGGTTTTGGCCTAGGACATTATGAGCAAGGTGCTCAGATTTCCATTCAATACCCTACCCATCAAACCATTCATAATGCCAAATAAAGGCATGGCATTGGTTATGTTGACCCAACCCAATCCATCATTACTTCTTCTATTCCCATCATTAAAGAACTTGTATCTCCTTCCAACTCCTCTTCTCCATCATCACCCATTTAATTAGAGGTATCTATACCTCCTAAATTTTTTTCAAAAAATGTCATTCTCTTGGGCCCCCTTACCCATCATCAGGGTAGGGAAACACAGTCCTTTTCTCTCATACATCCTCACATGATTGATGAGGATTCTCCAACAATTAACACTTTCTCTTGTGCAACTGATGATGACATTCTTACCTATATGGGTGTTGATGATTCCTACATCATATGATTTCTCCCTTCTGAGATAAAAGTTATGTTAAACAAATCAACCATTGACATTAACTTGCCTTCTCATGATGACCCTCATATTCTTAAAATAGGCCAATCTATAGATTATTTTAAATAAACTAACTATACCACATTTCTCTATGACCATAGTAAGGCTTTTTATTGGTCCTATAAAGACATGTCTGGTATTGACCCCTTAATCGTAACCCATAACATTGTCACTAATTGAGATGTTAAGCTAGTTAAGCAAAAGCTTTATAAAATGCATCCTTATATTTCTCTCCTTGTCAAGGATGAGCTCCAATTCCTCCTCTCTATTAACTTCATTCAACCTATTGACTACCCATAATGGGTTTCCAACATTGTACCTATTATGAAAAAATAGGGGGAATCTATATTTGCACTGACTACCATGACCTCAACCTTGCTTGTTCAAAAGATGACTTTCCTTTGTCAAGTATTGATCAACTTGTTGATTTAATATCCAAGCATGAGATGTTATCACCTATGGATGGATTCTCATGATATAATTAAATCCTAGTTGCCCTTGAGGATCATCACAAAACAACCTTTATCACCCCATGGGGAACTTTTTGTTATTAAATTATGCCCTTTGGACTAAAAAACACTGGTGCTACTAATCAGCGTGCCATGACTTATATCTTCAATGACCTCTTACACACAATTATGAAGGATTATGTTGATGACCTACTTGGGAAATCTAAACTTCATCAGGATCACTTGGGTGTCCTTAAAATAATTTTCACTCGCCTTCTTTAGTATAACATTTGACTCAATCCAAAGAAGTGCATCTTTGGTGTTATTTCTAGAAAGCTCTTGGGATTTATCATCTCTCTTTGAGGTATTGAAGTCAACCCTACAAATATTTTGGTAAACCTCAAAATACCTCCACCAATCACACTCAAAAAAATTTGTAGCCTCTAAGGTAAACTCTAATTGACTCATCACTTTATGTCTCAACTATCGGATCATTGTCAACCTTTTCACCATCTTCTTAAGAAGGAAATTCCTTTCCATTGGGATAAAAATTGTGAGGAAGCCTTTAATGCACTCAAATAGTATCTCCTTTCTCCACTTATCCTTATTCCACCTAAAGAGGACCAACCCTTCTATCTTTATATCTCTTTGACTGACCATTCTTTAGGAGCTATGATAGCACATAAGAATGATCACCACCATGAGTAAGCAGTCTATTACATAAGTTGAACACTTAGTGACTATGAAACTCACTACACTCATATCGATAAGTTGTGTCTTGCTTTGGTATTTGTAGCTTCTAAACTATGACATTACCTCCTCAACCATAAAACTTATGTCATCATCCACATTGACCCTCTTAAATACATGCACTCTAAACCTTTCCAAAACCAATGCATCACTCAGTGGCTTATGCTTTTGGCTAAATTTGATTTAGAATTCATCCAATAAAAGTCCATCAAAGGGTAAACCATTTTTGACCAACTAGTTTTTTCTCCTCTCCTTGATAGCCAACCCTTAAATCTCAAATTCTTTGACGAGTCTATTGATGTGCTTTCTACCAAAAATATCACCTATCAAATGATGATGTTATTTGATGGGTCTAAATTTCAAAATGGTGGGGGAGTGGGGGTTATCTTCATCCCTCTTGATGTTGAGTCAATGCTTTTATCATTTAAACTAGACTTTGACTGCACCAACAACATGGCTGAATATGAAGCCTTAATTCTTGGGCTTCAAATGGTTATCTTCTTAAGAATCAAATCCATAACCATTTTTGGTAACTCATAATTAGTCGTCAACTAATTCAATGGTTCTTATCTATGCAAGAATGAGACTCTATAATGTTACAAACATCATGTGGATACATTATTAGAATCATTTAACCATTACTTTTTTTAGACCATTCATTGCTCAACTAACAAGTTTGTAGACATAATGGCTTTTTTAGCCTCCCACATACACTCTTCCTCCTCTTCCTCCAAAATCTACGTCACTATACATCACCTAACTTTGCCTTCTTACATTTCCTCCAACATGCTCTTTGTGGGGAATATCACTAATGATCCACATGACTTGTGGTATACTCAACTCATAGATTACCTCTCTTACTCTCTTAATCCTCCTGACCTCTCCCATAATGCATGTCATGCATTATTAAAGCATGTTGCACATTACACTATGCTAGAGGGACTTCTCTACAAACAGGGTTTTGATTGTCTCATCCTTTGATGTCTCACTAGTAAAGAGATTCCCTTTTTTATTAAGGAAGTTCATGATGGGATTTGTAGTGACCATTTTAATGGTCACATAATTTACAAATGTCTCCTTCACCTTGGATATTATTGGCCAGCACTCTCTCATGATTGTACTAACTATGTTAGATGTTGTCTCAAATGTAAAACAACATGCCAACCTATTTCACATTCCTAGTCATGCCTTACAAGTTGCTAAGGACGTTTGGCCCTTCTCTCAATGGGGTTTAGACTTAATTTTTGAGATTAACCCCCATTCCTCTCTTCATCACTAATCAATCATAATAGTAATAGAATACTTCACTAAGTGGGTTGAGGCTATTCTTCTCATATCCACTAAGGCTAATAAAATCATTAAATTTATCAACCATCATATCATATGCCATTTTGGTGTACCTTACAAAATCATAACTAACAATGGTAAGTCTTTCAAAAACAATATTGTCCAGCAACTCTGTGATGCCTTTGGTATCAAACTCAGCTTCTCTTCACCTTATTCCCCATAAGCTAATGGGCAAGTTAAAGCCTCTAACAAAACTTTGACCAAAATCCTTATAAAATTGGTTAACACTATTGGCAAGGATTGGCACATTCACATCCCCTATGGCTTATGAGCTTACCATACTAGCATTCATACTTCTATAGGAGCTACACCTTTCTCCCTGGTCTATGGGATGAAAGTTGTTTTGCCCCTTAAAGTCTAAATTCCTTCTCTTAGGATTTCAATACAAGACATTTTAACTAATGATGAATTTTGCCAAGAATTTTTGGCTCAATTTGAGCTACTTGATGAATGTTGTCTCACATCCCTTAACCATCTCCACATCTACCAAGAGTGTATTAAATGTGCCTATGACAAAAACCTTACAGAACATGATTTCAATATTGGAGATCTCATCTTAAAGGAAAATCAACATGTGACTAACTTGGAAAAGAGAAAATAGGGCAAGTTTGCTCCCAATTGGCTAGGACCCTACATTATAACTCATAAATATGGCTCTGAGCTTATCTCTTGTCTTCTCTTGAAGGATGACCAAAACTTGAACCTCTAAATGCATTACATTTATGACCATTCTTTTGTTAATTGACACATTACCTTGTGTTTAACTTAATCTTGTCCCTTGAGCAAACCCACTATATTCATATTATTTTCACCTTACACTTATTCCTTCATACTGAGTTAACCTATGAAGTGTTTTGGTTTTGTCCCAAAATGTGGAAAACCTATAAGCCTCTATAGACTTGTCCATGACTAAAGTAACAAAAAGACTCAAAAAATCAAAGGAAAAAAATAATAATATGGGATACATCAACTACAAATCATGCCTAGCTCTTAATAAAGTAGACTACTCTCTTGGAGGATAGCTACATTTAAATAGACTTCTCCCTTTAAGGATAACTATTAAAAACTAGCAAAATAAAAAAGACTAGACCATACACTTGAAGGATGGCTAAGTAAAAAAACCACTATCAAAGGCAAATACGATTTAGAAGCTTCCCCATTGATCAGATTCATCCCATTGTGAGCTTCCTACATTGATCATCTTACACAACAAAAGCAAAAACAATGAAAAAAATAAAAAAGCAACATAATAACTTTATGTCATGGACTTGTCTATAGTTGCTCTTGGGCAACCAACAAATGGGACATATCATTATTACTCCAAAGGTTATGCTACCTCACTACTCCTATTCCATTTTACACCTTCTTATCCTCAAAAATAGATTTTCAAGGGAATTTGAGCTTACTTAATAGAAGGTGATAACCATGCTTTTATAACTAGCAAATGGTCAACTAATGCAATGCATAAAAAAGGTTCAAACTTTAGAGCCTATTTACATTGTTATTTTGGTTTGTGTCAATAACAAGCACCTTGTCTCTCTCTTTTACCTTTCACTTGATATGTTTAATTTTCTTCTAGAGATACATTTTCCAATAGAAGAACTCACCATCTCAGCTCATAAACATAATAACTCTAAATCCTACACCTACCCCAAAACCAAGGACTAAAACCAATCATTTCTAGTGTATACCATCACATATATGGGACAATGCTAAAAATGCAACATGACCACCATTTTCCTAACTAACAATAAATATGAATAATGTCACAATGCCCAAAACCATCACTTATGCATACACCATCACATACGAAAAATGCAGAAACCAAACAAACATGACCAACACATTCATTTCTAATATATACCATCACATATATGGGAAAATGCTAAAAATGCAACATGACCACCATTTTCCTAACTAAAAATAAATATAAATAATGTCATAATGCCCAAAACCATCATTATGCATACACCATCACATATGGAAAATGCAAAAACCAAACAAACATGACCAACACATTCATTTTTAGTATACACCCAATCACATATATGGAAGGTACTAAGAATGCAACTTAACCATCATTTTCCTAAAAACCAATACATAGGAAAAAAATGAAGACCAAACCACTCATTTTTAATATGAAACCAATCACATATATGGTAAATACTAAGAATGCACCTGAATCATAATTTCCTAAATACCAATACATAAGAAATAAACCATGACCAAAACATCTATTTTTTAGTATAAACCATCACATATGGAGCATGCTAAAAATATAAATTAACCAAACATATACCATTTCACATATGGAAAGTTCTAAACCTCTATATCATAAACACAACCATTTCATTTTATACATATACCATCACATATGGGAAAGCTAAACATGAAAATCTCATCTACTATGAATATGTCATCACATACATGGAAGTGCTAGTAAACAAACATCATCATTATATCAATATCATAAACATTCATCCAAAACCATTAACATATGCATGAAAATAACATTTACATCATCATCACATCAAATAAAACATCTCATCATATATATATATATGTGTGTGTGTGTGTGTGTGCTGAATCAATATACATCATATACAAATATCAACATCTCTCATCTCTCTCTCATAAACATCTCGCATTATCAACTCACAGGCCAGTATATATATAAAAATGCATAAATATAAAACTATCTCTCAAAATGAAGATCAAAATGACCTCCTCAAAATCATGGTGGATATGATGAGGTGGTGTCACTACCACCCTCTCCCTGTCTCCTTCTCCATGCACTTGAACCTAATGTCTATGTCTCTAACTGCTCCTACTCCCTAAAATCTACAAATCTAGGAATCTATGGAAACTCATGGATCTCCCTCTCATAGTATGTGATATTGTCCAGTGTAGTGTTTTATCTTATAAGAGATATAGTCTATGGAGGACCAATGGAACCTACCTATCCTACTACCTATATTGCTACCTATGGAGGAGGAGGAGGAGGAACAACTACCAATGCCCATGTGGCTGACCTCAACTGATCTCTCTCTACTATCAACAAGGTCACTCATCCCTATATATTAGCCACCTAACTCTGAAGATGGCCCACCTAACCATATAACCCCAAGACCTCTACTTGTGAGGAATCTAGTGAAAGGACTACAACATCTCTCTCTTATATGGCCTACAACATCTCTCTCCTAAATGGCCGTGCCCCTAGCATATAATGTTCTATCCCTTTCTATAACTATAGCATCTCTAACCTATATAGCCACATCTATCACCTAAATAGTTGCATCATTGGCCTATAATGTTGCATCTCTATCCTAAATCATAGCATCCCTAGCCTACATGGTTGTATCCCTCTCCTATATGACCACATCTCTAGCCTATAAAGCAACATCTCTCTCATGTGCCAAACCCTGCATCTATAGAGCTAGCCTCTTAACTGGTACAACTAAGTGTAGTCTTACCCACCATGCCTAGTATGCCCTAGTGCATCTAGCATCAACCACATCTATGCCTATTGGTAGCTCTTCAAAATTAGGTCCATCTATCTCTAATGTCAAAGGGAGTGGTACCTCGATGTCATCACCCCTGTATCTAGGTAAAATAGGTGGAACATCCTACACAAGGCTAAGCTATCTCCTGACTAGTGCCATAGGTATCATCTTACGCTCCCCTGCTCTCTTTCCTCTAACCCATAGTATACTCTATATCCCAATAAGCTCCTCTCCCTGACCTCTAAAAACTAGATACATCAAGTAGGGGTGCCAGATAATATCTCCTAGACTCAAGCCATCCAGTAGCCCTCTATAGTGTGTGATATCCCACATAATGCCATCAACCTTTGTCTATACCATGGCATCCTACCATCATTTGAACCTAACTCTAAATCTTGTTACAATCATGGATGGCAATCCTATTGGTTGCATAACTATGATGTACTCATACGCCCAATAATGCATCAGGTACCCAACACATAAACTATAACATTGTGTAGACAAAAATCCCATAACTCTCTATACAATTGAGCTAAGTATACATGCCCCCATGAAAAAACTATCCTCTACTCTATCATCTGAGCCAATACCCCTATCAAGGTGATTAAAAATCTACCACCATCTACGTCTGGCAGTGTATACACCATGATGTTTATCATCATAATGATGTTAAGATGATGCTCCTCCTCATCTACATAAAATAAAGGCTCATAAATGAATGATTTTGAGTGATATGTAATTTTACTCTCATACTCACTAAACAATTACACTATATGGATGTCATGTTCCTCCCTCATGTATGAAAAAAGTTGTTCCCCCTATAGTGGTAATCTAAGGATCCTATATACATCCTCTAGTGTGACTATCATCTCACCAATCAGTAGGTGAAAGGTGTTGGTGGTATGATCCCACCTCTCAATCAACTTGATCATCAATTTGACATCTCAAACGATCTAATAATACCATTGAAATCCACCAAGACCAACTACAACCATGTGGTGCCACTCATACATTGATACATCTCTCTTGATCATAGTTAGGGGTGTCAAAAGATCATCTCTCAAGATCAACTCATGCCTCACCTACAACCACAAACAAACAAAATTAATCAATAGACCTTTCTAACCATTACCTTAACCATTTTCCCTATCCCATGGGAGAACTACATTAGCTTAAGGCCCTTTTGGGCTATGTAGGTAGCACTCAATAGACATGGGGTTTTCAGGGGCTAGTTTGGTCATCTACCCACCTAACTATCCAACCTATCCCTTTTTACCCAAGGCCTTACGACCTATCTCTCTTAAACTAGGCCTTTTAACCAATTACTCACTATTCAATTGAGCTAAATCTACTCTATGCCACATGATTTTCCTATTCCCTAAGGCCTCATGGATTTTTAACTCATTTTCTCCCTATTTTAACCCTTTTTAATTTAACAAGGCCATTGAGGTCTGTCACTAATCAATCAATATCAGTGCCTAAACTATCAACATCGATGCACAACACACTGACGTTAGTTCCTTTGCCACTGATATGAGTAAGAAGATGTTAAATAATGTTATTGGACCACTACTAATGTTAATGATTGGTTTGTCTCTAGGGCCAAACCCCACCCATTACCCATTTCTAATTTTAACCCTAAACTACCCTAAAACCCACTCAAACAAGCCTAAACATGCTCTTACCCTCCCCACTACCCACTACTCACTAGCAACATATTACACCCCCCACTCAACTCAAATCAAGAAAAATTCCAAAAAACACAAACCAAAGGTTTAAAGGACCTTACCTCATGTCTATGCCTCCACTAGGCCAGGATGACTAGTTTCTATGCTGCCATGCCTCCAACTTGGTATCCACCTCATCCCACCATTTTCTTAACTTTTTTGGCTTTTTATTACTCTCTAACCAATCAACATGAAAATGAAATTATTCAGCTACCTAGCCCCTTTTTTTCAAGCTTGGTCAGCCACTGACATTAGTTATTTGTGCCCTAGACCACTAACATTAGACACTTTACCACTGACATTAGTATAACACTACCAACATTGATACCATGTAATAGCATTTTAATGCTTGCACATCACTTTTTACAGTCCCTTCTTCATTCTAGGGAAACTCTACACATACCCTACCTTTACAAACTTAACCATGGGGATCATTTTCATCTCCACTCATGCTAACTATTACCTAAACACATGTTTCATTATACACCCACTCATTACATCTAAGTTTGGTGTCTTGATCATTCATGCTATGTAGTACACATTGAAAATACCCTACATGCATGACTATCAGTTGATTTTGATCACCACTAATAGATCTTATCACCTATGACCTATTATGTTTTTAGGGGCACTTCCTACCTCAGATACCTAGAACATATTTGACCATTGGATCTATAGTTTTGGTTGATCCTACCTTCTCAGCTATCACTAACAAGTTATGCCTTGATAACTTTAACTAAAATCCTCCATGACCACACCTATTTTCAACTTGTCAACACAACTTTTTTAGTACTTTATGACCATGTTGTCATCTTTGCATTACTAACCCAAAACTAACCAATCTCATTTACTCCTTGTCAAATTGGTCATTGATTTTGGGTTTTTCCCAATTAGTTCCCATTTTGAGGGGGAGGATATCACACCCCATGCCTAGACCACTCAAATTTAATTTTTTTCTTGTAACTTGCTGGCACAACTTACCAAGATAGAAAGGGGCAAATGTAGATACCAAAATTACATTACACAATTGTATAACATGTTGTGTTGAAACCCCCCTTAGACCCCCTTTGTAAAAAGTCTTACTAACCCATGCCTTTATCCCACATATTTAATTAATTAATTAAGATTAATTGAATATTCCTTGTGCCACCTTGCCTAGCTACCTTGCCCCAAAACCAAATATCCCTCTATGAGTCATCACTAGACTTGGTCTCCCACAAATAACTAATTCTTACCCTATAAACCAATTTATAACCAATTGCCTTATACCCAACCTCACATATTGACCATTTCTTAATGGGTGTCACACTTGGCATAGAAAAATGGATGAAAGGAACCAAAAATAGCCCTTTGGACCTATTCTTATGCCATCGATGTCGATCAACCCTCAACTGACATCGATCAACCTAAGACCAATGTCAGTGGGATCATCAACATCAGTTACTTAAGAAATGTTCTAAACCCATTTTGGGCCCCCAAAAACATTCTCTCTCTCAAGTAGAAACTCACTCAAAAGATTCAAACCACTCTTAACAAGATTTTGGTTATTATCCACAATAACTAGGCTTACAACATCTTCATACCAATCAAATCTTGAACTAGAACTGATCCATTGTGTAAAGAGCTTGAACTACAATGAACATGTGGCACACACTCATCTCCATTTAGTCAGTTGCCTTAATATAGATTTATTAAGAGTATTTCTTTAGGTACTTATATCATTTAAGCATCCCTATATTTTATGAATTCTAATTATTTCTGATTACCATTTACACAAATCCCATCCATCCACAAGGAAGTGTTGTAAAACTCCTTTATCTCCATACCTTTACCTTAACTAAACCAAACTCCTCACCTAGACTTCTTATCATCTCTCTAACCCCTCATATGACTCTTTTCCAACCATGTTAACCTATCAAATATCCTTCCTTGCACTTAGTAGGCCTTTTGTGAATTTTTGACTCTATTGGCCCTACCGACATCAGTTATCCTACTAACATCAGTTACCCTACCAACCTTGGTGATTTCCCTTTTACCCAAATAACCCTAAACCAGTCCAAACAACCCTCTAACAAACCAAAATTTTATTTTGCTTACTCTATGATACTAACTACTACAAATAGGTTAAAAAAGGTACATGCAATTCTCTCTCTCTTTCTTTACTTTAATTTATCATTTCTTTTTTAACTCTTTTTAATAAATAGTGGACTGTCATCTCCTAAAAAGTTTATCACTTCTTGAAACAAGTAAGTTTCTTGGCAGCCCACTCACCAACCTACTAATAAATATTTTGTGGTAATGTGTTCTTACCTGCAAGTGGTCCTCCCTAGCCAAAGAGGAGTTCCTGACTTCATCTCGATATGGTGTACACCAATATGGGTACATATAATCACTAATTCCCAACCTTTCTTTCTCTATTTCTCACTTCTTAAATTTAATTAAAAATAATTGAAACACTACCTTAACCTTCATGATAGGTGAAAGAGATGATTCCTTAATGTGATATTTTTAATCAATAACATGCCTACCATTTATTTAATATGGATAAAAATACACAATCACATCATTCACTTTATGTCTCAAGAACCTTCAAGAACCAATCATTGATGAGTATGGGGATTTATTGTGCACTTTTGGATTATCTAAACAAGCATTTCATGACACACTATTACAAAATAAAGTGCATGATAAGTTTAAAGGTTACACACAAAAAAATTCCATGCTAAAGCAAGTAATAGTGTTTTTAGTACAAGTACTTTATTAAAAAAAAACCATCAATCCTCTATTTGAAACTAGGTAATACTTGAAGTAACAACAATAACCATACCTTATTTTTATTTACATTAATGTTCAAAGAATTAATGATATTAAACATTGTTTATGTAAGATTCCTCTAGCTAGGACACACTCATGAAGATATAAATGGTACTTTTGGTATATTAGAAACATCATTATGGATGCTAAACACATTTTCTTTACCACATATCATGGACACCTATAAAAAATGCCAAGAGCGGTCAAGTACATTCACTACTTACCTTATTGAGGAAGTGTATGGATTCAAATCCTTTATGGAGCCACACTTTTTGCATGGAATCCAAAAGATGGTGGGTATTAGCAAACCTAAGATGTTTAGGTTCCATGTTTTGGATGACATACCAGTGATGGAATATAAAGAAATAATAAAATATATCCAATAGTCTTATCCAATCCCAATATAATATATAAAGGATAATGGTGAACCAAACTTGATATGAGGGAAGCCTCATCTATAACCTTTCAAATAACCCAAAGAAATGGAATATATAAAAAATGGAATAAAATAATATATTAAACATTGGTAAAAAAAAGTGCAACAAGTGGAGGTAGAGAGTACTAGCTTCCAAAGGTAACATGTTGAGAAAATGTTTTATGTGCTTTGGATAGACCATTTGTATATTATAGTAGGATGTCGAATCTTTATTTTTGGTGACAAATATTACAGGAGAACAACATATATGACCAAATAATGAGAGCCATTTATTTCCATGTATAATAATACATTAATGAACATATCCTAAGTAATAATGGTATTTATGTTGGGCCTATTTGTGGAAGATCTAAATAATATTTAATCCATTTATTGATGTGTATATGGGACATATACTTCTAATACAATCAACAAATTAAAATAAAAAGGTATGGATGGGAAGGGTAGATGGGGATATTTACCTTAAACTTAAAGGTGAGAATGTGGCTAAAAAGGTGATGATTCAATATTGGAAACCATCAAGGAGAGAAGTTGGTGAATCATTGTACCGAGATTGTTTGACACCCAGTAAAGCATGGATCAAATCAAATAATACATTGATGTGGATAGTATCATCTGGGTATAGACACCAAATAAAAAATGTAAAGGTGTATTTATTAAGATTCCTCAAAAAGGACATGAGGCCATTGAAATATACCTTACACTACTTGAATAGGGTAATGAATACTAAGATGAAACTATTGAACATCATAGATTAATATGTGATATAATCTAAGCCTAGGATGTGGGTATTTTTAAATTTATATTCCAAATAAGGGTCTAATAACTTGGCCTTGCATTTGTATCATAATTTTTTAATATGAATTGAAGATTGACATTAATTACTTCCAAATTTTGACTAGTTTATATTCAATATTTTTAGCTCTGATACTATTCAATCTTCTTACTATTGACCGATGAATGAGGTAACCATATTATTTATTAAATATGAAAGTAATATTAATACTTAATTTGGAATACTAATTTTCATAATAGTGAAGAGATAATAATATATTTATATTATTAATAT
Source organism: Torreya grandis (assembly GCA_037957365.1). Lineage (NCBI taxonomy): Eukaryota > Viridiplantae > Streptophyta > Pinopsida > Cupressales > Taxaceae > Torreya > Torreya grandis. Next base: position 1,128,134 of record JARHVA010005344.1, read on the forward strand.
TAAATTATTTATTCAAAATATTTTTCAAATATTTTTAATTTACTAGCATTATTCTACTTAAGTTCATATGATATGTGCTAGTAGTGCAACAACACTATATTTTTCTATGGGTTCTATCACAATAAGTTGATAATATTTATTTGAAAAACACAACATAAATTGGTGATGTGATGAGGAGAGGCTTATGAAGCATTAAACTACAAGGAAATTATTTCAAGTTTAGGATAGGGTCATCATGAATCTATTGAGTCATTAAGGTCTATTTTGTTCTCAAAGTGGCATCAAAAAAATGTGTGGATTTATTGAAAATTTTAGTCCACTTTATCTCTCCATATTTACATCTTTCTATGCTCACAATTATATTCTAACATAGTTGGGATCATATGTTAACTATAAAATAAAAGGGGCATCCATGGACATGTGAGTTTGTGGATTTAACATTAAACTATGACTAGGTATGTTAGTCATGAAGACATCATGTACTATGTGACATGAAAATTAAATTTGTGAACCTTAATTTAAAACACATCTGAGTGATCACAATTTTTTCATAGACAAAACAAATTTATTCAAAATTTATTTATACAAGCATTCAATCCATTGATCAATGTGTATGTGGCTAAAAGGGTGAGGTTCCAATATTTGAAACCTTATGGAATAGAATAAGATGAAACATTGTATCTAGACTATTTGATGCCTATTAAAACATGGATCAAACAAATTACAAAAGCTACTTTTATCTCCTTCACATTGTTGGCTTGCCTACACATAATTAATTAATAAATATATATTAATTAAACCATTTAAATTACACTCGTATGGTTACTAAGTGATTAATTAGTTTTAAGAATATACTAGTAAATTAAGTGTGAACTTTTGAAATATTTATTAATGTATCTGGTAAGTATCTTTGGTTTTACAATTACATGCCCATTATACATGAGTCTATATGAATAATATGATAAATGTAGGCCTATATTATTATCTTGGGTAGAATGGGTGCATACCCATTATACACATTGAAATAAGAATATTGACCTCTAAACTGATAGTATGATCAATGAAGTTAAATGTTATTATATAGTGTAGAATGGGAAATTGCCTATTCTACACAAGAATTTTAAGAATAATGATAAGTATGTTTTAAATTGGGAACATGGGCAATGAAAATAATTTTCCAATCCCTTTACATGGTGACAGTAAGTGTGTTTTAAAAAGTTTCACTAATATTTTTAAATCTTCCATGTTATGATGTGATTAGTTAATATACGATAAATTTTAGATAAATGTTAAATATTACTATAATAAATTTAATTATGCAATAGTATGAAAATAATGGGGTCACATTATTTAAATTATTAAGACCCATTTCAACTATTGGACCATGCTCAAATATTGGCCCATTTCCCTTAAATATGATTTAAAGGTGAATAATCATTTAATATATAATTAGAAGCTGATTCTACACTAGAATTTGGAATCCAATAATAGCTATATTGGAATCCAATATCACACTGGTTAAAACCAATAATAACAATATTGGAATCTGATATACCACTAGTTAAAAACCAATAATAACAATATGAAAATCCAATTTTAGTAATTATAAAAGTAAAAAAAGAAATATTATACTTATAGATTCTTAGAAATATGTATAGATTTCATGAAATAATGACTATACCTTTTGGTCATACAACCTAATTTGGAACAATGTCACTATGAACTATACATTACACATGTACCATTTGATATAGAGCATAGGCCTAATCCAATATACCTTATCAATGCACCACCTAATGGTGAATATCAATAAGATAAATTCAATCAACAACTATTTGTCAACAAATATGAGCATCTTGTTAGATTCTTTGAAATGGATGTAAAGTGTATGTAAAGGGAAATCAATTCTAGATCAAAGAAGATAAATCCTACTTACACTTACGATTGTTGATATATTATATATTTGGGATCATGACCAAGATGGATATGCTATACCTATCCAAGGGATATGTTACCAAAATAAAATCACTAGGGAGGGTTCTAAAGCCTCCACTTAAGAAAAACTATGCAATAAACCTAGCTAGGTCTTATGTTTTCATATTCATAAAAGTAAATGACTAGTAAAGTAAAATCTAATCTAGTGCTCACCAAATCTTGTGGCACAAAGTGGGGGTAATAAACATAAAAATTAAACATGCATAGAATATCTATGCTCATATCAATGTATATAAAATCCTAATGCATGGGATAGAAGTAAAAATGTTAATCTATCTACTCCTACAAAGGAGTAACAAAGTTAGGAATACTTACCTTTGAAGATGAACCCACAAAATCTCAATCTCTCCCTTGGCCAAGATGCTTTTAAAGAGGTTGTTTTGGTATGTAAGGATAAAAAAAAAAAAAAAATCATCTCCAGGCTACACAACTTAACTATGCATCTAAAAGACTTCTCCACAAGACAAGATTTATATCTCCAAAGAAGGTATTGAAACCCTAAGCTATGCTACTCAAGTAGAATGGTGGATAATTAGATGAAAAATATATTATTATTCTTCTCTTCCTAAATAAATCACAAAATGAGTTTATATATAGAGATGAATCTAACCCTAAACATTTCCAAAAGTTTACTCGACAAGGTCAGCCCAATAGACTCTATATCGTTATTAGTAAAAACAAATTAGGTCTTGTCTTGGTCTGGTTCAGCCAAGGGTGAACCTAGACCCTAAATATGTTTTATCAATTAGAGTATAGGTTTGATGGAGCCAATAGTGTAACATAAACCATTGGAAAGGGTTTTATGTTTAGGGAGGGGCTAAGGAAGGTGAAAAATGACTAGAGGAAGGTGTAAAAGAGAAGATATAAAGCTTAGGTAAGTGGTTTAGGACAAGGTTGTGTAGATAAATAGTTGTAATATAGGGACAATAATCCTGTGAAGCACCAATGGTCTACCCACCCCTTTCTCAGTGTACCCCTTAAGGTGTAAACTTAAAGATATTGAGACTTGACAAATTCCTATAAGATAAAAAACATCAATAATTGATAAAAGTTTGAAAATATTATGTGTATACACATTCCCCACTTGAAGATCATCACATGTCACATAGGTGTAATAGGGGATGATGATTTTATAAAAGAACATAGCAACACACAACACTGAAGCTGAATAAATTATAATAAGGATCAAATAAGACAATTGAAAGGATATAATTTAAAATACATACATTTACTTACCATAGTTTTGTATATAAAGAATAAGATGAAAGAGATGTAGAAGTGTTCAATATATGGAACATTAGGTAAAATTGTATAGATTATCAAAAAAGAGTAGAAATGATTTTTTTGAAAAATATACATGTAACATGTGAAAATATTCTTTACAATGTTAGGATTCTAGAACATCTTATGGTTCAAAAAAAAGAGCTAATAGAAACACAAATATGATTAAAAATAGAATCAGGTGGTAAATATTTGATAGGTAAATAAGTTTGAATAGTAAATATAAATAAGGTGAAAAATAATCCATTTGGTATTTTTACTATTATGAGAAAATAAACGTTTAGAGACCTAATTTGAGACTAAAGAGCCATCATGTGAGGAAATGGCAACTGTGATAGGGAGGATGCATAATGGTTGCAACAAGTGTAGTGTAGGTAAGCAATTGTGAATTTAATATATTTTTAGTATTTTTATTTAAAATTGAGATAAATATAAAAAATTTATTGGTAGGAAAAATATAGAATTTACCTTAGGAATTTTTTAGGTAAACTAGGGGTAAAAGAAAATATTGGTTAGGAAGAAATTGAACCAATAAATGCCTAAGGCATTTATGGTAAATCATCAAAAAGTCACTACTGTGAAGGAACAAAGTCAACCTGATCAACTTAGTCTATAAGGAAAGAAAAAATTAGGGGTCCAAATGTGTAACAATGGGCTGACTTAGTATTTTAAAGGGTGGGTAATTTTGTATTAGTGGGTTGACATAGTCTATAATGAGAATAAGGTCGACTATGTACCAAAGGTCCAATTCAATTGTTAGAAGAGGTTTGATATAGTCTAAAAAAGGGGCCAACTATGTACTACAAGGCCAAATTAGTATCATAAATGGAAGGAGGGCTGATTTATTATAAAATAATCCAATCTAGTTAAAAATGGTAAGGTCCAATTTAGTATCAACAAAGGGTATCGAGCTGATTTAGTATTAAGTGGGCCAATTATGTAGGAAAATTAGGAAACATAGGAAACAAAACCAAAATAATTGATTAATTAGTGTTGGAGAGTTTTCAATTATGTAATGGTTATGTCATGGAAGTATCCTAGTGAGTGGATGAGGTACCTTGATATTCTAAGTGGCAATGACAAAGTGTGCAATGTCCTTGTCCTAGTATGCTTAAAGGAGTCTTGGTTGATATTCAGTTTAGGCATAGTTAGAGATGTTCATGGATGAGTATGGATTATTGATCATGTGAAAGAGGTCCTTAAGAAGTTTTCTAATAATTGAGTGCTTACGTGCATGAGTGGATTTCATTTGGTTGATCATTATTTTCATCTAGACTTTTTGGGTTTAGTGGAAGAAAATATGAGTAGGCAGTTTATTATCATCACCATTACCACATGTGGATGACTCAAGGGGAGTTGCTCATATGGTTGTGATCATATTAGTATCCATTTTTTATGTGCTAAATCTCAAGTCATACTCCTAATCACAATCAAAGATATGTGGGTGTAAATTTGTGCTCTCATGAATTTTGATAGTATTTTTTATGTTCAAATAGAGCCAAGTAAGTATGTTGATGATGTCATAATTCACACACATGGAGGTTTCAGAAGGAAATGGTCACATGGGTTTGCTTAGTATTATGCCTAAGTATTATGTTCTAAATATTATGTCATGCATCTAAGTTTTATAAAATATATGTAAGTGCAAAGTTGGGCTCCTAGGTAGTTTGACATTATTTTCACATAGCTAAATTTTCATGAGGCAAGAAATATTTGAGTAAGTATTTTGGTGATAACATATCTCACACATGTGGATATTTCAAAATAATATTATCACATGGGCTTGTTCAACTTTAAGCCTAGTTAATTTTCACTAATTTTTGTATCATGCACCAATGTGAGTCAAAAGATATACATGTGCAAAGTTGGCCTTCTAGGCAATGCTTAACATTGTTGGCTCTATGGTAGAAAAATCTAAGTGACTAGATTAATGGTGTTATATCTCACACATGTGAAGTATTTAGGAGTAGTGTGATACATGATTGGATTCTCCTATGTGAGAAAATCATATGGTCCAAATCTGAGAAAATGTGAGTGAGTGAGGTAAACATTATTGAGGTTCAAATTTGGCTTCTCAAATAAATTAAAATGGTTTCCATAGTAAATTTTACACAAGGTAAAGGTCAAGCATCATCGGTGGAGCACATTGCTCAAAGATGTCAATAAAAAGTGAGATGGTGCCAAGTGTTCAATTTTTAACACTAAAAAGAGATAAATATTGAGATTCTTCCAAAGATCAATGATGATCAAGTGTTCATACTGAATGAGACCAATGATGCACATTAAATTCAAGAGGTCAAAGTGATAGTTGTTCAACATTGTTAAGGATTGAGATACATATAGAAGATTGATGATGTGCATTGAGTCAAAGTTATTATATTTCTTGAGATGAGTTCAACTAATTTAAATTTTAACATTTAGACAATAGCATATATGAAGAGGTTTGACTATGAATATGAGGATAGTTTGAGTGAAGAAGGAGAGAGATTATGTCATGCCTATGTGATAGAGAGAGAGAGAGAGAGAGAGAGAGAGAGAGAGAGAGAGAGAGAGAGAGAGAGAGAGAGAGAGAGAGAGAGAGAGAGAGAGAGAGAGAGAGAGAGAGAGAGAGAGAGAGAGAGTTTGTGTATGGGTTATATAAATAGAGATCCATCATCAAGTTTTGAATACATAAATTCTAAGGTGGAGGTGTTTACTTTAAATGAGGGTTTAAAGGACTTGATCTTCTTTAGGGGTAGTTGTTCTTTGTGAAATAGGTGTTTCACTAAAGGCCTTCAGTTAGAAGGATACAATCAAGGTTTGTTGGTCTAAAGGAGTTTATTAGTCTCTTATTTTTAATTTCTTATAGGATAGTAGTCCATGTGTTATAGGCTTGAGAGTGGGTTATATTCCCCATGAGGGTTTCCCATAGGAACTATGTGTTATGTGTTTGATCTTGTTTATTTATTGAATGAATGAACTCTCCTGTTAATGTTTCTTGATCAAGTAGATATATGTTGATTGTTTAATAATATTTAAAGGATCAAAATTGAAATAAAAATATCTAGGCTCATTGATTAACCCCCCTCTTAGTGATTCTACCTCTAACAATTGGTATCATAATAGGTCCTTTGGTAAAGGCTTGGTAGCTTGAAGGTGATCCAAGGTACAATATGGGTAGTCATCAAGGAGGTTTCTCTACTAAACAAGCACCAATGTTAAATGGATCTAATTATGCATTTTGGAGTGCAAGGATGAGAACATACATCATGTCCATAGGGTTTAATGTATGACAATATACTATGGATGGTTATGTTGTTCCTACTACTCTTCCATCTAGTTATATAGATAAGAAGCTATTTGAGAATAATTCTAAGGTAATGAATGCCATTACTTGTGGTCTTATAGATATTGAGTTCACCAAGGTAATCTATTGTAAATATGCTAAAGAGCTATGGGACAAAATGTAGATCATTTTTAAAGGAGATTCAAAGGTCAATCTTGCTAAGTTGTAGACTCATAAAAGGTAATTTGAAAGTCTCAAGATGAATGAAGAAGGTTTTTTGACATCTTTTTTGTAGATAATTGATGAGATTGTGAACATTATTAGAGGTCTTGGAGATACCCATGAAGAGGCTATTGTAGTTCAAAAGGTATTAAGGTATCTTTCCATAAATTTAGATACAAAGGTATCTTTTATATAAGAAATTCATAATCATACTCAATTATAGATGGATCAATTTCATGGCACTTTTACTACCTATGAGATGAGGAAGAATGGTGACATACCACCAAAGAAGGAAGCAACATTCAATACAAAGATGAAGCCAAAGAAGTTACAAGGTAAATAACCTAAGGAGGATGAAATTTATGATATAGATGAGGATGAACTAATTACTTTGATTTCAAGAAAATTAAAAATAGGTTCAAGCAAGTATAAGGGTAAACTACCCCTTAAATGCTTCAATTGTGGAGAGGTAGGACATTTTGCTAATAAGTGCCCTCATAAGTATAAGAAGAATGATGATGAAAAGCATGATAAAGATCATGATGATGGTAAGAGATATTTTAGGTCTGATAAAAAAAAAAAAGGGATTTAGGATGTTTGACAACAAGTACTTTAAGGACAAGAAGAGTCTCTACACCAAAGAAGATTGTAGCTCATCAAATGAGAATGAAGTTAGTGACTCAGAATAAGATCATGAAAATGATGATCCTATTAAAGATGAAACCCTATCCATGGCTGAATAAGGAAATTGTTCACATCAAAAGGAGTCTACTTGGAATGATTTAGATAATGATGAATATGAGATGGACTATGAGACTACATTAACAAATTCTCTTGAAAAACTAAAGATTGAGAAAAAGATCAATAAGAAGATGAAATATGAAATCAAAGACTTTGAGGAGTAATCTAGTATATTTGAGGCAAGAATGAATGAAGATGACAAGGATCATGATTATATGGTCAAGAATCTTAGTTGTCAATTAGAATTCATGTTTATAAGCCTGAAAGCTAAAAAACATGACTGTTCAAGGTATGTAATTGAAAATGAGTTACTGAGATCTAAGTTAGAGAAGACATATAGTAAGGTGAAGTCATTTGTAATATTTTAAAAGAGCTCAAGTGATCTAGATAATATTATAAATGATCAAAAGCATGTAAGTGATAGAACTAGTCTTGGATATAAAGAAGAAATATAGAATGTAACTCAAGACAAAATTAAGACTAATGTGAATAAGGAGAATCATAATTTGAAGACAAATCATTAGACAAGGAATGAAGATTCTAGTAGAATGAATACAAATTAGATCAGACATCTAAATTCCATGAAGTATGCAAATTTCAATGGTTACTGCTATACTTGTAATCAGTTTGGGCATAGAGCTAGAAAATGTAGAATACTTGTTAGAAATGAGTTTGCATGGAACTATGATGAAAATTATTAGTCAAGAGGTGTGAGCAAGGTTGAGTGTTTCAACTATCATGCTATGGGACATTTTTCAAAACATTATTCAAATAAGGTAAGATAAGATATGTTTCCATCAAGGAGTATGGTTTACTACAACCATGAATAGAGAGGTCATATTGCTAGATTCTACAATCAAATGCCATTAAGTCAAAATAAATTCCATCAGGATCTAACAATGTAATTAAAAAGGTAAGTTAGCTCATGAAAACCAAAGGTGAGTCATGATGAGTCTACATGTCCAAGTAATATGTTTTGTATGGTGGAAAATGCTTCAAAAGTTGAAGAGTGCCAAGGGCTCTCATTTTCTACTCATGTTATGAATAAATAAACCAAGCCCAAAGAGAAGAGTAAAGTGTTAGTTGAAACTAGTTCTAAGGAATGTATAGATCCAAGTGAACATCCTACTATTGTTGAGCAAGATTTATGTAAAGAACATCAATTATTAGTATTTAGTGATGATATTTAGAACTGCAAGGTTGATTCCTGAAATGAAAAGGTATGTCAAGATTCCATAGTTACTCTATGTGTTGTCAATTATATCTTAGAAGAGAAGGAGATTTATTTAGAAAATTAATTAGTTATCATAGTTTAGACTGAGAAGGAGAAGAAAAAAATCAAGAAATCGTATAGCTACAAGAGGATACTAGTGGTTACCAAAGAGATGTGGGCCACTCCTGGATTCACTTTATTTTAGAGCATTAGGATACAAAGGATGTCTCTATATATGCTTCTTAAGAGACTTCTTTTAGTGGATAAGAAAGTGTTATTATGGTATTATTCATATGGTCTTATAAGGCTAGAGATAAGTGTTTTCAATTAGATCAGGTATGTCCAACTGGAAGAGATGTTGTGGTCATATTAGAGTGAAGTCATATTTGTATATGGTTAGTCTATAGGGTCAAATTTAAGGTTTTCAAGTGAAAAAAGAGGATTTTTTATTTTTATAGATGATATTTTTGCATATAAATATTTTTTTAACCTTATTCTATCATACTCCAGGCGGTTTTTTGGTCTGATGATATGTTTAAGTCAAATTGAAGATTTTTATTTACTCTCAGGTTTTCTAGTTTGTGCTTAAGAGTTTGCTAGTCCTAAAATGGGTTATAGAATGTATGGGTTCCAAAATATGTGGATGCTCAAATTTTGGTCCATAGGTGTGTAATGGTGTACAAGAAGTTTCAAAAGTGGACATTGATCGGAAAGAGGTTTGTTGACTCTATTTGTGTTGATATTCTAAGGTTTTTGAGCTTTACTAGAAAAGTGGTTTGCCTTTAGATTTGAGGTCTAAGGCTTATTAATAAGTTTAATGGGCCAAATGGGTTTTCAAATAAAGCTTCATAGAAATTTGAAGGTTTTTGGTTCTCAAGTTATTCAAGTTTTTGTCATGTTGGAGACCTAATTAACAAATTAGTTTGTGAATGAAGTATGTTTTAGATGTTGATCTAGGTGTTGAAAATTTGTGTACTTGAGGGGGTGTATGAAATTTCAATAGATATGAAGTTTTAGGTCCTAAAGGTGTTTCCATTAAAATTTGTGGGCTCTACAAGTTCCAATTAGGGATATAAGGAGTCTAGACAGGCCTAGTATGAAGATTTGATGTTTTTGCTCAATGTTTCCAAAATATCAAGGTATACATGTTTCTAAGAGAATTCTAAAGTTGGTTTAGAACATGTTTTCTGATAGGTGAGTGGCATGAAGTTTTGTTGGTGGTTTTTGAGGTGGCTTGAGAAAAGTGGGTAGTAAGTCTATATGATGGTTCTTCATGGTGTGTGAAGATCTAAAGATGATCAAGATGTGAAATGGATCATAAATCATAGGGGTAATACCTATTGGATGTTTATTTATGAGTTCCATCAAATTTTAGTTCTTTTATGTGTTCTTTCTTCATTTATTGTAGTGTTTGGTTGAAAAGAGTGTTGGCATGGAGCAAGAGGAATGTGTCAAGACAAAAAGGGGTAGGCTCAAGGTAAAGGGGATTTTGTATCATCTTTATAAGGTGGTCTTATCCTATTGGTAGTATTTTTATGTCCTCAAGATTAGTTAGTTCCCACTATTTCATTGTGTCAACAGGGGAGAAAAATCTTATTGTGAGAGTACTCAAAGAGAGAGAAGGTTATCTGAATGATGTTTGTTGACATCAATGACAAAGAGGGATATTATTGTATATTTTTCAATGATGTCATGGTGATGTCATGGAGGTTTCTTGATGAGTGGATAAAGTGCCTTGATATTCTAATTAATAATGATAAAGTGTGTAATGTGCTTGTCCTAGTAGCTTAAAGGAGGCTTGGTTGATCTTTAGTTTTGGCATAGTTAAAGATGTTTAGAGATGAGTATGGAGTATTTAGAATGTGAAATAGGTCCTTAAGATGTTTTCTAAGATATGATTACTTGTTTTCATGAGTGGATTTTATCTAGTTAATCATTGTTTTCATCTAGACTTTTTGGGTCTAGTGGTAGAAAATATGAGTAGGTAGTATGTTGACATAACCATTGCCACATGTGGATGAGTCAAGGGGAGTTGGTCATATGGTTGTGAGCATATTAGTCCCTAGTTTATATGCACTAAATCTTAGGGCATGGACCTAAGTGCAATCAGATATATGTGAGTGAAAAGCTAGGATCTCAAGCATTTTGACAATATTTTATATGTTCAAATAGAGATGAGTAAGCATGTTGGTGATGTCAACATTTGTACACATGGAATTTTTAGGAGGAAATGGTCACATGGGTTTGTTTAGTATTATTCTTGGTTCTTATGCACTAAATCTTAGGTCATGCACCTAATCTTGAAAAATGATATGAAAGTGAAAAATCGGGCTCTAAGGTAGTTTGACATTATTTTTCCATACATAGAAAAATTTGCATGAGGCAAGAAAGAGTAGAGTAAGTAACTTGGTGATGGTGTATATCACACGTGTGGAATTTTAGAATAAGATGATCATATGGGTTTGTTTAGTTGAGCCTAGTTAATTTGCACTAAATTTTAGATCATCCGTTGAAGCATGTCAAAAGATATGCATGTGTAAAGTTGGTCTTCCAATAAATGATTTACATTGTTGGCTCTATGGTAGAGAAATATAATTGATAATATTAATGGCATTATATATTGCATATGCAAAGGCTTTAAGAGCATGTGACACATGGTTGGATTCTCCTATGATAGGAGATCATATGGTCCAAATTTAAGAACATGTGAGTGAGCAAGGTATAATTTATTGAGGTTGAAATTTGGATACTTAGATAGATTAAAATAGTTTTCATATTTAGTCAATTTTTCACAAGGTAAAGTTTGAGCATCATCGATAGATCATGTTACTCTAAGATGTCAAGAAGTAGTGAGATGGTGCCAAGTGTTCAATATTTAATGTTGAGAAGAGATAAATATTGAGATTCTTCCAAGGATAAAAAATGAGTAGGTGTTTGTACTGATAAATATCAATGGTTCACATTAAAGTAAAGAGCTCCAAGTGACAGTTGTTCAACATTATTAAAGAACGAGCTACTTATAGAAGATTAATGGTGCTCATTTAGTCAAGGTTTCTAGATTACATGAGATGAGGTCCACTGATTTGAAGTTTAACATTTAAGCATTGGATTAATATGTGTTAAAGGTTGAATAAGATAAATAATGCACAATCAATATGAATACATGAGAGAAAAATATGTGAGCATATTATCTGAAGTTTAACTGTGACCATTTTCATTTTCATTTTTGAATTTTTGAAGGAAAGACCAATGTCTAGTTTTTGGGCCATAAATTTTGATCCAAATTTTTTTTGATAGCATATTAAAAATTAAATATGTAGAGGACTCCAAGGTACATCTAGAAATATAAATTTAAAGGTCTGAATGTATGTACAGACAAAGATATTGATATCTAAAGTTGATTATGTGTTCAATTGTATTCTGCATATAACCTGATAAGGGTAATTGAGCTTATTCTGATGTTTTTTTGATGTTTAATGATGAATTAGATATTGTATCATGTTGTATACTCCATAAGGATGTTATGTTTACATTATGAAGGTTTTACTAGTCATATGTAGTATGAACAAAGGTTTAAGAGGTGATTATGTGTTCATTCATAGTGACTATGTTAATAGAATATTTTTTGATTGAATTATGCTTAAATAGAAGGGTACTATGATGGTTTTTAGTAATTAAGGAATACCTATATATCATGTGGAAAGGGTCCATGCATTTGGAAAGTGTTAATATGTTTATTAGTTTTCTCATAGAAGTGTCAAAGAGATAAATGGGTTTCCATAGGACCTAAAAGTGACTTAGGCTTATTTCAAAGTTGATTGTGCTTAAGTGTGACCCATGTGAGATGCCTTAAGAATGAAGGAATATATTGTGTCCAACAAGGAAATATTATGGACTTGATAATTCATGAATTATCTATATATAGTGAAACCAAATGTGTTGGTTTCTAAACTTGTAAAAAAGACTTGTACAAGGTGTGCATGTGACAGTTATGGAGTGAAGGAGAGGTGGAGTGCCCAGTTGATGAGATAAGTAGATTGAGGACTACGTGTATGACCTATAGGTCATATTTATGATGTCTAAATAGTTCTATTTCAATTTGAGGATATATGAAGAGGTTTGAGTATGCATATGAGGATAGTTTGAGTGAAGAAGGAGAGAGATGGTGGCATGCCTATATGAGAGGCCTGTATGAGATAGATAGATAGAGTTTATGTAGGGGTTAGATAAATAGAGATCCATCATCAGATGTTGAAGACATCAATTATAAGGTGGAGGTATTCACTTCAAATAAGGGTCTAAAGGACTTGATCTTCCTTAAGGTTAGTTTCTCACTGTGAAATAGATGGTTCACTAAAGGCCTTTGGTCAAGAGGATATGATCAAGGTTTGTTGGTCTAAAGGAGTTGACCAGTATCTTTTTTTTAATTTCTTATAGGATAGTGGTTCATGTGTTGTAGGCTTGAGAGTGGATTTTATTCCTCATGATGGTTTCCCATAGGAACTATGTGTTATGTGTTTGTTCTTGTGTATGCATTAAATCAATGAGCTCTCTTGTTAATGTTGATTGATCAAGTTGATATATGTTGATGTTTTAATAAGATTAAAAGGATTGAAATAGAAATAAAAATATTTGAGTTCATTGTTTCTCTCCCCCACCCTCTTAATGGTTGTACCTCTAATAAGTAGTTAATTTATGAATTTTTAAGAATATATTGTGAATATTTATGACATGGAGATTTGATACATCCTTTATTGTTTTATATTTTATAGAGACACTAGACATATTATCACCTGATAGATGCATCATTGATACTATATTTACTAGATAATTTGAGTAATGTAGATAGAGATTAATTGATCACACTACATTTTAGAGACATGGTGGAGATGAGATCAATCCCATTGAGTGTTTATATCATTATCATGTTCCTTGGAGCATGGGAATAGTTGAACAACACTTTCTAATAGGAGGTGGATGGGGATACCATTGAGGTGGGGATCACTCTAGAGGATGTCCACACATTACTTGGACTTCCTATAGGTAGGACACTGGTGATCACTAACATATTAGAGGATCTAGATGAGAGATAAACACTAGTCTAGTGGGTGACATGCTCAGATAGGATTTACCCTAGATTGAATGTGAATTTATATTATATTCAATTATGACCATTCTAAACATCTAGAAGTCAGTTATAGGACTTGTGACATCACAAGTGTTGTGTCATAAGTTAGATGATAAGATACCATTGTATGTGATATCCTTGTGTTAGTCAATATTAGATAAAGGAGCAATTTATGATTTTGAGGCTATCATCTTGGTACATATTATGCATGATATGTATGGTATGATGTCTAGATGGAAAAATATCATGGGTCCTATAGTTTTTTTTATTGATTGGATATATATGAGAGGTCCCCCATGTATTAGCTAACTGGGTTATCCCATGTGGTCGATGATAGGTTACTTTAGGTCATGAGGTGGAGATAGGATCATGTAGCTCGAGCCATGCCCCATGTTCCAACTCTATAGATTATAACATGAGGAGATATCATGTACATATTTACATATTCATTGATACTATATGTCTTAGTTGGATGACTATTATTACAGGGTGGGCATAGGTTTAGATCATAAGCCACTACACATCATGGGTAAATTTGCATCTAGTGGTATGCTTGTCAAAATAGTTCATACTCCCACACTTGGTGGCCCCTCTAGTAATGACTAATTATTTTGAATTACATGATAGAGAGATGAGAGGGAAAGGATGAGTAGGGGTACTGGTAGAGATACCAATGATTAGGCCTTGACATGCTAGACCATGGACTGGTTGATCATAGTAATAGGTGGTAGTAGAGCCAATAAGAGGATATGCCATGGACATGGATTAAGGAACACAATAAGAACAATAATAGTAGTATTAAATTCCACTATAGCCACATCATAGGTGGAGGCATCATCAACAATAAGAGACACAAGTGAGTGTTAAAGTATAGGGGGACCCAACAACCACTCTAAGACATAAGTGGTCCATAGAGGTACCATTAAGAGGAGGTTCATAGTGTGTTTGAGTGTTGACTCATGGATTTGCATTGGTGAAAAGGAAACCTAAATAAGAGATGCTCAGTGTGTGAGTAGATAGAGAGATGATGGTTGGTGACACTAACACTAGTGATAAATGTGGTAATTTTGATTTAAGTTTTTGATATGAGATGCTTTTTAAATTGTGATTATGGTAGATAGATGATTTTGAGATATATGTGATTTGATGTCAATATAGTTTATATATATATATATATATAATATGAAATAGAGGAGGTCATATACAGATCCTTGATTATGGTTTTGTGTCATGACATTTTAGATGGGGTGTTGACACCATACAACCCTACCATTCTAGATGTTCTTGTGGTACCATCTTCCCTAGCTTAGGTGGGATAGTTTAGACTTGTGGGAGAGGCCATCAGGCATCTTCAATCATGTATAGATGGGTTAAAACCATTGACATGGGTGGGAGAGGGAGAGTCATAGGCTTGGAAGGTCCTGACATAGGAGAGAGCAACACACATGGCTACTACTATCCAGATCAGACACATATAGGCCCAAGTGGCCAATATATAGGGAAAGGTTGTAGGTTTGAGATCCAATAATGACTTATTATAGTTTACCTTTTAGAGGGGATAGTCCTAGGCATCTGTGGGTAGCATGACTAGGCCACAAGATAAGTAGGATGGAGCCTAGCCTTAGAGATGGAGCTATTATATTTTGTATTTTGTATAAAACACGTGATGATACATATATATATATATATATATAGACATTTTTTTTATCCCATCATTTGTACTTGGTTGTGGATGTTGATGCATGGATACATTTATTTCTAGCACATGGATTTAGTTTTTATTGTATATGCTATGGGAAATATATGTTGAGTGTTTTATTTTTTAGTGTTATGTGATACACATACATGGTCAAAAATAAAAATAAAAAAAATGACTTGAAAAAGTACAAGTAACCTAAAAAATGTACTACACATTATATCATGATGGGTGATGTGTAATAATAAAAAATGACTAAATATAACAAACCAAAGATGGTAAAAAGGGTAACAAATATTTTTAAACCATGTAAAAGATTTTTACCAAGTTAAAACAAGACAAAATCACACTATATCACATTGGGAAGTATGAAAATAATGTATTAAAATGGAAGGCACAATAAAACCAATGGTATAAAAAAAAAACAATTAAGTTAATCAATCATATTAAATAACATTTGGAAGTATAAAGAGAAAGACAAACTAGAAAATGAAATTAAATTGATGATACTAATTCAAGATAGGAAGTATGAAAATTTTAATAAAATGGTTGTAAGAATACATGCAATCAGAAAATAAGAAGATAAAATTGAAAAATTAACAATGTAAGCATAAAACATACTATATCAAGATGGGAAGCATGTCAATGATGTGTAACTCATAATCAATCACTACTAATCTCAAATTTGATGCATGTAATTTCATTATGACTTGGGTATTAGAATATTTTGTGGGGAACGTCTAGTCCTATCCATGGTCTTACATGTCAAATCATAAGGGAAACACCAATGAGGTGTAAAAAACTATGAAAATGTTTTGAAAAGGATGTTTATAAAGGTATTAATTTATTAGGAAGGCCTGGTCCTACCCATGGTCTTATAATGCAACTCACAAACAAAAACCCTAGGGGGAATGATTAGTTAACAAAACAATATTTCTCAAGGAGAAATATTAGGAATTTTTAAATAGAAGAGGGAATATAAAAATCATAATGTAGGCATTAATGATAAGACTTTAGGAAACATGAGGTACCCTAAGTGCACAATAAATACACTAAGTGGCTAGTGACCATAAAAATATAAAAGATACCCATTCACAATAAGTACAAATCTATATAGGTAAATAAGTGATATACTAAGATCAACTCATGTTGCTTAGATGAATAATAAAAATAAAAATGACCTACCTTCCCACAACATGTTCCCTATTCCTTAGGACCTCTTATAGAGTCATGGGTCTATTGGGAAGATTGGGTACTTATGTGAGAAGGCCGGTAGCACTAAAACATTTTTTTATTCTCCTTTCCAAATCTAATAGCCTACTACACCCCAATGGAGCTCAACTCTATCATGAGGCCAACTATGGATTTTGATCTTTGATTATAAAAAGGAGATGTGTTTTAAATCATGTCTTTTAGTGTGATTTGATTTTTGAGATTTATATGTGGCATTTTTGTATCATTTACTTTTGTTTCAAATGATTTGGATTTTAAATGTTATGGATTTTAAGATTCTTTGTCCATATAAATATGGAATAACCAACACAAGGGATAAAACTGATAAACATTAATGAGGTTTAGACTTTATCTAAAGGAATCTAAGTATCCAAGACATGACTAACTAAACACTTAGGCTTACCTATGAACTAATATGTTATCTCAAGTTTCAACCATTTGTATGCTTAATGTGCAAAAGGAAATAAGTGAATAAAAAGAGATAAAAGTAGATTGGTAATAATAGGATTACAATGAGATTACTTGTTTGCTAACTATTCATATGGTAAATAAGGATTACTAAGGGGAACAAGGTTTGTATAACCAAGTCACAATAATAATTATCTGTGTGGTTGAGACAAGGTATCAAATAATCATGAGAAAAGACAAAGACATCCATGAAAAGAAAATAACTCATAAATATAAGCATAAAATCATATAAAGAATGAAAATAATCCATAAGAGAAGATTAAAATAAATGAAACCATATACAAAACATAATGCATAATATAAAGATCCATGTGAAATGGATAAGTGAAGTAAAATTTGACACATAGTCAAATGATATAAATTATATGTAAAAGTGGATCAAAATTTCAATCCAAAATCATAATGAAGAATAGAGTGAATTAAGTATTTAGTTTGACCCAATAATTTTAGAGATTATGAAATGTTTTTAAATGTAATGTAAGATTGATTGATGCATTATAACTAATGGTAAGTGTGATACCTCCTGGGTCGATATTGGTAATGTGAGATATAAGAGGTTCATTTTAGAGATGTTTAATCATTTTGTTAATAGGGGTGGTTGAGGAATGAGGTTTTTGTGGGAATCCCAAAGGGGTGGGTGGGGGGTAATTTTGATTTTACACTCCCCATGGAATTTATTTAGGTTGATTTTTAAGGTCAATGAAATGATTTTACATTTCATCATTTGATTGACATTATTAGTTTGAAAATTATTGATTTTATTGAGATATTATAATAAGATTTGATGGGTTTAAGTGCTATCTTGACTAGGTATTCCACCATGTGAGGCATTAACATTAGTATTAGTGGCTTGGGTTGCACTATGAGAAGTGGCATGCATAGATCTAGTGGCTTGAGAGGCATTGATAGAAAAGGAAGTATTAGTATCATGATTAACGTGGGTGTCAAAATATGCACTAGTGGAAGGACTAACATCGGTGGCAAATGATAAACTAGTAGCATGATTAACATTTGTATTAAAATATGCATTAGTGAAAGGATTAACATTAATGTAAAATGACTCAGTAGTAACATTATTATCATTGGGAGTAAATTATACACTAGTGTATTGATTGAGGAGGAGGGGTCATGGAAAAGGCTCACTAGCTGTTGAAATTTTCATGTTAATAGAGATACTTAACATGGAGGTTGAAGATATAAAAGAAGAAGAAGAAGTCATAATATGAGGAGTCAAAGTATAAGGGAGAGGTTGATAAGAAAATAATTTGTCACCCCAGAATCCATAAGAGAATATAGGGGAGGGTGAATGGGGTTATTCTACTTAACCATTTATCATGAGATCATAAATAGTTGAAGGGTCTTTTCCTCTATGTTGAAGAAACTCATTAATGTAGAAGAACATTTCAAGTGTGTATTCTAATTTTTTCTAATATTCTAAGGAAAAAAGATGGTTACAAACTGATGATGAATGAGGAGTCCATAATTGGTAGTGTGAATGGCCACATGCACATTTATTTCATCAAAAGTAGAAGCCATAATTTGTTATTGGGGAATCCTATTGGTATTGGTAAATCTCATCATATCTATGGGATTCAACTCTATACTATCCTAAAACAAGAAGTTAATTATGAAAAAAAGGAGGTTAAAGGGGTAATGTAAAGACAAAATCAAAAAATAGGATATAAAGATGAATCGGCTGACTGTGTTTTGTAAACTAAGGAATAGAACAAAAAGATAAAGATACATAGTCATGTAGGTGAACTATGTACTGATGACCACAAAACTAAATATGAGGATAAGGATAAACAATAAAACAAGTTGACTATGTACTATAATTAGGAAGGCTAAAAAGTTTGTACGAGTTTGTATCAACCAAAAATATAATGTTCTAAAACAAAGGAAAAAAAATAGGATAATTTTGAAGCATAATGAAATTAAGCTCACAAGGAATTGGATCAATGTGATTGATCCAATTGGAACACACAACACAAACCTTACACCAATATTGGTCAATGCAATTTTTACAATACAACATATAATGATAAAATACTAAGCAATAACTATAAAGTAAATGCTAACTAATTGATCATCCTCAGTATTATTAAGTTATAATAAAGTTTTAATTTTAATGTGATAAGGAATTTGGCTGAAATAAGGAAATAAAAATAAATCTAAGGTTGGTTTTAAGATGTTTAGGTTGAAAGGGATATTTATTATCAATGGTATTGGCTTGGTATTGTATCCTACCCCCTCACTTCACAATCCCATATTGATAAGGGTGTCAAGTGCTTTGTCAATATATAACATCAACCACATATTCATACTTGGATAGAAAAAAAAGTTGTTTTCCCTCTTAGTAATGAAATCCAAGTAGGTAGGCCTTATGAAGACAATTTTTTTTTTTTTTTGAATGAAAAGTGATTTGGTAGTGTGTGTAAAAGAGAAAAATAGTGTGACTAAAATGGTAATTTGAAAACCAACTATTTAATCTATGTGAGTTACTCCAAGCATGAAAGTAAATGAAAATGAAAGGTGAATTAATTAATAGTAAATAGAGGTTAGTTATTTGATTGAGAATATTATAGATTCAGTCTAGGTGACACTATGAAAATAGTGTAGAATAGAGTCAATTGGGTTGCTACTATTTTGTAGAAGCAAGATCTATAAGAACATAGTCAAACAGGTTGACTATGTCTTCTAGATGGAAGAAAGACTACATAAATGTGTCGAATAGGTAAATATATTTTATTGTATGGATAAATTTTTATAGATTGCAAACTTGTGAAAAATAGTTTTGAAAGAAGAATTGAAATGACAAAGAGAAAGGAAGGAACCTTGTTGGGCTTGAATATGTTTTCGACTAAATTTTTTTGTGTTGTGATGTTCAAATGTTGTTTCAAAAATTTTACAACTGAGTCAACTTGATCAACCAAGTTTGAAAAAACCCTTTATGATGAAGAATAAGTGTCAAATAGAGTCAACTAGTTCGACTATGTTTACATACCTATATGTTTCCATAAGATAATTGAAGACAAAATTGACTAGTTTGACTATGTATGAAAATATAGAGCTAAAGAATAACATTTTGCCTAACTGATTGATCTAGTAACATGTATTTGAATACTTAAATAGATATAATAGATTCATTTTGAAGTGAATGTGTGTTAAAAGTGTGCACATAATGTTGAAACTATATCGACTAGTTTGATGCATTACTATAAATATAGAAAAATATAATATGATGACAAAAATGGTGTGAAATAAAAGCTATAAGGGTTTGATTCACATTAGGTTCATCAGAATGTATGAAAATGGAAATTTAACAATTTTATAAATCAATCCTAATTTAGAGAAGATAAATCCTACTTGCACTTCTGATTTTTGATACATTAAATATTTGGGATCATGACCAAGATGGATCTACTAGACCTATCCAATGTATATCTTACCACAATAAAATCACTAGGGAGGGTTCCAAATCCTCCACTTAAGAAAAACTATGCAATAACCCTAGTTAGCTCCTATGTTTTCAAATTCACAAAAGTAAATGGCAATTAAAGTAATATCTAATCTAGTGCTCGCTAAAGCTTGTGGTACAAAGTGGGGGTAATAAATATAAAAATTAAACATTCATAGAAGATCTATACTCACATAAATGTGTAATAAATTATAATGCATGAGAGATAATTAAAAATTCTAGTCTATCTACTCTTACAAAGGAGGAACAAAGTTAGGAATAGTTACCTTTGAAGACAAACCTGCTGAGCCTTAATCTCTTCCTTGGCCAAGGTGTTTTACAATAAGTTTTTATGATATGTAATGATATTAAGCATAAGTCATCTCTAGGCTACATAACTTCTCTATGCATCCAAAAGAATTCTCAAGACAAGATATGTATCTCCAAAGAAGGTATTACAACCCTAAACAATGGTCTTCAAGGAGAATGGTGGATTATTATTATTATTATTATTATTATTATTATTATTATTATTATTATTATTATTATTATCATCATCATCATCATCATCATCATCATCATCATCATCATCATCATCATCTTCCTAAATAAATGAAGAAATTATTGTGTGTCTATATATCTAAATCTAACCTTAAACCTTTTCAAAATTTTAGCGAACAGTGTCAACCCAATCCACTCTATATCGTTATTGGTAAAAACAAATTAGGTCTTAGTTTAGGTCAACTAGGGAAAGACGTAGACCCTAAATATGTTTTATCAATTATTATATAGGGTCGATGGGGATGTCAATGTAACATAAACCATTGAAAAGGGTTTTAGGCTTAGGGAAGGGCTAATGAAGGCATAAAATGACTAGATGAGGGTCCAAAAAAGAGGATATAAAGCTTAGGGAAGTGTTTTAGGAGAATGTTATGTATATATCAAGTGGTAGTATAGGGAAAACAATCATGTAAAGCACCAAAGGTCTATCCACTCCTTTCACAATGCACCCATTAAGGAATGCACTCAAAGATATTGAAACTCGATAGGTTCCTAGAAGAGAGAAACCATCATTAATTGATAAAAGTTTGAAAAAAATTTATGTATAAAAAAAGCTTTCCCATAGTTTTCCCATAAGGGATTTATACTATTTGGTTAGAACACAAAAATAAACACCTCTTACATTATTAGACAACCAATCTACCATTAGGTAAGATCAAACTTTCAATCAAGCCATAGTGGTTTTGGACAAAGGAAAGATTCAACTAGTTAACCCTCCTACAAAAATCCAACTTATTGCTTCACAAATACAATAATTCTTAGCAATAGCTACTTTAAATAAATACTTAGCCGTATTAAAAGTTTAAAATCCCAAATTATTATAATGCAATCCAATAATATAATAACCATTGGATTTGTTTATATATCCCGTATAAAATCTAAATCTATTTGCTAAAAAAGCTAGTCATGGATATATGTAACACACTCATAGTTGAAAAAAATCTAGTGATTAATCCTGATTTAGATATCCTTATAGATTTTAACCAACATGTGGTGGATAGATCTACAATCACATATTTTAAACCACATATGGTACCATCTAAAACACACAAAAAAATTATTCAGTCCTCTCCATGACATACTCCTTCCAACATTATAAGTACCTTGTAACAACAAATTATAAACCCACCTAAACTATAATAATAGGTTGTAAGTACCACACCTCAATAAGGGAAATCTATTCCTCACTTAAATAAGTGGTAACTAATCCCCCACATCAATAGATGGTAACTAACCTTTCATCATAACAAGTATCTATCAATATCATGTCTAAAGAGCAACATGTCTCTATTAGTCAACCATTTATTACTTTTAATAAACAATGACCCTCTTTAAGTTAGCAACATGTTCCTCTTACACAATATATTTTTAAGAATCAACAATAGATGCCCCTATAATATCAATAAATATTGTGTAATTCCCAACTTAATATTCCTCCATTAAGCTGAAGTTCCCTTCAAATCAATGCCACAATTAGAAACAAGTGCCTTACCAACAAAAAATCCCCTATTAGTAGTAAAACTCTAATCAAAGAGTGAATATTCATCATTGAACTAGTCATGTATAGATTCCTCAATATTATATACCACCACTTTACCTGAGTCAAGTTAGTGTAGCTTTTAATACCCAAAAACAAATATAATTTCCCTTTGCTTTAGTCCTACTTTTCAAGATTTGAATGAGGTTAAATATGTAATTTCATCCATTCAAGTAGGAAATCAGAACAAGAAATTTAAACTAGATGACATATGCTCTAGATACCTTTCCTTCATCATTTTAAGATTCACACATTTTAAAAATACAAAGGGAAAGGTGATTCCAAGGAGCCTCTAAAAGAATTATTCATCGTATGTCAAGAGGTTGCATATAGAAGTATTTACCTTCTTCACTTGTTCACCCAAATTTTGGTTGGGCACACCTTAGAATGGTTCCTTTGTATACCTAAGTATTCCATAAATAATTTTGATGACTTATTAGAGATATTTGTGGAGCAGTTCTCTTTCAATGTTGAGCATGAACTAACTATGGTTGATCTATGTTAGTTCAAACAATAAGGAGGAGAAATATTTACTAAATATTTACAAAGGTGGCACTCATTAGCTAGTCTATTCCCACATAATACCCCAATAATAAATTATTTCCAATGTTCACTACCAATCTATAGTTTGATATATCTCATAATCTTAAAATTATTTATGCATGTACAATTGAATAAGTTATTTCCAAGGGAATATATATTGATCAAGCCCTCATCAACAAAGGGATAATCAAGCTTTAATCTTATCACAAGGATCAAATACAATCTCCTACACAAGCACAATAAAGTACATCAGAGAAGCCTAAACCATTCTAAAGAAATAGAAATGTTTTAGGGGATGGAGAAAGTTAATCTTGGCATGTGAAAATGGTGAAACCATTGGTTGTTTAGGCAAATCCACATACTCAATCTATTATTTTTTAAATACCACCTCTAAAAAGAGTTCATTATCACAACTTTTTTTAAAGTAATCTTTGGGAGCCTATTGAGATGGTTTTCCAAAATCTATTTTCCACTAACATGATAATTTGGTGAGTGCTAAAACCATTCAAGAAAAGTATCCTAATCTTGATTATTATAATGAGAATTAATTCTATTAGTATCATTGGGTTAAAGGTCATCCCATTCACAAATGTGTGCAACTTTTCCATCTTATGCTAATGTGGCCAAGACATATAATCAGGATTTGGGTATCTATCAAAACCCTTTCCTTCAACATTATGTTAATAATAATTAGAGTCAACATCAATATTATGATCAAAATAATAATATAACTCCTCACAATCATAATGAGAGACAACCAATAAAAAAAAACTAGAATCAAGGTCAAGATGCCCATTCCAATCAAGTTAATTGTAATAATGTCCCTTATGACTATAATGTTGTAGGTTTCATCACTAGTGGAAAAATCTATACCATTAAGATCAACCCTAAGACAATTTAAAACAATATTAGATGAACTTCACTATCTATTTTAGGACCTCCACCTCCATTATTTAGTAATCCTCATTTGGCTTCTAATAGTCTAAACTCTAATCTATAGCCAAGAATTGCCATTTTAGGCCTTTACTCCACTTTTAATTATTATAATCCTCTGTTGACTTGAGGTTGTACAATCACAACATAATGATCTAAGGTTACCATTCAAGGTCCTCCACCTAATAAATCCAAATTTATTGATCCTATTAATGACAAACCTCATGATATTGTTAAACAAATAAAAATTACACTAGCATAAATTTTTATTTTATATCTTTTGTGTACATTAAATTTCCACAAGAACATATTGAATGAGCTTTTAATTTAGTCTAAGGTCCAAAATGACATTACACCTATTAAATTAAAAATTCTTATGATTCATTTATCTCCATGCTAGCAACTCACCTTTGATCAAATTTATATGTCATCCCTTGTACCTTTGTATAATAACCTTCTTTACATAGAAGTAATAATTTATGAACAAAGGTAAACAAATCATCATAAAAAATGGTTTGGGATAAATATTATAAATTTAATGATGGTCAAACACTTCGGATACACAAAAATAGATATATTTGAATCACATTTAATAAGATAGGTGGGTAAATAAGTGTTTAAAAGCTTTCTTTCAATTATACTCAATCATTCATGAAATATGAAAACAATGTAGAGATCTAACAAAGCATAAAAAACCATTTAGATGAGAATGAAACAAGATAACACATATATGAATAAAAAACCATCATGGGGAAGAAAACCCACTATGATCCCTAGAAATGGAACATATTCCTATAAAATAAAATAACAAACTCGGTTGAGCACCAACTCAAATTGGAGCACTAACCCCGATAAAGTCAGTCACCTACTTGACTAGGCCTTAGAAAGCACCTACTTACAAGGAATCACCAAATCCATAAGTGACTTAGCACTAACTCAACCACCTCATGAATTTTTATCACCACACCTCTGATCTTCTATTATGGTCTCATTTCAAGACCTCCTTCTACTCAACTATGTGTGGTTTTATTCACTTGATTTCCACACACCCAAATAGGCCTAAACTACCTTATATATTTAATAGTTTCATGGTCACACATCACTTGGCTAGTCACACACATTGAAAATATTATTTTAGATAGAAAATAGGTCATAATAAATATTAATAACATGATTCAATCACAATTTTAATCCCTTTTGGTCTACCACAACTCAATTAGGTTGTATTCTTCCCTTAGGTCTCATGGAGACCTAATTACATTAGGTATGTCCTCTTAATGATAAAACTTGATCTTATTGGTATCAAATGGAATTATAAAATTAAAAAAATCCATTCAAATACTTATAAAATGAAATATTATAATGTCCTTCATGCTTGATTAGACTTGCATCCTTCATTCATATCATGAAATCTCCTTTAGGATAAACTGCCCTATTAGGCTTGTGTACCTCAAAAGCTTGTCTTAAAATAATGAATCTTAAACACCCTTAATCGAATCAGCTATGAAAGATGAAAAATTTATACATATTCTCCATGACCTTAGGTTCATTTCCAAATTATTGGAATACCTTCACTCAAGAGATAAAGGCTCAAAAACATTTATGCAACTCACCTACAAAACTAGTAATGATGGATTAGACCTCCAATGTCTGTCTAGACACTTGTAATGACTCCTGATGCATATAATTGGTCCTATGAGATATAAAAAATATCCTTAAATATAAAATTCATATGTTCTAAAGGTAAATATTGGTCTTTTAGACCAATTTCTTGACCTTATATCTCATAATCCTATCTGAACTAGATAGGCCATTTTGTGAGCAACTTTTTTGCCACATAAACTAACCTCCAAAGGTTCTAAAATCATGATAATTAATTTTATGTCATATATATATTATTAATTTACTTTATTTCATCAATATATCAATCACATACCATCAAATATATCTCTTTATCTCTTCTTAGGTTTTACACTATTCCCACCATTACGTATGTTTGTGACTGGATTACTTAGATGACCAAAATAGAACACATGAATGCTAAAAAATATCAAAAAAACATCATGGACATGTAAAATTAGTATATATTTTCTTCTCCCATCCATTATCTCTTCTTGACCAATACAACTTTTGAGAGCTATATCAATTTATTGACAAATAAGATTGTATCTATACATTTTCTCTATCATTTGACTAACCACCACCACCTAGAGGTACCTAGGAGAGTTAAATACATGATAAAATATCATATATATTCACTTGAATCCATATTTATATGTTTTTGACAAAGTCTTTCATATCGGGTCCTTATTAAGGTCATAAGGAGGTTTAACACAAGTTTTAGTGTTAATGATTATTCATAAAGGACTACCACTTGAATCCAAAACTAATGCCTAAAGATATTAACTAGGAACCTTACCATATATATTTAATATATAAAACTCCCATGTAGAGGTTATACATGCCAATGAATGTTTGAATGTGCTTTTCGGGGTTGAAACCTCATTTTGTGAGATTGAGAAGGCTTAAAGCAATTATTCATGCTCTTTTGTCTCAAATATTAACCTCAAACTTTGTGATCATACCTAAAAAAAACATATCTCACCTCTATCCATGCTATCATGTGCATATTTTCCTTAAAATCTGATTTTCATACCTCATTAGGCCAGACAAGGTCTAGAAGTAGTTTGGGTAAAGACTTAAAATAAATGTCCTACCCCTATAGGCTCACCCTAAAACTCTCATGAATGCTTCAAAACATTAATCACATGCTCAAACACTACCATACAAACTTTACATGCCTATTTTCATTCATTTTGCCATATGCATACTTCTTCATGTCATGCATAAGCTTCCTATGTACTTGACATCAATGACCTGTACCTTCCATGCTAACATAAGAAATTAGACAACACTCTAAGACATTATTTTCCTTAAAATTCTTTATTTATCTTTATCTCATGAAAAAATTCTCTCATGATAACATTATTCCATACATCTTGTCACATCACACACTACTAACTATCCTTAATCAGCTTTGACGTTTGTATGCATCTAAATTCACTTGCCTGCTTTATCGTTACTAATTTTCCTATTAGTAAACACTAATTCAACTTATCTCATTTATTTTAATTTATCCTAATAATTTATCCCCCCTTCCTAATAGTTTATCTAATTCTCCCTTCTATTATTATTCATATACTTACCATAGTTCTATCCCATATCATCACTAATTCTTCTAAACATCCCCATTATCCCATCTTAATCCTACTTACCTATTATTTGGAAATTTTAAATTCCCTTGACCAATCTACCCACCTAATAAGGCTATCTCTAGGATATCTTTCACCTTTAGTCCCTAATCATCATCTAATCCCCTACCCTAAGCCTAATTAATCCCTAAGAGGATTCTAGAATCCTCTCTATTATCACTCATCCTCTCTAGAAGCCTCTAAATCTATAGGCTTCCAAGAAATTTTAAATTCATTAAATAAACCTCAAACCTTGATCTCCTTCATCCAAATTCAAATTTCATCCATTACTCTCTCCCTCTAAAATCTATTTAAACAACCTCCATCCTCCATTAGAGCTAACTAGAATCCTCTTGCTATCTTCATGCCAAATCAATCTATCACCAAGCATCCTTGATCAAGAAACATCATGTTAAAATTATGATTCAAAGGTAATCCCAATCCTCTTTTTTCAATCCATTTAATCATGGTTTGGAGCACTTAGCTTTAGGATTATAATGCTTGTTGAATTTGTGAATTCATATATTGCATTGTGGTTATAATGGCTATAGACTTTACCTAGTAGTTTTATGTTTGGGTTTGAATTTACATAGTTAAATGCATAATGTGCCCAAAAATCCTTCTATATTTTGGCAACCACAGTGGGAGTAGCTCCCAAATTAACAATTTTTTTCGCTTGTTTGTAGTGTTTTTGTAAGCCTTTAGGGTCAATTGGATTAATAAAAATCTTAGATTTTTTAAAATTTAAATGCATATGTGGAAATTATGACCTTGCACTAGTATTAGTGACTTTGCAATCACAATTTTGTCCTAAGACTTGTGACTTTATGACTATTCATTTTACTTAACCATTAATGGTTTTAGATTTTGTAGGATTTTGCCTTTTGATAAAATCATAACTCATAAGTAGTGATTTTTCCTCATGAATAGAAATATTGTCCATTCATGTTGCGATTTTGTATTAAAATACTAATGGTTTATTTGGTAGGTCATTCACAATAATGCAATTTTGTGAATTGTGATTTTGTATAGGTAGTTACATTTTTGTATTGCTAACTTGTGCTATTACATTTTTTCATAAATCACTAATAGTTGTCCCTTTTGGGCCCTTGACCTATGGTTTTATTCTTGATACATATTTTTTTTAGGGGGATAATCATCATCTAATCTAACTTGTAATACATTTTCATTTTTAAAGCATATATATTTTTTGCTAACCCCTTTGATTATGAGCAGGTTCTATCTCTGTATGGTTTACTATGTGGCTTTGCAGGGTCAATAGGGAGGAAGACAAAGCTAGGAGAATCATTTTTAGACCAAGACAAACATAGACCTTAATCCTTTTTCCCATCCTTATACAATATCACATATCATGACATTTTGAAAAGCATGAATTTGTCTTATGCATTAGTGGTTTTGTTTCAAAATTAGCAATTTTGTATTTTGTTAATTTATACCATTTTGTACTTTTAATTCTATATGTGGATTATCTTGGCATTTCATAGGTCAAATTTTAGGACCAAGTCTAACTAAAAATATTCTTTTAAAGTTATTATTCTGTCTAATTTTGATAAAAATCCCTAGTATATATCATCAAACAAACTTTTTAAATTAGTCATAATCTACTGTAGGCATCTAAATAATTTATCATAACTTGATTAATCATTTGTATAGATCCAAAATCAAAATTTTAAGGGTTTTTACTTTATCACAAAACTGCAACTCTCAATTTTTCTCTAATAGCAATTTTGTCACCTTGACTCGTGATTTTGTCTTGGTAAATGTGATTTTGTATGTAGTTATCATGGTCAACTAACCCTTGTAAAATCATAACTCATGATTTATGATTTTGTCTTAGAGTTTCAATTTTTCACTCTCTAGTTGTGACTTTGCACTATTTAATTGTGATTTTGCATTCATTATTTGACTTTAATTTTATCCTTTTTGAGTACATTTTTTGAGATATTTTTAGTGAATTTTGTGTCATTTCAAGCTTCTCAAAAGGCCCAAATTTCATTTGTCACCATGGGATCTTCCCCTTAACCCCACCCTATACCGTAATATGGAGCACAATTGGGGAACTACCCCCAAACCTCGGAAGGGGCTCTACCCCTTGAACCCACAACGAGCACTACCCCTTGACCCCACTAGGGGTTGTTATCCCTAGACACCTGCATCATGGTCCACTCACCCCAAAGTAATTATAGAGCTAAATCATGATTTCTTTAGGGTTTTTTTCTTAAGGCCTATTAGATTAGCATTTTATTTCTTACAGGGGTAAATTTAGAGGCTATTTTGTTTTTTCTAACATCATGCTTTTGTAGGTCATATTTTGGTCTAACATTTTGAGATGTAGGTTTCCCCTCAAGATTATTGGTCAAATTATTAGTACTTATCTTATAGGTTACCTCTTTTTAGTGACAAATTCAAACTACTAACCCTTGTTTGTAGGTTGCTTATCAAAGACTACATGTGTCACTTTGAAAATCATTTTTAAACCATTTTGATCATCTTGTCTTATATATATCATTTTGATCACTTTGTCTTGTATATATCATTGACTTGTATATTCTTATCTTTTATCTTGAAAATATACATCACATCTTAATCTTAAATTGATCAATTAATCTATTTTCTTCCTATTTGTATCCCAAGGGCTATGGTTGATGTATGCTCTCCCCTTTGCATCCTTATGATGATCTTGGGGGATCAAAATCTACCTATAAACCCTCCATCATTTTTTTTTATTTTCTACTATTTCACCACCATGCACTAGTGCAAGCTCCATGTTCTAGTGGAGTCTAAAAATTAGGAGAGTTGTCATTAGGCACCTAAGTAGAATTCCCCATAAAGGGTTATATAGAGTAAGGGGTGATTAAGCTCTAATATGCAGGGCAGTTAGACAACATCTTATATAGAATTGGGCCTTAATGTACCTTCATGTATATAAGAGATGTAACTAGAGAGACCATGAAAACCTAGCATAGGATCCTTTGGTTGTAACAAGTGATCTGCTATCAGAGTCAGTATTAGCTCCTATGTAGCCATCATGTGCAAATAGGTTCAATAAGGGTTGGTATATTCAGTAATGGATCACTAGCTTATAGCCTCACTCATGATGCTATTTGATGGGGTAGGCATTAAGTTACATAACCATTAATTTACTAATCATAGGATTGTGGGTTGCTTAATTTGCTATGAGTTATGTTAAACTAGTGCTATTTTTGAGTCAAGTTAACCTTCACCTAAACCTATACACACCTATCTAGGTCTTTGCATAATCCATCATCTTGTATATACTTGCCTCATCATTTGTCATCATCCTCTTATACATACCATATTGTATATCCTTGCATTATCCTATGTATCATCTTCTATTCATCCCATCTAGTCTAGTAATATCCATTCATCATTGATATGAATCCATTACTAACATATCCTAATCACCTTTATTCCTCTACACATTGTATATCATTACCTTTTTTTCCATATCATTTTGAATGTATCTCATCATCCTCTTATTTTATTTAGCCTATCTTATGTCCCATCTTATCCTCATCCCATTCATCATTGATCATATCCACTCATCATTGGTCATTACTTCATCACTCCCATATCCTAGTCATCATCTTGTATATCCTTATCTTACCCTCTTGTACATATCTTTGTTCTCTTATACATCTCTCTAGTCACATCTTATCTAATACCCATCCATCATTAATCACACCCCCATTACCTACATATCCTACTAACACCTTGCTTCATCCTCCACATCTTATCCTAACTTTATCATAAATACTGTGTATTGACCTTATCCTCATCACCTATCTAGTCTAATCTCATCCTCATTTTATCCTAGTTGGCTCTTTAGGGTGGAAACTATCCCCATCTCATTTACATTACCATTTATCATCCTCACCCCCATCCCATCATTACCCCTCCATAACTTCATCATCATCTATCATTATACTTATTATCCCTTATCCTAATTAATTTCATCACATAAATCATATCCTATCCTATCTTGAGAAAAAATGGTTTAAGGTTATGATCTAGTCTTCTTATCCACATCATCTAATCATCCTAATCCACTATCACTCATCCTATTGGTCAGATCTCTAGTCAATATTATATTATCATCTTATTAATTTGTCTATAAAACCCACCATCAATCTAGTCTCGATAATCCTTGCCCACTCATAACTAACACCTATCATTTCATCCTCTAGTTAGTTTTAAATCTGGACACCCATCAAATCCTCAAACCTTTTGCTAGCCTAATAACTAGGCATCATTGATAGAATGTTAGCACCTATTGAACTATCTATCAAAAATCTAACCTTAGTCTTATATCATCCTAATTACATTTATTCCACCTCATCATCATGATCACTTATCATACTAGCTCAGTCATTCGACTCACTTTGGTCAAGAAACCATACTTAATCTTTAGCCTCCATCCCATCATATATATCTTCTCATCCATCCCCCATGGGGTTAGACCCCACTTTCATAGACTAATACATATCTACCAACAAGGATGAGATCCTCCTACAACTTACTATAATGGGTGTCCCACTTCCCAAAGGTGTTCATCCCATCCAACTCATTGCACCTCCTATCCAAGCCCCTTCACATGAGTCTCATACCAATACTCCACCCACTAGCCATAAGCCATCCATTGCCCATTCCCATATTAGTAAAGGGAATCTAATTTTGACCACCTCGACTATTACCAATTTATCCACCCAGTCATATCAATAATCATCTAATTTAAAACCCAATGCTTCCACATCTAAATCACATAATTAAATTGGTCAATATACCCCTCTTCCTATGTCTTTGGAATCCCTTTTCAAACAACTCATCACCACTAGATGATCTATCCACATATCTAACATCTTGATCCCACTAAGCCTAAGACCTCTTGGTATAAAGCTAATCAATATTATGCATATCACCAAACTTGGTGGCATGCCAATAATCGATGTCATCCTTTCCAAGACTTTGTCTAAGACCTCATTAACTTTGGTGACATAATAATCAAGGATGAACTAGATGAGTCTCCTATTGGCTAACTTTGGCATGCATACCAAGCTTGTGCCTAGATGAGTTCTAAAGTTTAAAGGTCAATCAACAATTTTGTGAATAAGGTAAAAAGGGCTTGTAGCCTTTCAAAAGAGCTAGGTACAAAATCTTTATTTTTTCTAAGTCCTTACTTGGTAGATTTATTTCAAGGTTTTGTTTTGTTAAGTTTAAAATCTTTCAGGACCCTTTTTTGGATAAATGTTTAAGATTATTTTAGATAATTTGTTAAAGATATTTTTTGAAGGTATGAATTCTATCAGATATTTTATTCAAAGAAAATGACAAGGACAAAGTTTTTGAAGATCTATTTCTTTCAAAGAAATTATTTACATCAAAAAGGGCTAAGTGTTATTTCTCTTAGGAGATTTGTTTCAAGTATTTTGGGATAAGTAACAAGAATTATTTGACATTTTATCTAAAACAAAAATCTCAAAGGATCATTCTCTCATAAAGTGTCCCAAACACTTTTTTTGAAGGGTAATTTTTCTTTACCAAAAGGTCCAATACAAAATTTCCAAAGGGCACTTTCAAAAATCCCAATGGGTAATACTAAGGGGAAAAGGGCCATTCTAAAAAGGCTAAAAGGTAATTCTATAGGGAAAGTGTCCTTGACAAAAGTTATGACAAAAGGTACAAGGAAATGATTTATTTTAAGAAAAATGTTTCCAAAATTTGGCTAAGGCATGAATTTTTTTGAGGAAAATATTTCATGACAATTTCCTTGAGGACTTATTTTATTTCGAACAAGTTATTTGAAACAATATTTTAGAAGACCAAGATATGAATCTTTCATGAATTTTTATGCAATAATTTCCTGAAAGACTAATATCTTTTGGATAAATTGTCTAAAGAAAATCCTGTAGATGAATTATTTTGGACAAATTGTTTTGGCAAAGTTGATCTAAAAGGTCCAGGATGGTCCCAAAAACTTCAAATTCAAGCACAACAAATAGAAATTGGGATTCAAATATCTCATGATAGGCACACAAACATCAAGTTTGGGTCCCTATAATTAGATTTTTATATTTAAAAATCCAAGTATGTTCATGAAGACATCAAATTTGGTCCTCACAAAATATCCGTTGGCAATAAAAAAACTGTCAAAGGGTCCCCAACTAAATGTAAGATTGACAAGTGTCCAAATCTTGAGAGCATAGATTAAATCTAGTGACAAGAGGTGATTGGAAGGTTAGTGGGTCTAGGTAGATCTAAAAAATCATGTTTAAGTGTACAAAGGTAGATCAATGACATGAAAAAAGAGTTAAAGATTCAATGAGCTGAGAAGATGGCACATGGCATAAGATTGGGTAATAGATCTAATGGCACACATTCAACCTATTAGGGAGATCTAATGGTGTAAGTGATGGTCAAGGTTAACAAAGCCCAAGTCAATTTATTGAAAACCAATGAACAAAAGACTAATCCATGACATTTTCAACTAAGGTTGATAGAGTAGTTTAACTTAGGGAAAGTAAAGAATGGACCTGAGCTAGTAGAAAATACATGAAACTAAGCTCAAGATCAACTCAAGTTAAACCAGGACAAACAATAAGGACCAAACATTGCCAATAGAGCTACATATAGGTAAGATAAGTATTTTATACCTAATATAGACCAAAAGGGTGGAAAATTATTGTAAAAAAGGACCAGGCATTGAGCAAAGTGCCATCTATATGGACTATAGGAAAAATAATAATCCTAGATTAATTTTCCTCTATAGTAGACCCAGGTCTAGTTCTCAAATCAAGGGTTATTTATGTGTAATCAATGAAAGAATATCTTGAGTCATACTTATGATAGATAGCCACCTAAAGTAGAAATAACCAAAGCTCAATTAGGTTGATAGATATGAGGATTTTATCTTTATACATAGGTAGTAAAGTAGAAGATGGTGTGAAGATCAAAGATAGAGATTTGGTGGTTGGATAAGTAGCAAATTGTTAATTATTCTCAAAACATGTTCACTCTTCTCTCTTCTCTCCTCTTATTTTATCCCATTCTCTTCTCCTTAAAAAAAGTTCCCAATTTTTTAGACTTTTTCATCCTTTTAGGAGATAGATTGTCATTGAGATGTTTGCAAAAGCATGCTCATTTGACTAGTCTATACCATGTCAAAATATTGTAAAAAATACCTCTTAATGTAATGAGATTATTTCTTTACCTATCTCTTTTATTTGATTAGTACTTTAGTATACTTTTTCTTGGTGGATTCATGAAGGAGATTATTCTTAGTCCATTATCCTTCTGATTGCCTCATTAGTATTCTTCCTAAACCTATTCTAGTGTGTTAACTTGATCTTGAGATCGAGCAAGCCATAGTTTTCTTATGAATGATCTAGTGTGGGTTCAATCATAGATGAGTGTTTATTTAATTTGGTGCATCACCTAGTTAACTCTCTTAAGAGCCCTTTTCCCTTTCTGACCCATTTCCTTGTGAAGCATTAGTTTAGTATTAGTTTTAGGTGAGCATCAAGAGGAATTCAGCCTTATCTAAAGGTTTAACCCCATCACAGGATACCCATAGCCTGAGGTTGTTCCCATTATATAGTTCAATTAGAAAGGGCCTAAAGAACCCTCTCCAAGGGTGAAAATTAAGCCTATAATAGTTTATGGCATGCCTAATAGGACCAAGCTCCAAAGTATTGGAATGATTTTTGATGTTCTTCTTCTACATATTAGCCTTTAGAGGAATTCTATAAACATCAATGGTGACTCCAAGCATATATCAACTAGTTAAGTAGCCTAACTAAGTTATTAATCATCATAATCTGGTATGCACAATTAGTCATATTTTGATTAATATACTTATCCTCTACCTCATCATCATACTTTTAGGTAAATAATGCTTATGTATTCCCACCAAGTGGCCCTCAAATAGCCTATCAATACTATCATGGCCTTTATCTTCCTTCTACCCCTACATATGACAAAGGTCAGCCTCCTTTACATTCAAATCAGTCCTCTACTTCCCCTTGTCAAGACCAATCTTACCCTATTACATCTTTGTTAGGATTCAAACAAGCATTATCAATTTATAAGGGAGATTGGTAAGGGTTTGGAGTTTTTTCTAGTTATCCCTATCCATCTTCTATAAAAATAAGAAAATGCTCTTCAATTAGTCAAGGACAAATGGTTAGTTTATGAGGGAGAACAGTGGTTACCTTATAAGAATGAGGATATAACAATGATAATAAACATGGTTTAGAATGTAGATAGTATTCTAATATCTTATGAAGTGAATTAGTCTCATTTTGACTAGCCTTATGTGCCCTCCCCCCTCCAAGAGCCTCAAGCTCAACCTTCAAGAGTCCCTGATCATCCCCCTAGTCAAAATTGGCAATGTCCATCCTTGTCTAAACTCAGAGAGGCAATATTAGAACAAGGAATAAAAATCATGAAAATCAAGGATGGGGTCAATCTTAGACAAAAATTCCCTATTCATGTCATATAATGGATAAATATCTTCTTGCAAGAGTTTTGGAATGTTTGGGGATCCATTAAAGAAGTTAACTACCCACATGTTGAGAAGTAAGAGATGAAAGGGTGGGTATTATCCATTGAAGAAGTATTTGAGTAATGGGAGAAAGAGTATGTCAATCCTAAGACAATCAATTTTCCCCCTCCTACCCCTATGTCTATTCCCACTCAAGAACATGAAGTCATCCCATCATGGATCTTCTCCAAATATTTTAACCCTGGTTATGTCACACCCTCACTTGTAAATCCACCCTCTCCTATAACCATTATAAAGGAAGAAAAGGTGCCTACTCCCTAGTCATTTCCCTCATGGAAATCGATCTATAAAGGCATAAAGAAGAAGGAAGAGGTGCTAGTCAAGGTAATATAGGAACTAAT
The DNA here is from genome assembly GCA_037957365.1 of Torreya grandis. Taxonomy (NCBI): domain Eukaryota; kingdom Viridiplantae; phylum Streptophyta; class Pinopsida; order Cupressales; family Taxaceae; genus Torreya; species Torreya grandis. The sequence goes on from JARHVA010005344.1 coordinate 1,164,601, forward strand.
TATGGTAGGGGAAAGGTTAGTTATGCAAGAAATTAATAAATCAAACATAGATAAACTCAATGAGCTTAGTGTAAAAGAGTTTCAAGACTCTCTCTCCTTCCCTCAAGGGTTGACTAAAAGAGATTTTAAGGTCCCTATTTGGAAGGATACTCTCTTATGTTGTATTCAAGGTGAACTTTTTCACCCTCCCACCATCTCCCTTAGGAAGGAAGAACCTATTTTACAAAGGATAGAGGAGGAGTTTGCAGTCATAGCTGATCCTAAAGAGGACAAAACAAGTGTCTATGATGAAGAGATCATGACAGGTAATCTACTTCATCCAAAAGGGGAAAAGTTAGGTTTTGACCAGTCTTATTTGCATGGCTTTGACACTAACTAACTAGACCTTGTTAAGGATAACCCTTAAAATGAAAATAGAGAATATTTTGAATGGAATACTAAAGGTCCATTCTATATATATAAAGAATAGGATCAAGACTAGGTGTCTAAGGTGGGTACACTTCAAGATGAGTTATCAAATAAAGATAACCCTAATAGTTTGGAACAAGAGGAAAGTATATCAGAGTATAAAGTCAAGAAATATAGGTGTAATGTTAAGGACCTTGGATGGTCAGACCAACCCTCATTTATAGTTGAAGATAAAGATGAAACTTTGAATGAGATTGATGAATAAGACATCTCAATTTCTCAAGTGATGAATTTTGATGAGCATGTTAGTGTAGAGCATCAAAAGCATGATGATTTAAACATTTATTTACAAAGATGAACCTCCCCATTTTTTAGAGGAAGAAGACCAATTGGCTACTATATATTGAGTCTTGATGAGGTCAATATTGGCATTATTGCATATGACCAAGAGGATTAAGCATTCTAGGATGAAATTTAAGATTTATGTTCAAGCTTGGATGACACACTAGTACCTTCAGGTAAGTAGATTCAAGAAGTGGCTAGTTGAAATGTTAATTTTGAACATGATCCTAATGAGTCATGAGAGGTTGAAATTACACCTCTAGTCATATTATAAGACTTGTTTAAGGTCTTAGAAGCAAGTTATGTTCCTCTCTAAGGAAACTATGATCTGATTGTGCCTAAGGAGCATAATGATGGGGCATCAAACTATAGGTGTCAGGTAAAACCTGATTTCTAAATGTTTATATTGACAAAAGGATGCCCTATCAGGTACTTGGATCATTTGTAAAATGATAAAGAGGAGCCATCATAATTGCTTCATTTAGAGAAAAAAATTAAGCCATCAAATGAGAAGGTTGTAGATGCTTCTATAATCCAATATGAGGTAGGCCTTGAAGAAATAGACTAGTATGTCTATATTGGAGACATGTTTGTCCCATTTCATCCACTTGAGAGCATGATAAAAGGATCAATAGCCAAGCATCTTAGTTCACATATCATGAGCTCTCAAAAGCAAAGTATTTTTCATCTTATTTTATCACAAGTGAATGACACTCAAAGTTTTCCATTTGACCCAGGTCAAGGGTACTAGTAAATTATAACCTTGTAAATATTAGAGTAGTTTTAATATTTTTATCTAAGTTCATTTGTGCACATTTGTTCATTAGGTTAGTCATTTTTAATTCTTATAAGTGCCTATGTACACTTGCCTTTTATTTTATTGTTATTCTTTTGTCCTTGTTGTTTTAGGAGGAAGTTTTGGAAAAGGGTCAGCATTGTATCCAATTTTAGACAAGATCATTTTTAGAGGCTAATGAATCCATGCATATTGGACTAGATAAGGCAAGTGGTATTGGATCTCAAACATAGTAAGCATGCTTACCTATGAGTCATCAAAAATATCAACCAATTTTGGCCCACATACCAAGCTTGTGCCTAGATGGACAAGTTGAGTAGAGTTCAATCTATCAAGGAGATATAATAGTATGAGTGAGGGTCAAGGTCAATGGAGCTTAAGTTAGTTTGATGATAACTAATAAATAAAATACCAAGTTGGGACATTTTTTACTAAGGTCAATAGAGTAGTTTGACTAAGGAAAAGTAAATGAATGGACCTGAGCTAGTGGAAAATACATGGTACCGAGCTCAAGCTCAACCCAAGTTAAACTAAGATAAATAATAAGGACCAAGCATTGCCATCAAATCTCCATAGTGGTAATATTGGTCTTTTAGATGTAATAGAGGCCAAAAGGTTGGTAATTTATTATAAAAAGGGACAAGGTATCAAGTAGAGTGCCATCTATATGGACTATAGGAAAACCAATAATCCTAGATTATTTTTCCTCTATAGTAGACCAGAGTCTAATTCTAAAAGTAAGGGGAAATGATGTGTAATAAAAGAAGGAATGTCTTGATCCATGCTCCTAAAAAATAAGCACGCAAAGTAGAAATAACGAAAAATTAGTTAGGTTGACAGATATGAGGGTTTTGTCCTTATACATAGGCAGTCAAGTGAAAGATGGTATGAAGATCAAAGATAGAGATGTAGTGGCTGGAGAAGCATCAAATAATTAATTATTCTTGAAAAATGTTCAATCTTATCTATTCTCCCCTTCTCCTATATTAGCCCATTCTCTTTTCCTTAAAAAAGGTTCCTAATTTTTTAGACTTTTTCATCTTTTTGGAAGATGGATGCCCATTGAGATGTTTGCAAAAGTATGCTCATTTGATTGGGCTATACCATATTATAATATTGTAAAAAATACCTCTTGATGTAATGAGATGATTTGTTTTCCTATATCTTGTATTTGATTAGTGCTTTAGTATGCTTGTGCTTGGTGGATTCATGAAGGAGATTCTTCCTAGTACATTAGCCTTTTGCTTACCTCTTTAAATTTTTTTAAAGATCTTGTAGGTCTAGATTATCATTTTTCCTAAACCTCTTCTATTGTGTTAACTTGATCTCAAGATTGTGTAAGCCATAATTGTCTTATGAATAATCTAGTGTGGGTTCAAGCATAGATGAGTGTTCATTTAATTTGGTACATTAGCTAGTTAAATCTCTTAAGATCCCTTTTCCCTTTATAACCCCTATCCTTATGAATAATTAGTTTTGTATTAGCTTTAGGTGAGCATCAAGAGGAAGCTAGCCTTTTATGGAGGTTTAACCCCATCACAGGATACCCATAGCCTAGGGTTGTTCTCACTATATAGGTCAATTAGAAAGGGCCTAAAGAACCCTCTCTAAGGGTGAAAATAGAGTATATAACATCTCCATCCTTGGGTGCACAAGAAGAGGAATTCAAAGATTCCATTATTGATCATGATCAAGCCCTTCCCCTTCAAAGCCAAGTTTAAGACACCTCACCCATCTTCCATGATCCCTCCATCAAATATGAACCTAGACATCTCTTTTTTCATGAAATTATCATTCATCTAATATCTCCATCTCACCCATCATATCATAAACCCCATGTTGATAATTAATCATGGAGAATTACTCCTCTACTTTCAGCATTACATCTTGTACATCAGAGAAAACATAACTATTATTAGCATCAAGATCATGTTCAACACTAGTATCTGAATCATCCCTCATCAATATCATAAAAAATGTTCATCATGCCTATATTTTTGAGGATACCTCTAATATTTGTACCTCTAATCCATCATTAGGCATACCTATGGATACCAATCAGGGTGATGAAGTCATCATATAGTTCTTGTATGTTTTATCTATTGAAGATTGTTAGAGCAAATATGATCTTATTTTAGATACATCTACTACAACCAGTCTTAGTGATCCTTTTACTGATCTTGAGGATATTATATCCAATGTCAAAATTTGTCTCGTAGGAACCCTATGATGAGTTTGTTACCCTATCACCCCTCATTAATCTCATCACACCATCTCCACCACCTTCATCCATCATTGATCCTTCTATTCCTTACATTAATCATTTAATCACCTCCCTTCATAGGGATGAATAGGAACATCCATCATTGGACTCTTATTTTAGTAATATAATGTGTTTCACAAGTACCAAATTTCAAGACCATATTCAAAAATTCAATCATAATAATTAAATCATCTTTGATCCCATAAGTCAAAATCTAGAAGAATCAAATCATTAGCCTAATCCAAAAATGTCTTCTCCTAGTGAAGCCCAAAATCAAACACCAAAGGGCACTCAAAGTCAAATTCCATATAAAAATAAAAATAATGTCACAAGTAGTATCTAAATGGCTGATCATCCATCATTTAATCATATCAAAGATAAGGGACAAAATCAACATGTCTTGGATCTCCTACAGTCCTTTGTTAATTGGCACTAATCAAATGAAGAATGTCCAAAATCTCTAACAATTTATGTGACTTCTAGTCCTAATCCACCATCACCAATCACACCACCCTATCATGATCTTATCCTCCATCTAAGTACCATACATCCCCATCAAAATCCAAACACACCTATTCCTCCCATCACCTTCTCGAGAAGCATTGTCTCTACTAGGGGCAATGATGATACCTAGTCTAGATATCTAGATGGGTCACCATCAAGAATCACTAAAGTTTATGAGGACATTAGTACATCCAATAATGACAATAAGATCCCAACATCACACATCTCCATAATAGGTGTTAGTTGAAGATCTAACTAGTATCAACATTCTTTCATCTCATACCCATATCCAAAAAATGGAGATGCCATCTTTAAAATCAAAAGTAAAAAATTTAAAAAAATAAAAATCATTCATCCAATGGTGAAAACTAGTCTTCTAGCACCTTGGGTAAGTACCATGATGAAAACTAGTTTTTGGTGTCATGGTAAAATAATCTATTATCCATAATTACCTCCACACTTGGGGGCACAATCCAACCCTTTTCCATCCCCTCCATCCATTTTTCCTATCCATAATCTACCATCATGTTTTCCATCTTATCCATCATTCCTTCCTAACCTTCATAAGGAAGTGGAAGGTGTCTTGAGGCATGTTCTCAAATCATCTTGGCATATCCTCCAATGAACACTCAAAAAACTAAACATATGGTTCCTTCATCATGTGGTCATTGGAAATCCTTAGTCCATTCCTATCCCCTTTTCTACCTCACTCTCTTGTCATCTCATTCATCATCCCATTCATCATCCCATCTATCCTCATCCTAGTTTCTAGGCTTGGTATTTCCTTTGCTAGTAACCCCATTTTTATAGTGTATATATATATTTAAAATCCATCAAAAGTGAAATATTCCAAAAATCATAAAAATTATAAAATTTTAAAAAGTCAAAAATTAGTTGATCATGTATTATGCCTAATTCCCTAGCCACATCCAGCTCCATGTCATTCATCTTTCATCACATATAATATACATCTCATAAGTTCCCATTACCATATTTCGATAAACCATTTGATCTTGAACCCCAATTTGAGTGGTCACCCATCTCTTCGTCTTTGAATCATCCTCTTGAATAGATATTATTAACATGCATCACCTTGTCAAAGAATATAATCTCGCACCCATCACTTCTTATCAATTGTGTTTTCATATCTAACATCCATCAAGTAACATATTTGCTAGTATAGATGGTATTTGATCCCATCATTTCCTACTCTTCTTGATATATTGTGTTGAGCATGGTCATTGATATTAGGTTGTCATTATGTCAAAGAGATCATGTGGTACTAGTGCATGAATGACAAAGAAGTTGCGTTTGATATCTTGGAGAGATATGGCACATACATAGGTTTATAAAGATAAAGAAGTGAGGCACTATAGATGTCTTGGTGAAGTTTTGGTGTGTCATTTGATCATTTGAAAAAATAAACATGCATATTTTGGTCATGAAGATATGAGTGGTCTAAAAAGTTTGCGCATTTTTTGCAGGTAATTAGAAAGTCAATGTTGGTTAAATATTTTCATGGAGATGTTGTTTATAGTGCCAAGATGGTACTCTGAAGATTTTGAGTCTGGAAGTATTTTATAGTTCAAAATATAAACATTAGAAGTTTCTCTAGTAGACTGTAATGGACTATAGATTGTCAAGCTAAACTGCTTTAAAATTTGGGGTTAACTAGTTAAGATAGATCTAATAGTGAATTTTCATCATCCATATTGTGATCCAATAACATGTATGAAGTAATTATGTCAAAGGTTCCTAATATTTCACATGCTAGTGAAATGTGTTTCAATCATGTTAAATTAACAAAATATCAATGGCATATGAGGAGTGTTCATGTAGATGGACATCAATGATATGATTCAAGTCAAATAGTCAATGCTTAGAAGGCATGTGAAGGTGCCAAGTGTCTTAATAATAGAAGCACAAATCAATGATCAATGGTGAAAATTAAAAAATTAAAATTAGGATAATTCTATGGAGATTGATGGAACATAATTTACCTATCTTTAAAGGAGCATGAGATGATGACAAGTGTTAGATGTTTTGCTTTGAACAGTGACTATAGACATTTGAATTAGCAAAGGTAAAAACCAAATTGTAGTATTTTGATAATATATTTTTATATAAGAGGAATTTAGTGATGGAGTAAAAATCAAAGTTGAAGAGGACTTCAGGGCACATCTAGAAAAGTTTATTAGAATTTTTGAATGTTTTTAAACTTATAGATATTGAGATTCAAAGTTGACTATTTATTCATTCATGGTGTTACTGTGTACAAGACTATTGTTTGAACAAATTATGCTTTAGCAAAAGAGTGTTTTGGTGGATGCATTAATTTTAAGATGTCTTAGAGGTCATATGGAGTGGACCCATGTATTTAAAAGTGATCTTATATTATTTTTTTCTTGATGAAGTGCTAAAGGTGTAATAGGTATCCATGAGACTATAAGGGATACTGAGGCCTAATTGAAAGGTGTAGCTACTTAAGTGTGACCCATGGATGCTGTGTCTAACCTATGATAATAGATTTCATATATATATTGGCATGATATAAGTCATAAGGATTAAGGTAAGTATTATGGTTGACCTAGAAGTTGATATTCATAAAGACTATATAAAGAGTGAAAGCTAAGGTAATGGTTTTGTGATTTTGATAACGAAGTGTTGAGAGAGCAGAAGATAAAGGTGAAGGAAAGAGATCAGAGGGAGTGTACCTAGTAGATGGATTAAAAAATAGATCAGGTTGAGGATATTTTTGAATCATAATAGTGATAATGTAGATTAGTATATTGAAGATTAGCGAAGAAGTTTAGAGTGATCTAAAAGGGTGTTTAGATATATTACTTGTATGACCAAGTTTGAGTGTGTATGAAGAGTTGAAAGAGAGGTTTTATACATTATTTCTTCATCATATTTAAAGGTAATCAGAGTTATGAATCTATTGATTTTGTAGGTGTTTTGTGGGTGATCAATATATAGAATAAGTTAGTGCTTTTTCATACTTAGGGGTGGGTGGTCCTTGTGAAGTGGGTTTTTCACTAAAATGTCTCATGTTTGTGATCATATTATAATAAAATTAGTACATGATTTTGTAGGCTTGAGAATGGGTTCTATTTCCCATTAGGGTTTCACACAAAATTCATGTATTGTGTATTTGATCTTGCATCATCTTTCTTATCTATTATTATGAATATCTTTTATGCATTATGAATGCTTATGATCATTGATTAAGAGTTTGAAAGGATAAAAATTAAAGTTTGAAATATCTTGCATAACTAATTCACCCCTCCTCTTAGTGATTTTATCTCTAATAATTGGTATCAAAGTAGGAACTCATTACATTGTTTAACCACTAAAACGTGATCCAAGGTACAATATGGCAAGTCAACAGATGCAAGGTTTCTCTATGAAGCAAACACCATTGTTCTATGGGTCCAATTATACTTTCTAGATTGAAAGTATGAAGAAATACATCATGTCTTTAGGGTTTGATATTTGGTAATTTATCATGGATGGTTATACTACACCAACTACTCCTCCAACTAGTGTTGTTGACAAGAAGTTAAGTGAGAATAATTTTAAAACTCTGAATGCTATAATTTGTGGTCTATCTGAGGCTAAGTTCACCAAAGTGATCTATTACAAGTTTTCCAAGGAAAGTTACAAACCTATCGAAGGAAATTTTAAGTTCTTAAAATGAAGGAAGAATATATTATGGCATCATATATTATAAGTTTTGATGAGGTAGTAAACATGATAAGAGGTCTTGGAGAGGTGATTTATGTAGCTACTATAGTACATAAGGTATTGAGGACTCTTACACTCAAGTTTGATTCAAAGGTTTCTATTTTAGATTAAATTCATGATCTCACTCAAATGAAGATGGATGAACTGCATAACATCTTTTCTACCTATGAGATGAGAGTTAATGAGGGTAAGCCTCCTAAGAAGGAATTATTCTTCAAGGTGATCAAATAATCTAAGAAGATCAATTTAAATTTAAATATTTTGATCTTAATGAAGATCAACTTATAGACATGATTGCAATAAGATTGAATGTAGGATCAGGTAAGTATGAAGGAACAACCTTCCTTGTGAAATGGCTAATTCACTAAAAGGCCTCATGTTTATGATCATCTTATAGGATAATTAGTCCATGTGTTTTCATGATTGAGAATGGATTTTATTTCCCATGAGGGTTTCCCATAGAATTCGTGTTATGTGTTTGATCTTGCAATATCTTCCTTATTTATTATTACGAATATCTTGTATGATGCTTGTGGTCATTGATTAAGAGTTTGAAAGGATAAAAATTAAAATTTTAAATATCTTGCATCACTGATTAATCCCCCCTCTTAGTGATTGTACCTCCAATATATTAGACTCTTGAAAGGTTTTGCCTATTAGTAATACTTGGTCATCTTGAACATCACTTTTCCAAACCACCTTATTTGACCACTTTTATCTTCAATTTTTTGCCCAAATAATTATTAAAATATCTTATCACACCTCATCATATTGACCACCCTCCTCTTCTAAACCAAGGTAAAAAATATCATCTCTATCAATCTAATCCTTATCTAGGCCCCATCTCCTAATCCATATTCACATTCTTATCTATGTCTTAATCCTTTATCTATCTAAGACTATCCTAAATACACCATCACATCCTAATCATCATATTCCAACCCATTACCTCATCACAAATCCCATTATTATAAAATATATGGTGACCCTACATGTAGATACTTGTGTGTGCTACTTATATGCTATGTGTTGTTTGACTTGGCTATATGTCTTTTATCTTGTAAAAATTTAATTGTCTTTGTATTATGTTTTATTTGCATCGTGTCTCTTTTTATCTATTAGGTAATGAATGAGGATGATGTGATGTAACTAATGCTATAGTGATGCTTATAAGTACTCTTTAAGATGCTTAGTTTGATATTTACCCATGCACTTTCGAACAATGCCCTCTTGATCATACTTATATCATGGGGCATACATCCAAGTGAAATATCTATTGGATTTCTTAGACTATGATGATACTTATGAAAATCAATGATGGATTGATCACCTCCCCTCTAAATATCCTCATTTAAATCACTAATATCATCCTCTAATCATTAATCATCATTATCATAATCCTCTAGTTAGACCTACATTAGTTTGAGGTGTTTTTAGACTATGTAGGTAGGCACTTGGTCACTTTTTAGTGCTCAAGAATAACTCTACCATTATCCCCATTCTCCCCATAATTTATCATCATCATATAAATCATATATTCTCCCTAATATTTTTTTCACTTGATCATATAAATTCTTCTCTATCATCATCTTCATGATATTAATCAATCCAGACTTGAGCTACATCCATTATTAATCTTATCAAATCATCATCTTATCTTGGCCAACAACTCTCCTTTTCATGCATCCTTTCTTGGGGTACATCTATAGATTAGGAATTTTTTACTCCTATTATTATTATCAAGTTATGGTTGACTTCCCCTAGGGATGTGTCAAAAACCAAGACACATTCATCTTTACTCTGCATCCATGTGTCCTTACCAGGGCATCATCAATTTGTAGTTGATTTATCAATCTAAATCCTTCATATTATTCACCATCTATCTCACATATATTATCACATCCCATAGTATATCCAATACATCCCACTACTTATTTCCTCTTTAAAGTGGCCATCCATCTTATTCTTCCTTGCATGTCTCTTCAAGGGGGAATCATATCCCCTAACATCATCTACTAGCATCGTCCATGACATGGTTTTTATTTGCAAGACCATTATTCCTTCTACTTAATCTACTCACATTGACCTTTCAAAGAAGGGTAAAATATATGCATCTAAATTTTCTCACCTACATTATCATCACTAATATTCCTATTAGTCAACACTAATTCCATTTATCTCATTTATCCTAATTTATCTCACAAATTTATCCCCCCTTCCTAATCATTTATCTAATTCCCCCATTCTATTATTCTTCATAAACTTACTATATTTCTATAAAATATCATCATTAATTATTATAAACATCCTCATTATCCCATCCTAATCCTACATACCTATTATTTAGGAATTTTAAATTCCCATGACCCACTACCCACCTACTAAGCCTATCTCTTGGCTCTTCTACACCCCTAGTCCCTAATCACCTACCTAATCCTCATCCAATCCATTACCCTAAGCGTAATTAATCCTTAAAAATATTATAGAATTGGAGTATTCTATAATCCTCTATATTCTCACCTCTTCTCTCTAGAATCCTTTAAATCTAGCGGCTTATAAGGAATTTTAAATTCCTCAAATAAACCTCAACCCTTTCTCTCATCCAAATTCAAATCTCATCCATTCATCTCTCCATCCAAAATATATTTAAACAACCTCCATCATCCATTCAAGATAACTATTATCCTCATGCTATCTTCATGCTAAATCAATCCATCACTAAACATCCTTGATCAAATAACATCATGTCAAAATTATGACTCGAAGGTAATCCCAATCCTCTTGTTTGAATCTATTTAATCATGGTTTGGAGTACTTAAATTTATTATTGTAATGCTTATTTGAAAATTTAAATTCATCTATTTCATTATGGTTATAATGGCTATAGACTTTACCTAGTAGTTTGATGTTTGGGTTTGAATTTAGATAGTTAAATCAATATTGTGCCAAAAAATCCTTCTACAACATCAACCTTCACAAGATGCACCTTTGACATCAATGACAATACTTAACAAAATCTTTAGCCAGATACCATTATTATCAAATAATATGATAATGAGGAGTGTGAATCTCAAGGTACCTTTTGTTTAACTATTATCATTGGGCCTCTAACCCATGATACTCTTTTCCATGTTATTTATTTAAAATTATCTTATAATTTTCTTGTTGGTAAACCATAGATTTATGAAGTATGTGTTGTACCTTCTACTCTCCATTAGTGTATCAAATTTCCCCATTATGAATGAGAAGTTACAAATATTGGTGACCCATAGTCATACCAATTCTATAAAAACTTGCAAGTGGAATATGAAATCAACAACTATATTTTTAGAATAGAACCTATCCCTAAGAAGGATAAGAGTATAGGTGATCAACTACCTAAGTCCAATTATGTGGATATAAGTAATCTTACCTCCACTTCATCTAAACCACCTACAATAATAGCCAATAATTTTACTATTCAAGACAATAACCTTAGGGAATACAAAATTAGAAATGCTTTCCATATAGCCAATCTACATAAAAAACCTAAATATTATGGTAAACCTAATGTAAAAATTAATAGATGGAATAATGCAAGAAGGTTGACCCTCATTAGAAAGGACACATGGTTTTCATGAAAACCACTTCACAAGAAAAAGAACAAATCAAGCCCAATGATTATTCATGGTTATATAATTATGATTTTCTAGCTGCTACTAGAAGACAAAGTATCCTAATTGAAATAGGGTAATGGATAATCAATCCTACAAGGGAAAATCCCTAGGGGTAAAGTAGAAAGGGTTTATTGAACTATCATTTGCCAAAAATAAATGAACTTGAGCTCTTTTATACAAACCACTTGGGGTGACCCCTTAGATATCCAAAGTGACTCTGATTTATCATCTAATACTGATGTAATCACCTAAAAGTGGTAACTATATGCTAAGAGTATCACTTGAGTTACGTTATTCCTAACTTATCCCTAAACATATCCTAGAGCTATAGACACATTTTTTTAGTCATTGAGTAGACCACAATCACCTATAATTAGTCAAAACATAGTCTCAAAACTATTTCCTAGATCCAAACCCAACTTGCTCACTTGTATTCTAAGTGGACATTAGCACCACATTTGGGACACTATAGCCACATGACACTAGTGTCCCCAACTAGGATCTGCTTTCCTTAATCCTAGCTCTTCCCAACGAATACTTTTTTAAATGTTTGGGCCTCCTAAATTTGGCCTAAGCACATTTTCTTATCCACACAAGCTATAAAAATCTATAAATATAAGTCTAATTAACCTCTATTCATTAGATGTAAATATATGCAAAATCACATTCAAACCAAAGACATGTTGAGAAAAATTAAGGTATTTGATCCTTATTCTTCCCTACTTCTACATATTACCATCTACAATATCCCTAAGCCTAGTTTTCAAATATTTCAAAGATCAAGCACATTCAAGGCATCCAATTTCACTCTCATTAAAACATTCACTTGTACTTGCATCAGGCATTGGTGGGAAACCTACATCAGGATTGATCCCTCTTTGGAGTATTTGGTATGTAGGGAACTCTCTTAATAGTGAGGTGTTGAGGATGTCTAGCTTATATTAGTAATGAAAAGAAAATATTGCTCATACCATACTTTCAAGGAGGATTAGCATTTTTTCACTAAATAAAGTTTGACATGCATAACATAGAGCTCCAAGTTTTGTACACATAGGAATAGGACCTAAAAACACAAGCATGAGTTCTCCCAAAAAATAGGAAGTGTCCCTCAAAGGGGACACTACAACCACATGTAGGACATTATACAAACTTGGCACTACTATCCATATGGGGCACTATTATCTAGTGAGGGAAAATACTCCAAAAACCTATTAACGACACTCAAAAAAATCTAGAATCTAGTTTTCATAACCTAGATCATCTACAACAGTCACTTTTTAGATAAGTTTCTATTTATGTCTATTTATTGCTATTTTTAGAAAGTTAAAGAAGGTCAAATTATATAAAAAATTAGTTCTTAATTATTATAATTTATCTAACTGATTTAAACATCTCAACCTATTAATCTAAACATAGGTTTTACATTAGTAAAAAAACTAAAAGGTTAAATCATTTGGTGAACCAATCTTACTTTGAATATTGCTTCAAACCTTATCTTTCATTCATCCAAATTTTGTGTAATAAAAATAGGGATACATACTTTGGATTTTGTAATTTTTTAAATATAACCTTGCTAAATTAAAATCAATTTCACATTAAGGTTTTAATTTATTTTACATATAATTTAAATTGGTGCAAAAGAAACCCTATATTTAAAAATCGTAATCATAAAGACACTTAGGTTTTGTATCCTTTTTTTATCTATACTCATATTTAATTCCAAAAATATCATATTTTCTTCTATATTTAAATTATGAAATATTTTCATAGATTTCTATTCTTAAAATGTTTAAAATATATAAAACTTGTTTTCCTATCTTTCAACCTACAATGGTAGAATTTAATAACAAATTTATGAAATTGGTAAGTAATAATTACAAGACTTTATGTCTAAACATAAGGATATACAAGATTATTTCATAAAAATTCTTCAATAAGAACTCCAAAAGATAAACAATGGTCAATATTTAACCCCTCTAGTTAATAATGTTGTTACACCTCCATTGGGGCCAACTCAACTAACTCAAATTTCGTAACCCAAGATTGTTATTGAACCATTAGTGATAGTTACACTACTTTTGGTTAGTTTTCTACTCTAAATGTGCAATCCCTTATGCAAGAGGTTATTACTCTATATTATAAGGTGTTACATATTAAGAAGGGAATAACAATGCCATGACATGCCTTGGATTCCAACATTCTCTTGCATACACCTTTGGCACATCACATAGTGGTAACTCCTTTGCCATCTAGTTTCATGGCACCCAATCTCACATTATATGATGGAAAGGGTGACCCAAAGTATCACCTCAGAGCCTTTCATGCATCATGCTTGGACTATGTGTCCAATGATTGGATTCTTATGAAGTTATTTCCATGTAGTCTCAAGGATTATGCCCTACAATTCTATGATTTACCAAATCAATCTATCAGAGCATTCAGTCCTTTAGCTGATATGTTCCTAGCACACTTTTCTATCAACATCAATGATAATATATCATATGAAAAAGTGGCATATCTAAAGTTAAAACAAATGAGCCCATCATCGATTATGTCTTATGATACAAGATAATATTATGCAAATTGACTATCCCTATGGTAGATAGAGAGCTTTAGGATATATTTAAACATAGTCTATTACCAACACTACATGAAGATATCTTATTTAAGAAATTTCCCACATTTATTGATATATGCCACATAGTTAAGGAAAGAGTGGTTAATCTCTTATCCATGGAAAAAATCAAGTACATAAATGGATAAAAATCAATTATTACAAGTTCAAACAAACCTTTATACAAAGTAAGGGACACAAAAAACAAAAGTGATCGAAAGGCCACAATCAATGTAACTTCCAAGTCTTCTCCCAAATTGGTTTTATTTGATCCTCAATAGAGAGTCTTCACTAATATTTTAGAGTCACTAGCACATGTTATACAATAACTATTTGAATGCAATGACATATCTCTTCCTCCCATTAAATAGGTTGATACAACATGTCATGTTCTAATGAATTATGATTTAAATGCATTTTACGAGTATCATAGGGCACTAGGCCACACAAAAAATAGATGCATTAGCCTAAAGTACAATATATAAGATCTCATTAAGACTAACATTATTGATTGGGAAAACCCATAGAGACATCAAAACAATAGAGAATATAGACAAAATAAATCAATATATATATATATATATATATATATATATTAGGTCCTTTCCCAAAACATAAAACTAATTAGGTAAGAGGCATACGGTGTTCACTATACATACCAAGCACATCCACTAGATTTATATTACATAGTTAAAGAGTAGACACATCCATTGCATAACATTATTGGCATGTATCATACTAAAATGTGACCTAGACAAGTTATCACATTTTTAGAGCAAGAGATTATGGATGATGACACAAATTTACATGTCTTCTTCAATTAGCCTACATAGACCATGATCCTATTCATAGTGTTATGGTTGAGAATAGGTTAAGCATAATCTTGTGAACCATTAAACTCTTACAAAACATGGGATACACAGAGTGGAATATATTCCCTAGAGATATAATCATTAGTGGTTTTAGTCACCATGTTTAGATCTCTGTCATGGATATTGTGCTTCCATTCCAAGTTGGACTAGCACACATAGCCACTTAGTTCCTAATAGTACTTAGTGCAAGTGTATTCAATATATTATTGGGTAGGCCATGGCTATATCATATCTAGACCAAACCATCCATAATATAATGATTCTTGAAGTGTATATATATATATATATATATATATATATGTTGATCAGGTTGTTAAGGTTGAGGGTGTCCTATATGAATACCCTTTACCCATCCCATAGGTAGTTCTAGAATAGACACCAATTACAGTTTCAACACCATTACTAGATTTTATATGACTATTAGTTACAATAGAGAGTAAAAATCCTATGCATATACTTTAGTGTTCATTGGAGTCATTAGTGTAGACTATGTCTACTCTTATGGTATCTACACACATGCATACTCTCCCACAAAGATCATTATTAGAGAGAACATTACATCAGAGATACATCACATATTCTAGATGACCTTATTCTACTCAGTCTATGATGAGATCATTTATATTGGGGTATAAGGGTTTTCATCATAGGGTACCTACATCACATACAAATTCTACTTCTACTAAATGGTTCCCTAAGACCCCTATAGTTCACAGGGCATCAAAGTCAATAACACAACATCATAGCATCACTACATAGGTATATTTAGACTCAGATTATACATCACAACAAATAATGGGCTCACAATTACCCTTTCACACCACATGCACAATCATAGTTCCCATATTCAACATATCATTGTGATAGTGATTTTCCCATGATACTCATTGGTTAGTATGGTTCATACCATTGTACATACTTCCTTCATTTTCTCATTTCTTGTACATAGTTTATTTTCATTTGCTTGTACATAGTTTATCCTTAGAACCACAAAAACAATATAACATGTCAAAATATAAAAAAATAAAATATTTTAAAAATACAAAATTTACAAATTGTATGCATTACTATGTTTACATTTATACTACTTTCCAGATATTTCATATTGATGGATATATTAGTATAGTCAATTTTATCATACACATATGCTTCACTTTTTCTTATCAAGTGATCATAGATTATAAATAGGACTTAGGTCCACTACACTGATCTAGACCAGCAATCATGTACACGTTTTGTACATTTACACTGATCTAGGTTTATACATTGATACATCAACCCACTTGGGGGCATTTCTTACAAGTTGTTATAACTAGGTTTTATCCTTGCATATTATACGTTCTGTTTATACATTGATTTATCTTAATATTAATAATTTCTCATATTTATTCCAACTATCACTAGTTAGAATAAGTATATATGCATCCTCACATCTATATAGATTTGTATTACACAATTATGCATGCTTTCATTTCTAGTTTTCCTAGATTAGACTTGATCGTGTTCCTATGTTTATTTCATCTTTTAGGGCATTTTAATATGCCATTATTCTTTGGTTATACATTATTTACTTATTTATATTCCTTATACACATGCCCATGTCCATCGTGTGTTCTTTTCTAATTCTATGAACAAACATTTAAACATGTGCTTCTATGTATCTCTATTCCATATTACTTGTTTCTTATGTATGTGGACATTTGAACATGTCCTTGTATGTCTTCCATTCTTAGATTTAGTGACATGTGCCCATGTCCATTGTATTTTGGTCCCTTGGCATACATTTTGGGTGCCTCATGTGCTTGTATATATGATTACTTATATGATGGTACACCATGACACTTTTATTTGCTTGTCTCTCACACACACACACACACACACACACACACACACACACACACACACACACACACACACACACACACACACACACACACACACACACACACACACACACACACACACACACACACACACACACACACACACACACACACACACACACACACACACACACACACACACACACCAATTTTCGATTCCACGAGACACCTCATGCATCTACCCTTCTTACTTGGGATCCATGATGGACATCATGCCCCACCCCCTAAGGTAGTTACTCAGATTTACTTTTATACATTGATTACATCTATCTTTAAACTCTTATGTAATGATATATTATAACATACATATTACATTACCTACTTATTCTCACATTCATTTACATTCTGATGTTATGTTTGTATATTGTATTAGAATATCAAGTGTGTGCTCCTACTAACACAATTTGATGAGCTACTTATTTATAGGGTAGTTCTTACATAGATTTATTAAATAACCTCAAAAGAGGAGGAATTCATAGTGGTTTTTCACATACATAAGGCTCTTACTTTTTTATTCATAAATAAACTTTAGCGCACAAACTCAATTTCAAAAATCAAACATAGGGTAGACTTAGAACATAATAGAGACTTAGAAGTCAGTTCAGATCACTCAAAAGTTAGACCAAGTAAAAATTAGCACATATATTGGGAATTAGCACCAAATGACATTATTATCCACTACAGGGCACTATTGTCTAGTAGCCCCATCTTTAGGACTATCTAAATCATTCAAACTAGTACACTAAGATCAGTACAAATTTGCACAAATACAATCATAGATTTGATAGTTATGTTCAAATTTTTCTTAGATTAATTTATTTTAGCTTAGATTCATAGCAATTACTTACATTTGGGGGCATCATATGTGACATGACCATTCCCACATTTATTTTAGTTGCATAGATTTAACTATTACATACTCAGTTAAGATTTAGTCTACTTAGATAGTAGATCAGGGGCATGTACATGGCACATAGGTTTCATATACTCAACTACACATAGGTTGATAAGATGAAGTAGAAAACTCCATGTAATTCTCTATGTTATGTAAACTTTATATCACATTATAGGTTATCACCATATTCATGCCTTAATCCATCTATAGTGGTTGGCATTATCGAGTGATTTAGAGTCTCCTAATATACCTGAGTGGCCATAGAGATGACATACATAGTTAGATTTACGCAAATAGATACTTTCATCACTTTTCATAATCTAGTCACAAATGCATATACTTCACACAGGTGGGCAATACTTTATTCATGGCCTACTTGAGTTATTGATCCACCTACATGAGAAGGATAGACACCCTTAGAGTCTTATCTAAGCTATTCATAGATTAGGATCTATATAATAGGGGAGGGAAATGATGGAGTCAAAATAGATTGAGTTATTAAGCCACTCATATGAGGATTGACCAAGTCATCAACTTAGTCTAATATATTAAATGATATGATCACTATGTATACTCATACACATAGGTTATCACTAGGTTCATACACTGGTTTATGCACCTAATGAGGTGTATTCATTCCTTTCCTCTCTCTTTACTCATCTTTACTTAGTTAATTTATTGAAACATAGTCTTCCATTTTTCATCATCTATTAAGTAAGGACTAATTTTTTCATGTTTCATTTTAGGATATATCTTTGGATCATGTTTCACATACATAAACCCAGATTCACATACTCAAACTCAACTACATGGAATTCACTTATAAGGTAAGTCCAATTACACTTCTTTTTCCTTTATATTAGTCATTTTTATTTACTACATTAATATCATAATGGGGGGGAAATGTAATCACATAAAAGTGGTAACTAGGTGCTAAGAGTGTTACTTGAGTTACCCTATTCCTAACTTAGTCTTAGACCTATCTTATAGATTTAGAAACACTTTTCTAGTTATTTAGTAGACCATAGTAAGATACAATTAGTCAAAACATAGTCCCAAAAATATCTTCCTATTCAAGCCCAACTTGCTCAACAGTCTTCTAAGTGGATATTAGCACCACATTTGGGACACTACAACCACATGGTGCTAGTGTCCCTAACTAAGTACTATTGTCCTTATCCCTAGATATTCCCAACAAATTGTTTTTCAAATGTATACCCCTCTTAAGCTCAACCTAAACACATTTTATTATCCACACAAGCTATAAAACTCTATAAATATAATTCTAATTTACCTCTATTAATTGGATGGAAAATAGATATAAAATTACATTCAAACCAAATATAATTTGAGAAAAAATAAGGTATTTACTCCCTATTTTTCCTTACTTCTACATATTACCATTTACAACAGCCCTAAGCCTAGTTTTCAAAGATTTCAAATCTTAATTGCATTCAAGGCATCCAAGTCCACTCTCATTATATCATTCAATTTCACTTGCATCAAGTAATAGGTAGGATAACTACATCATGCTTGATCCCTCTTCAAAGTATTGGTATGTAGGCAACTCTCTTCATAATGAGGTGTTGAGGACATCTAACCTATCCCACTAATAAACACATAATCATTGTTCATACAATACATTCAAGGATGATTAAGGTTTTCATACTAATTCAAGTTTTCCAAGCACAACATAGAGCTCCAAGATTCATGCACATACGAATAAGACCTAAAAACATAGGCACAAGTACTCCTAGAATAAATGAATAGTACTATAAAGGGGACACTACGACCACCTAGAAAACACTACACAAAAATAGTAGTACTTTCCATATGGTTAGTACTATCTAGTGAGGAAAGAGACTCTAGAATCTTGTTAATGACACTCAGACTATCTAGATCCCAAGTTTTAAAACCTAGATCATTTGCTACAATCACTTTATAGATAAGTCTATATTTGTTCCTAGTTTTAGAAAGTCAAAGAAGGTCAGATGCTATAACAAATTGGTGCTTAATTATTGTAATTTATTTACTTGATTTAGACATCTCATCCCTTCAAATATAAACATAAATTTTACATTAGTAAAAATTCTAAAAGTTAAATTAGATCTTGAGAGTAACTCTAATTTATCATCTAACACTGACAATGTTGATAGTGACATAGAGTCATATTATAACATTTACAATGATTTGGATGACACTAAATTATGTGACATAATACCTTATATACCATTACTTATGTGCCATATTATTCCCTTATTTTCCTACATCATCCCTAATTAATAGACTTAGACCAATAAGACTCCTACATACCATTAGATGATTTTCATAATAGTGAAGCAATCTATGAATTATTATGCCTCAAAGATACTTTTTCACTTGGTGATCAAAAACATGGATTTGATATTACATTCGAAATTACTAATAAAAATGCAAAAATGCAATAATGAGAGGATCCTTTTGCAATAATTAATTAAAATGCACAAACAATAGGAATTAATAGCATGAATTAAATCTAAAAGAACATTTGAAAAGATTGAATTAATCATAGACTACTTCGAGGGGGAAACCTTCTTTGAGTAAGCTCAATAAAATAATTTCATGGATGCCTTCAATGGCCTTAACACTTACTCTATATTAATTCTAATCTAAGAAACTACTACATCCCATGAATTTGGGAGAAAATAAAATGCTCAGAGGATGACTTACAAAGCATATGCATCCAAAATAGCTACTAAATAAACAAAGTAAAGAGAAGAGATATCATGGGTTTATAACATCCCATCCCTCTTAGAAAAATCTTTATCCTCAACGCTTTAGATGTGGGAGTTGGTGTTAAATTTAAAATAGTGGTTCCCATGTTGCATCTTTTGGTTGCATTCCATTCCATTAAATTAAAACCTCAATGATGGAGTGAAAGTAAAGTTGGAATGTGTGCCTATCTAAGATTGCTTCTAACTCAAGAATAATGGATCCTTCATTATAAAGTTTAGGTAAAATAATCTGCACTCTGATGTTTATGCCAAGAACTTTCTTTAGACAAGAGACATGAAATACTGGGTGAAATCAGGAATAAGCAACTGACCCAATCTTTTGAAGAACTTTATAGGGCCCATAGAACTTGGGAGCTATCTTATGACACCCTTTGAGTTTTAGGGAGGATTTATTTTTGGGCTATAAGCAAAGAAAAACCATATCACCTACCTAAAAAGTGCACTTAGAACATTACTAATCGACCTGTTGTTTCATTTAATTTTATGACATATGAAGATTTTCCTTCAGGGTAATGAGTATATGATCCCAAGTTTGGAAAATCAGGTCAACTATTCAGACTAATGAACTATTATGGTTGTATGGAAGGAGAATTGGTGGTGCTTGACCATATATTGCTTCATATGGATTCATATTCATTGAAGTGTGGTATGAAGTATTGTACCACCATTCAGTGATGGAGAGACACTTTGCCCACGATGTTGTTGTTCTGAGGTGAAGCAATAGAGGAAAGTTTCCAAGCATTTGTTAACAATTGTAGTCTGTCCATCTATTTGTGTATGATACCCACAACTCATCTTTAGTTGATTAATGGTACATTGAAATAGTTATATCCAAAAATGGCTCATGAAAGTTGCATCATGATCTAAGACAATAGATGAAGGAATGCCATGAAGATGGAAAATCTAGTCTAGGAAAATTTGTGCAACTATGGAGGAGGTATAAGGATGGTTGAGGGCACAAAAATGACTATATTTTGAGAGGAAATTAACCATAACCAAGATCACCATTTTCCCTCTATATTTAGAGATCCCCTCAATTAAATCCATAAAAATATCTATCCAAATCTTGGTAGGAATGGGCAAGGGTTTGAGTAACCCAGGGATGAGTTGGTGTTGGTAGGTATCACATTCAAACACCATCTATTAAATTGATTTTTTTAATTCCATTCAAAAATAAGTTACATGATGCTTGCTCATAAGTTTTGAGAAACCTTGAGTGCCCTACGAATGAAGAACCATGGAGTTCATAGAATACAACCTGTTGGAGATCTATGCTTTGAGGTAGCACCAAATGACCCTTGTATTGTAGAGAATCACCATCCCAATAATAATGTGGTATAACTAAGGAGTTAGTGGCCAACTATTGAATGATTTGATATAATGAGGAGTCATTTACATACCCCTATTGTATAGTGTCCAACCAATTCAAAATAGGCATGGAAATAGCTGAAAGGCAAGCTTAATCCATAAATGTGAGAGACAAAGCATTAACCACAATATTCTCTTTACCTTCATTTTAAGTTATCTCATAGTCATAACCCATGAGTTTGTTGACCCATTTATATTATGATGGGGTAAAGACCCATTGTTCCAAAAAATATTTTAGACTCTGGTGATCTGCTTTGATGCAAAAATGATTACCCAATAGGTATGGATGCCACTTCTATACTACACGTAAAATGGCCATCATTTTCTTCTCATAAGTAGAGAGAACTAAATTATTGTCATAAAGGTATTTATTGGTGAATGTAATTGGGCATCCTTCTTGGAGGATAACCAAACCCAATCCATTGCCACAAACATCACCCTCAATAGTGAAGGTCTTAGTAAAATTTAGCATAGCTAGAATAGGTGTAGTATACATAGCTATTTAAATGCTTCAAATTCACACTCGGTAGCTTGTATCCAAGTAAAATCATCCTTTTTCAACATATTTATCAATGGAGCTAAAATATTCTCATAATCCTTGACAAACTTGTGATAGTATTTAGTTAGCCCCAAAAAACCATGAAGACTCTTTAGTGTCTAAGGATGCAGCCAATTTTTCATAGTAATTATTTTTTTAGGATCGACCCACACCCCTTGGGATAAAAAATATTCCCAAGATACTCCACTTCATCTTTGGAAAAAGTACATTTGGACTATTTTGCATAAAGATGATGGTTAGAGAGATGTTATAATGTGAGCTCCAAATGTTGGAGATGCTCAGACCATGTTTTACTATAGATGAGGATATCATCAAAGAAGACCATAATGAATTTATATAGGTATAGCTAGAATATTTTATTCATCAATGCCTGGAATGTTGAAGGAGCATTAGTGAGGCCAAAGGGCTTGACCAAGAACTCATAGTAGCCATCATGCATGCAAAAAGTTGTCTTAGGGATATCATACTCATGAAGTTAGATCTGATGATATCTAGAGTAGATATCCAACTTAGATAAAAAGTGAGTGCCATAAAGCTCATCAAGAAGCTCATCAATAATAGGGATCAAGAACTTATCCTTGATTTTTAGGTGATTAAGTGCACAAAAATCAATACAGAGGTGCCATGACCCATCTTTTTTCTAGAGAAGGAGAATTGGGATAGTACTAGGGTGAATAATGCCTTGCTACAATAAGTCTCGAATGATTATCTTGATCTCAATATTTTAATAAAATGTGTAGTCACAAGGCCTGATGTTGGGATGAACACTTCTTGGAAGGAATTGAATATAGTGGTCATTCAACCATGAAGGTGGCAATCCCACTAATTTGGTAAAGACACGTGCATACCTTTATAGAATGGTTTGGAGGTTAGAAGGAGTAGTGGAGACTATTGAGGGTTGAATTTGAATGGAATGGAGCTAAATAATGACACCATGTGAATTATTTTTAAGAAGATTTTCTAGGTGATGTGAACTTATGATTTTGAGAGATCTAAGTTGTAAGCCTTTTAGTATGTGTTTTTTCCCATTATCTAAAAATTGCATCCAAAGTTCAATAAAATCCCATAAGATGGGTCTAAGTGTGCATAACCACTACGCTTCCAAAACAACATCACATTGACCTAAGGGTAAGGCAAACATGTTAAAGCACAAGGTGTCATCTCAAATAAAGATACACACATTGTGACACTAGCCTTTGTAAGGTAATGTGTTGCCATTAGCAATCATGACTTCAAAGCTAGAACAATGATGGATAAAACAATCAACCTATTTGGTGATCTAAGGGTTAATAAAGTTATGAGTGCTATCCAAATCAATGAGTATTGTGAGAGGGAGATTTTTGAAGTAACCCCTAACATGCATGGTTTGTGGGGTGGTGACTCTTGATAAGGCATGCAGAGAGATCTTTGGTTGGTCTTCTTGAGAAGTAGATTCCATAATTAGTTGAGCTTCTTCCAGATCATCTATTGCATCTTAAACATCTTCCCAATCTTTTATTTTAAGTGAAGACTTCACATCCAATATGTAGATATTTTTCTCGATGCATCAATGTCTTCAAGTGAATTTATCATCATAGTTATAATATAGTCTTTTCTCTCTATGGTCTTGTAGCTTTGCTTCAGTCAAATGCTTGATAGGAGTGGTTCTAGGGGCTGGTATTGTTTGAGATCATTATGGAGCTACATTTTTGAATGGAACAAAATTAGATTTGAATTGATGCTGAGCTATGATCTTATCCTCTACCAACTTAACCAATGTTAAGGCTTCCATCATCATGTTGGGATAGAATAGTTTGACCTCAAATCAAATTGTATCCTTTAGTTCACTGACAAAGCAACTCTTAAAGAATTTATTAGATAATCCCTCTTTATGATTAGCTAGTTTTTCAAAATTAGTTTGATATTCTCTCACCATTCCTATTTGGTAAAGTTTAGTGAGTGCTCTAATGAAGTCATCAAAAGTAGTAGGGCCAAACTGTTGTAAATGAGGGTGAAAAAATTGGTCCATATGGGTTCATCATGAGCCTTGGTATACCAATGATACCATTGAAGGGCTTCAAGTTTCAAGTGAAAAGATGCAAGTAGAACCTTGTTAGCATCAAAAGTATTATGTATACTAAAATATTATTTTGCATGATAGATCCATCTAGTTGGGTCTATGCCATTGAATTGAGGAAAATTAAGCTTCAACCCATGATAATTAATGGAAGAATAAAATGCAGTGTCTGAAGAAAACTCTAGATGTTGTATGTTGTTCATGGTGATATGTTTAATATTGAGGCCAAGAATTGTTTCATCAAGATCTTTGATGTGGGTTTTGAGAGTGCGCCATGGTTTTTTCTTTTATTTGGGTTACTACCATGATAAAAAAAAAATCATAATGGATAGAAAAACTAGAGTTAAGACATGTTTAGTAAGGAAGGTTTTGAATTTGGATGAAAATGGGAGAGGTAAAGGGTATTTTAATAATTTTTTTGTATAGTGGGAGTATGAATGAAGGCAAGGGAAATTTTAGGAGTGAAAATGGAAAAACTAGAAAATTGATCAAAGAGGGACAAAAGAGTAGAATGAGATGATGAACATAGTGGAAACATTTCAAGGCAAGTGGATAAAAATAGAAGTTATCACAAAACATGAAAATAGGAAAATTTGTGATTTACGAGAATTAGGAGTGGAATTGGGTTATGGGACCTCAAGGAATAAAATGTAGGGAATGGAATTTTAGGTGTCTAGGTAAATTTTGAGCTTAAATAGGGCTAAAAATGGAGAGATATTTCAAAAAAATGGAAAAAAATTACTTTGCTCTTTTTATTTATATTTTTTGGTTACTATGCTCTGTAAAACACATCTACTGAGAATGTGTTGAAACAAGTCTGTAAATCTACTATTGTAATTTTCTAATACTATATTGGTATTTTTAATTCTAATTTTATGATACTCTGTTGGTATTTTTTGATAATCTATTGGTGTTTCTAAAACTGATAGAAATGGACCCCAAGTTTTAATGTTGCCTAAGGATTTAAATATATCACTCTAGCCACCAATACCATCTAAATGAGTACCACTTTCCATAATTTTTTTGCCACAGATTTATCTCTCAATAATAACTCTTGGTTTTCCTCATGGATGGGAACTACTCAATCAAGAAGGGGTCATTTCCTATTTTGATGGTAAGTCCTCTCAATGGGTATCTACTTTGGGGTTCTTGTGGTACTCCTCACAATGAGTTTAAGGGCATTCACTAAAGCACTTCCCATAGTTATGTGATTAGGTTTTATCTTGATCTGAAAAAGATTATTGTGATATAAAACAAAGTTATACAATAGAGTAGAGTTTGGAATTTATAAAAAATATTGTAAAGAAATTATGTATTAGAATAGAGTTTAAAATTTCTAAAAAAAATTGTGGCCCTAAAAAGTGCTCAGGTACCAGATGAGAGGATCCTCCTAAAATAATTGTAGACACCTAAATCTAGCTACCAATAACCTCCAATCATGGAGTTTGACCAATTTCCACCTAAAGTGTACAATTTTGTCTAAAAACACTAAAACATGCTAAATGATGTGAAACTAAAATATTCAAGTGCTTATTTTGGATAGCTAACTTATATTAGTTCATTTCGATTCAAAATGCCAATTTTACACCTAGGTACTCTAGATTGCTCTTTCCTATCAAAATACCTTGCACGAGACACATGCCTTCGTTATTTTCTATTGGTAACATCATAAATGGTAATACGGTTCTAATGCATCTGACATCACCTTTTAGTTCCAATCTAGTCAAATTTTGGACCAATAATAAGGCATTATAATCAATTTGAGTAAATTGTGCATAAAGTGTGTAATCATGCTTAAGAGATAATTAAACCAAATTAGAGAATAGTAAATAACTCCATAGAAACTTATTGAAAACTTATTTATGGAAATTAATATTGAATATCTACATCATTAAATGACCTCATTTCTTAGGAAGACATCCCTAGGCCATAAATGCCACAAATATCAGGATTCATGCCTCCCATGCCTCATCAAATCCCTCCATGCCTCTTAATTGATCCTCTATCCCAAATATTGATGAGCCTATTTATCAATTTTAATTGCATAATTAGATTAATCCTTAGCCACACATCTCAATTCTGAGATGGATGGTTCAAGTTGATTCTTATCAATCTCAAAAATCTATAAATAGAGAGGCCATGAGCATCATTTCTAAGCTATTTTGGTGAAATTTTATGATGCAAAAATATCTTCAAGAAGCCATTTAAATTAGTGTTACCATGCCAAATTAATTCCAAACCAAGCCAAGATGCAAGCCAAAGGTGCCAAGGAGAGATAGAGGTAGCCAAGCTTCCATTACCAAGGACTTCATGAGCACAAGCTGAGTAAGCCACTACTACAAACATATTTGGAGCATCCAAGGAAGGTGAAGGAATTCTTATATTTTATTCCTTATTTTTTAGTTTTGTTTGTCATTTGTTTTTTTAACTAAGCTCTTCCTAGTGTCTAGGCCTAGAGATGTTATGTTATTAGCATATTTCTTTCATTTTATTTTCATTTTGGAACTAACACCATACTAACCATACTCTCTTAAGTCAAATTCCTATATTCACAAATGGCACACTCGGTGGGAATAGACACATCTCACACCTAAAGAAGATCATTTTTCAACTTTAAAATATTCATTTGGACCCTTAAAACTCTTGCAAATTGATTTTCTAACTTTATTTTGCCATTCTTGTTTGCCACAATTTTACACAGTAACTAACGTCAGTAAGTAAAACCAACATCAGTTACATATCTTAACTGACATTAATTAGTAAAATTGACATCAATTATATACTTATCATCGGCCACATTGGTTTTACTGATGTTGGTTAGATAACTGACATCAGTTATAAAATGTAACTGTCATTAGTTATATAAACTAACGTCGATCACTATGTTTTTATTAAAACATAGACCTGAGAGATATTTTTCTAAATTTTATTGTTTCAAAAAAAAAGAGCTTCAAAGCTAAAGGACATGCTGACATTTTCTAAAAACATCTTTAGATCACCTTTTGCATGCTTAAAAATAAATTAGGAACCTTGTTTTGGTGTTTAACAAAAGAATTTAGATGTTTATGGTGAATGTTTTTCAAAGTTACAACTAAGACCAAGTGGTCAAATGAACACAACCTCACTTTCCCTTTGGGCTTAAAAATGAACTCACCTTTTCAAATCTTTTTGTATTTACTTAGTTGTTTAGATTAAATTTTGTTTGGCAAAAAGAGGGATGTTGCATGTATGCTCTTCCATTTATCCCCTTTCAGGATCCCTTGGAATCAAAAACACCATTCTTATTGTAAATAGCCTATTCCAAGGCTTATAAATAAATTCATATAAATCACTCCCCAAAAACTCATCAAAGTTTGGGTGACCTTGAAAACAACCCTAAAGTCTTTTTACTTTCATGTTTTCTTTATTTTTATGCAAACTTGGCTTGCAATGGGGACTTCATCACTTCCCATGAGTTATTTAGGGAAGCTTTGACCTAGAGTTTCAACTCTTGACATTTATTTCATTTGGCTCCTAATTGGAGTTTCACACGGGACATAGTGGCACTTTGGACATCACACTACACTAAGAAAATAGTAGGATGTAGTGGTTCCAAAAAGAACTAGACCTTTTTACAATAAACCAAGTGATATGGACCAAACATTCATGCTTTTATTTTTCATTGTTTGGCATGAAATTCATTTTTCAATTGAGTCCCCTAGAATGCACAAAAACTTGTTAGATCTTAAACAAATCCACACTTTTCATGGAAGTATTATTGGTGAAAGGTGCACCCCAAGGTCCATATCCTAGTATTATCATTTGAGAGAAGGGGGCATGTAAAAACCCTACTATATAATGCACATTTACTTTTGGATGAACACTTAAAATCCTCTCAAATGATGTATATCGATGGATTCCAACAATACGAAGAAACCTTGTTAGTTTAGGATCTAAGAGTGGTTAATTAGTTTCTCTTGTCCTAGATAAAAGTCTTATTTGAAGTCAAAACAAGGTGTAAACAAACAAATTCAAACCAAATACATGGTCCTAATTTTTCTTTGAACAAAAAGGTGTTATGTTGCCCATGAGATCATCAATTTTCCTTGTTCAAAGTTCATCAAAAGCTTGAGAGTCATATCATCCATTTTGGTGTAGTTATGTGGCCTAATTGAGTCTATATATTTACCAAATGTTTTTAAAAGTACTTAATTTATAACCTAAATTTGTAACTTCACCTTTACAATTTCATAAGGTTGATGTGTTAAGTGGGTTCACCATTTGCACTAAACTTGAGGGAACTTAGGTTTAATTTCCAATTTGGGTTAAAGGTTGTTTAAGACTCATAATAATTATCACCATTTGATATACTTAATCCATTTTGTTCTAAAAACTTACACTTTGAGTCTATTCAACACAACATTTTGAGTCAAGAAAAGTAGTGTTATGATGTCAAAATTGTAGAAAAACATCTTTGCCTTAGAGAGTTTTTAAAACAAACTTTTTTGTCACACCTTTTGGGAAGTATAATATCATTACACTACCCAAAACATTTAAAATATTATTTCATAGACCCTTTTTCATAGAGTTCCAAATTTATTCCTACATTTTTAGACCAATCCAAGTGTACTTTTATGATATTTTGTCTAAAATAGTTGTATTGTTCACTTTTGTCTAGCTTGTTTGTCAAAAGAACCAAGTTTTATACAATTTTTTGTGAGAAAATAAACTATTTATAAACTACCTTTTGCTTCATACCTTATACCTAGTTGATCAAGTTCATATCCAAGAATCAAATGCCTAGTGTTTGTTATAAGTGTTTCAAATCTGTTAGATTAAAACTGTCATCTATTTCAAAGTCTAGCTTTAGATGCCATTTGGCTAAGAGTCTTAGCACATGCCTTATTTGAGCCTAGATTTTGATGTTGCATTTGGCCAAAAGACCTATTAAATTTTAAATTCCTATATTAGACTGATTTTAAATAATTTAACCATAGAGTTTGGCATTTTGATTTTTGATCCATTTACTTGCTTATCTTTGTGTGAATAGTGAAACATTAGATAATTCACTCTAGCTTGTTTCCTCACAAAACTTTGCATAAACCTTTTGATCATTTTGATGAATCTATACCAAATTGGAACATCATTTGTTTTAGATATTGTCCTTTTTAGAATTTATATAAATCTATGACCTTTTATCACAAAACATTGACTATGGATCCTAACATGTATTCCTACACTCTTATTGGACTCATGTACAATCTATGGATTAGTAATGTAATTGCATAGGAAGAAATGGTACAAGGCCCTTATGTAGATAATATTGCTTATGAGATGGATTCTTATCCCTCCTATAATACTCAATTAGGGGCACAAAGCCAAGATCTATTAGCTAATTAGCTAGTTAACACACCACCTTATTCAGAACAAGACTAAGAACAAACTACATAATACCTAGCTACAATACCCATAGTGGACAAGCCAATACTTCAACAATCATATTATATTAATATGACTTCCATGTATGATCCATTTTTGTTTGAGTGACATTTATTAGATAACAAAGACAATATTTTGGTTAGAGCCATAGAGGTAGGGGCCAAGTTTCTAGTAGACTTCCCCCATGAAAATTTACCAAGTCTAGTAAGAGTGCCCCACAATATCATTTATAATAAATAAGCTTCTTCTAACAATCCTATGGCTCTAGTCTAAACAACATGCCAACACCCTAATATATCTAATCAAGGAAAAAACATCATGGAAGATCACTTTAACCAAATACAAATAACATATCAAACATACCTGATTCTAGCACATGATTTCAATTAGATGAACATGGTGAGTAAGCCTCTCATTGACCTAGTTCCTTCAATAGGATTGTTGATGGAGTTAACTAGACAATAAATTCAAGTTTTGACCCATTCATACAAACTACTTAAATAGATAACTTGATGCATATACCTATTATTGAAGAAATGTCTTCGACCTCTATGTGGAATAGTGAGCCAAATGTAGTAGAAAATATGCAAGCAACATCCAATCAAGATTAAAGTGGTACTAACACATAAACAATAATCCAACAACATTTGTATGTAGTTAATCCCATGGTTAGATCATCATGATAGGGAATAGGATTTTCTACACCCCAACCTCAACTGACTACTTCCTCAAGTGTACAACCTATAGGATTAGGTAATCAATCAACAACCAATGTCATGCGTCAATGATAGAATGTGACAAATCCTATTACTCTTTAACAATTAATGATTAGTATTCCATAACAATAGGCACAATATAGTGTATCAACACAATAGAGGACAAATACATTGCCACTTCAATTAGGGGAAACTAATGTTCTACCTTGCTAGGTAACGATGAACTTACCTCTTCAGTCATAGACTAATATGCTAATTCAGAACCAAGTAATGACTATTTAACAACATGCAAATGTTGGTCAATGATAGATGTCAAATCTACAATCTGCTTTCACTTCCTCACATGGATTTGTGCAACAAGGAGGTCCCCATGTTTCTCAAGTACTTACTAGACCACTATTAGTTCAAAATGTGCCACAAATCTAGAGATAAGATCTTGGACCACAATTTCCCACTCAATAGAAAGGTTTGATCATTCAATAGCATGTCCCTTTTCAACCATAGTAGTCACAATATAGTTATATCCCTCCATCCCAACCATAAAATCCTCCAAGTCAAACCTTTATCACCAACCCAAACTAGAATATCACATAACCAAATGTGTAATTTCAAGTACATCCTGATCTACGTATGTGTATTCTTGGTCCATTCCCCAACCAAACCAATGTACCCCAATAGATGTCTCCATTATACCTTGGTTAAAGTGTCCCACTTTTGACCTCCCAACCATCTATCCAAACCAATATCCTCCCTCAAATCAATGTTCCTTCTAATTTTCTATCCCAAGAATTACAACAAATGAAGGATGTAATTACTACCATTCAAGCTAGGAAATAGACTAAAAAGTTCAAATTGGATAAACTATGCTCCTATCCATTCAACATGGAGTATTTATAGATACCATTTCTTTCAAGATATGAACCATCAAAATTTGATAAGTACAAAGGGAAAGGTAACCCTAAGGCTTATTTCATCGAATTCTTTGTCAAATGTCAACTAGTGGCATATAGTGACATATACATTTTGTTGTTGTTTCCAAGGAGCTTGGCTAGACAAGACTTGGAGTGGTTTTTGAAGTTCTCAAAAAAATCAATAATGGATTTTGATGATCTTTCTAATAAGTTTATGCAACACTTTTCTTATAATCTCAAGCATGATATTTCACTAGTGGACTTAACACAAGCAAAGAAAAAAGATGAAAGTTTTGCAAGTTATTTATAGTGATGGAGAGCCCTTACAAGACATTTCACCCATAGTTTACTAGATAAACAATTAGCCACTATGTTTAACAAAAATTTACATAGTGAGATAACGTAGCCTTTGGAATAGCAATGTGCACATATGTTTAAAGAGATCATTAATAAAGGTTTTTTAATTGAGTGGGGACTCATCAATAAAGGAGTCATCAAGCCTAATTTAACTAATTAAAATTAAATTACCAATCAAGGAAATGACCAACATCAACATCCCATTCAAATACCAACATCACAGTCGGCATAAGCTAATAACCAAGAAAGACTAAAGTAATTCAACCACAATAGGAATGTTATGGGAAATGGAGTAGCTAAATCCCATCATGTACAAATAGTGAAAATATTATTTACACCCCATTTTTAGCTTACTCCTACCTTACAACCTCCTTAAACAATGCCACAATCGCAACAACCAAGACCTACACAACAAATACAACAACCTTTACCATTACAAACCCCTCTTCCTAAGAGAATTGTGCCTACACATCATGTATTTGGTGACTTAAGAGAACCTTTTAAGTATATATTTCATAAGCTTACTACCACTAATCTGATTATTTGGCCTATACCAAAGCATTATCCACAAGGTATTCCTTATCCTGATTGGTACTATGAAAATGAATTATGTGACTATCATCAGGTTAATGGGCATAATCTATGAAGATGTGTCCAAATCAATCATTTAATTGAAAATATATTGGAGAATGGGGAGATAAATTTGTATAATGGTGCTTTCACTTCCAATCAAACTCTTGGGATTTATCAAAACCCCTTTCCCTAACATAACAATCAATAACAAAAAAATAATCAATAATAACAACAATAATGGCCAATGCAACAACAAAATCAATAGTATCAAAATCAAAGGTCAAACCAAAAGAATCAACAAAATAATTAAAAAAACCCACAATGATAGAATAATTGGAAAAACCAAGGTTAGAATAATAACAACCAACAAACCTACCATGTAGTTACACATGACTATAATAGGGTTGTAGGTCATCTTATAGGGGTAGCATTAATACCATCTAGATTAATCTTAGACCAAGCACTAGTCAGCCTAGACCATTGCTAAACAAAAACATTCAACCAAATTACATTGATACTCCTTCTTTAACTTGGGATTGAATATAGGCAAATGAACCGACTAGGACTTCCCCTTTTGGACCTTATATCGATAACTCATCCTTGCCATGTGACCACAGGTGAGTGCACCAGTAATCAAGACTTATCCTATCTGGTCCCACACCATTCCTAACATTGGTTAGCAATAATGGTCTAGTATTTTATCTTGATTGTGCAATCACAACTCAGTGGTCAAAGATTATTATCCTAAGACCACAATAATCTCACTTTTCCTATCATCCAACCAAATGTTTAGCCTCAAAATAAACCATTCACTACTAACCAAGACAAGAAATTTGATATTGTGGAACAATTATAGAAGACACCAACACAAATTTATATTTTAGATTTCTTATCAATTTTAATAATCCATACGAACATCTTGAATGAATTTTTGACCCAATCCATTGTTGCTAGTGATATATTCCTTGATAAATTCCAAGATTTGGTTGGACACTTAGATCTATCCTAACAAGTCACATTCAACCAAAGTGATATGCCTTCCCTTGGCCCACTCCATAATACTTCATTATAAATATAATTTTATATTAGATGGCATAAAGAAAAATGTGTCCTTATAGACAATGGATCTGACCTCAACATAGTGTCTCTAAATCTCATCAAGCTTTTTGGGTATGCAATGGTAGATCTCTAGCTAGAAATAATAACTATCAAAGCCAATGATAATCAAGAAAGAGAATCACAAGGCACCATTAGTTTGCCAATTATAATTGGGCCTTCAACCCATGATACACTTTGTCATATGCTTGATCTTGAGTTATCATACAATATGCTTCTAGGAAGGCCTTGGTTACATGAGATTCATGTAGTGCCATCAATGTTGCACCAATGTATCAAGTTTTCCCACTCAGGGATGGAAGTGAATATTCCAAGAGATTTACACCCATATGACCACTAAAAACATCTCAAGGCTGAATTTTAAAGTTATAATTATCAGCACAACATAAATACAAGTTCCAAGTAGGATAAAGGAAATGCTATACTTATTGATCCTTTACTAGATAATTGCATAGATCATAATACCTTGGATTCCCTTTCCCACATGCCACCTCTTAAAGCTTCTAATCATTTAACTATTCAAATAATGGACTAGGAGAGTATGTAACCCATGATACATTTCATATTACCAATATTCCTCAAAATTTGAAAACCTTTAGGCAATCTAAAGTGACCCCACATATGCATTGGCAACAAAAGAACAAAGATAAGGGACCTGTCACATTTGTACCAACATCTAGCCTAGGACCTAACCTCTTGAAAGGGATGAATCATGGTTATATAATGACAACCAAGTTGATTTTTTTAAAAATGTAAAGTATCCTATTCCAAATAGGATCATGGAGCATAACAATTATGAAGGAAGAGGCCTCAAACCGAATCATCAAGGAACCATCGAGCCAATTTCCATGACTAAGTATCAAAGACCTTATGGAATTGTATTTAAACCACTTATGGGTGACTCCACATATCTTATTCAAATTCCATCACTAAAGACTAGTGATGATGATGTTGTTAGTGAAGTAAAGTCTAATCATAACTTCACCTTTGATGACCTAGTTGAAACCAACCTGTTTGATAACCATACAATTTGTAAACTTACCCTATCCATTCATTGTAACACTTTACCATTATATTATCCCCAACTGATAGATTTGGACCAATAAGAATCTAGTCTATCAATTGATGATTTCTAGAATGTTGAGGCATTATGTGACTTTTTAGGCCTTAAAGACAATGTTCTATTAGGAGATCACAAATTAGGATTATCAATCATAGTGGATCCTATGGCCTATTTAGGAGAATGAGTGAACACCCTTAGCCAAAAAAAAAAGTAAAACATTGAGGTCCCAAAGTGAAAACCTCTTTGAGGCACTTTTTGACTAGGCAAAATGTAAAGATAAAGACTAGTCTAGTGGTGAAAACCCATTTCAGGTGCCACTAGATGGGTGCGTTCATTTTTATTTGAATTTAGACTAGGAGACCACCAATGATGAACTTTCCTATGGATCTAAGTTTGGCTTTCAGAGAAAACAAGTATTTGATCAAATTATTCAAGTTTTTCCAACTATATTTGTCACATGGCCAAATCTCCCATTAGGGGACTCAAATTCATCATGCCTAGGAAAAGTTGATGATCAAGTCCTAATGGAGGACCCTAACGTAATTCAATAGTTTAAGTCATTTCCTAATATCCTAAAAGATAGTTTAACCCTTATAGTTAAATATATAACATAAGTAAATATTAGGATTTCATCAAACCTAAAATGGTTAAAATTGGGATCATCCCCCACTGAGGAGGAATGTGACATCTACATAGCTTTATTGAGAGAATTTGTAGATATCTTTACATGGGCTTATTATGACATGCCAGGTTTAGACCCTACCTTGGTTATGCAACACCTTGTGGTTAATCCTAATGCAAAGCCAGTAAAACAAAATTTATATAAGATGCATCCTCACATTTTTGCATTGGAAAAGAAAGAGTTCGAAAAACTCTTAGAAGCAGGATGTATCTGATTTATTGGCTACTCAGACTAGATCTCTAATGTGGTACTTATTATTAAAAGCTTGAAGAGACCATAATTTATACTAATTTTTGAGACATTAACAAAGTGTGTCCTAAATATTATTTCCCCTTGCCTGATATCAACATGATCATTGACTCCATGGTAGGTTATGAAATTATTTCACTCATGGATGGCTTTTCAAGATACAACCAGATCAAAAAAGCATTAGAAGACCAACATAAAACAACATTCACCACTCCATGGGGAAATTTTTTTATTAGGTAATGTTATTTGGCCTTAAGAATGTTGGAGCTACATATCAAAAGTCCATGACCGTCATATTCCATGAAATGATGCATGATATTGTTAAAGATTATGTTTATGACATATTATGAAAATTCAAAACTAGGGCTAACCATCTAGTAATGATGCATAAGATATTTGAAAGATTATGGGGGTACAAAGTTAGATTCAATCCAAATAAATATGTGTTTAGTGTAACTTTAGGAAAATTACTTGGTTTCATCATGTCTCATAGAGGTATTGAATTTGATCCAGCTAAAGTCCATACTATAACCAAGATGTCACCACTAACCACTTTAAAGCAACTCCATAGTTTATAGGGTAAGATCTAGTCAATCTAATTCTTCATCTCTCAATTAGTAGACAAGTTCCATCCATTTACACACCTTTTGAAGAAGGGAGTTTCATTTCACTAGGATGATCACTGCCAAACATCTTTTCAACAACTTAAGGACTATCTTGTTAATCTGCCTATTTTATTACCTCATATGCCAAGAAAGCCATTCTTTTTATCCTATTATATACCAACCATGTTCTGGGGGTACTCTTGGCTCAATATGATGAAAATGGAAAGGATCATGTTTTTTAATACCTAAGTCATACATTGGTTACATATGAACATAACTATACACTTATTGAAAAAGCTTGTCTAGCCATGGTCTTCATAGCTCAAAAACTATGACATTACATGTTGAATAATAAGACCATGGTCATTTCAAAAGTAGATCCACTCAAGTATCTACTATCTAAAATAGATTTACAAGGTATAATGGCTAAATGGATCATGTTTCTCAGTGAGTTTGACATAGAGTATGTCAATCAGAACGCAATCAAGGGACAAGTTCTCATATATCAACTTGTTGAAGCACCTCTCATAGACACAAAACCACCTTGAGGAGTATCCTTAGAAGATATATTTTGATGTTTCATTTACTACATATGGATCAGTGGCAAGCCTATTGTTTATTACACCACAGGGGGATCTAATCCCTAAATCATTTAGAATCAACTTTCCTTGTAAAAACAACATGGATGAGTATGAAGCACTTTTTTCAATACTTTGAAAATTAGTGCATTGGAACATATCTCATCCTTAATTTTATGGTGATTCTTAATTAATCATCAATTAGGTCATAGATCATTGCTAGACCAAAGATGAAAAGTTAGTTCCATATAAAGCCATGGTCGACACTCTTAAGCAATAAATTTCCAATATTTAGTTTAAGCACATACCAAGGGCTAGTAAAAAAACTATATATTCTATTTTTACTATTGGATATTTGATTTGACAAATAGATAAAGCTAGAGAGTATCAGTTTCTCATTGATAATTTGTCAGCACTAACTCATGAATCTTCAACCATTGCCATGATTTATGATATTATTGGTCCTAATTCTATCTGGTACTTAGACCTTTACAACTACCTTCATGACCAATTTATTCCACCTAACCTATCTCAAAAACAAACAAAATTCTTCATTCATCAATCCATTCATTATACTCTACTTGGATCAACCCTCTACCATCATAGTTTTAATGGAACTCTACTTCATTATTTAAGTTCGGTAGAGTCTACACTAGCGTTAAGAGAAGTTCACAAAGGAGTATGTGGCGCTCATTATAGTAAGGTAGTCCTATCCAAAAATCTCTTGCATACTAGTTATTATTGGCCCATAATGGATGCATATGCCACTGCATATGTAAAAAAGTGTGACAAATGTCAACAACATGCTAATCTAATTCATGCACTAACAAAAACCCTAAAATTGATGTTGACACCATTGCTATTTTTTACATGGAGACTTGACCTCATTAGGAAGATTAATCCCACTTCATCTAATGGACATAAACATATCCTTACCACCATCAAATATTTCACTAAGTGGATTGAATCTATACCCCTCACTTACATGACTAAAAAGCAAAATTTCAAATTCATTGTCAACCATCTCATTTGTTGCTACAGTATACCCTCTAACATTATATCTAATAATGGAGGATCATTCAAGAATAAGGATGTAGACTAACTATGTACTAAATATAACATCACATTATATTTTTCTACAATAGATTACCTTCAAGGTAATGGCCAAGCCAAGGCATCCAACAAAACCATTTTCAATATTCTCAAAAAGATTTTCAATGATTCTGGTCATGATTGGCACTTACAGATTTTCCCTACCCTTTGGGAATACCATACCAATCATCATACCCCCATAAGAGCCACTCCATACTCACTTTTTCATGGTACTAAATCCATCCTTCCCATTCAAGTCGAATTGCCTTCATTATGCATCCATTTCAAACATATCCTAGATTATCATGATTATCATGTAGATCACCTATAACAGCTAGACCTACTTGATGAGAAATGCACAACTACACTCAATAATCTTCAAGCATATCAAAACCAAATAAAAGGCCACTATAATCGATGTGTTAAGTATAGAGCATTTGAATTTGGTGATCTTGTTATTAAATAAAACCAAAAGAATACCATGGCTGAGAAGAAGCATAAAGGGAAATTCAAACCAAATTAGATAGGGACTTTCATCATCACTACAGATTATGGATCAGGAGCATACAAGCTTGCCACACTAGATGGTGATGAACTTTTAGAGTCAATGAATATTGTTCATCTCAAGTGGTACTATGCTTGAATGTTAAGGTGTATTTTCTGTAAGGACCATTTCGAGTATGCCAGTTTATCACTACCCTTTTTTATACAAATACCATTCTTATCCATCTTCTTTGTCATATCCACTTTTCACTTCTGACCTATCAATCCATTGTGTTCTAAAGCCTAGCCCATTTGATCTTGATTTTTTCCATTCATTATGTAGTTTTAGTATCAAGGTATCTGATCAGTTTCATCAGTTGGTTCAAGTACTTTAGATAGAGATTGTATTTTGGGATAGTGTGACAGAAGTTTTAGTAGTTGCATCCTTCATTTATTATGCCTTTCTTCCAACCAGTGTTGCTACTAATTATAACTACCTTTGGTAAAATTAGTACCATTAAACTATGCCATTATGTCTTAGTTATAACCATCGATGGGTAAACTAGGGGCAACATTAAGCCTTGATGTACCAACTTGCCACTTCCTATGTCATATTATGCCTTTTTAGCAACTGTGCCTATTATATTTGAATTGACTACTACACTAATCAAATTCTTCCACTATAAAGGTGGAACTATAGTGACTTGAGGTCCTACTCTAGGACTATGTAGGTAGTGATTGATACTTATTGAGGTCAGCTCAGTCACCCTAAGCCACACTCTTTTCATTTTGTGAGAAACCTAAGCCACACTCTCACTATTTTGTGAGCAACCTAAGTAATTCTCTCACCATTTTGTGAGATTAAACCATTTAGTGTCTCATTATTCTTGATTGAGTTGAGATACTCCAAAAAAATTCCAAAAAAAATTGAAAAATCATTAGAAAAATAACAAAAACATTGACCACTTCTTGGCCTTAAGGATTCTGGGAACCCTTACTAAGTTACAAGAAAATCACTTATCATTTAGTTTCCCCCATCCTTTTTGGCCTTTACTCTCACACACTTGTCATTTTTCAAGACCATTCTTATTCTTCTATCACATCTATTTTATTTTTTTCCTCAGTTATCACATTCTTCCCATTCCCTAGGAGAACTACATTTAGCCTAAAGTTTTTTACTGGATATTACAACCATAGAACTATGTAGGTATCATCCACTTTCCTAGCACATATGAAGATAGCTCAGCCACCCCTTCCTTTTCTTCTATTCCCCCATTTTATTTATTTGTTCAATTTTCACCAATTTTTTAGGGGCAATATTTGTGTGATTTCTATTGAATTATTTATTTGTTTATTTCTTCTTATTTTATTTGTGTGTTTGATTTCAACACTGTTGCTTTGATTCAGTTTATGTGTGTTCATTGGGTGATTCCTTGCCCACACTTACACTTGAATCCATCCATATTCATATGTTTACATTGTCATCATGGTTTCTATCATTAGTGAATTATTTTCTATTGAGAATTAGATTACGAGAGTCAATCCTCATGCATATTTTGGCCAAGTCTTCATGATGTTATATGATGATGCCTATCGATACATGATAAAACAAACCTAAGATTCAAGAAGTCTATTCAAAAATGGTGACATCTCTTTAGAATTGAAATCCTTATTCCATCCTAATCATATCCCAAACAGAGTAATTAAACATGAAAAAAAATTAATCTTAATTAGTTTGGTTGAGTATCTCCCTACTAATAGGTTGTTTCAATTCATCATTACCCTTTATGTTAAGTTTTCATCATCCTCAACCAATTTTATCATGCTTTCCATAATCGGGGTCTAATGATTATAACTGCCAATAGGAAAATCATTGCACACCATCCCACTTGCATTTCTTAATGATTATAACCACCTTTGGGTTAATCATTGTGTTGTCACAGATTTACTTTTTTTCCCTATATAGGGTCATGTTATTATCTTGTTTGTTTATCCTAACTAGGGTAGATCCATCTTCTCAGTGATTATAACCACCTTTAGGCAACCATTATACACTGTCCCACTTGCATTCTCAGTGATTTTGACTACTTTTTCAATATCATTATGTTTTCACCCCATCATCTTTTCTTTCTTTGGTCCTCTCATTTCACTTCTTATTGAGGGACCATTTGCTGACCTGCTTGTGCCAACCATTCCCTCAAGGGGTCATCATATAGTTACTTTATCATGATTGCATTTGTAGGCATACATGACCTTTTCATTCTTTGAGAAGATGTTATTGTGCTTATAGCTTGCAATGCCTTTCCAAATAGGGGGCAAACTATAGACACCTAAATCTGGCCAATAATAACCTCTAATCAATATTTTGACCAATTTCCACCTAAAGTGCACAAAAAATAACTAAAACATGATAACTAATGTGAAACTAACATATTCAAGTACCAATTTTGGCTAGGGTATCCCTAAATGGGGAAATGTAATTTATGGGCTAGCTAACTTCAATCAGTTCATTTCGAGTCAAAATGTCAATTTTACACCTAGGTGCTTTGGATTGCTCTTTCTTATCAAAATCTCTTACATGAGACACATGCCTTTTTTATTTTCTATTGGTAACATCCTAAATGGGAATATCGGTACAACACATCTAACATCACCTTCCTATTCCAATACAGTCAAATTCTAGACCAATAAAAAAATCATTCTAATCAATTTGAGTAATTTGTGCACAAAGTGCTTAATCATGCTTAAGAGCTAATTAAACCAAATTAGGGAATAATTAATAATTCCATAGAAACTTGTTGAAAACTTATTTTTGGAAATGAATATTGAATATCTGCATCATCAGGTGACCTCATTTCTTGGGAAGACATTCCTAGGCCATAAATGCCATAAATATAAGTTTTCATGCCTCATCAAAGCCCTCCATGCCTCTTAATTTCTCCTCTATCCTAAATATTGATGAGACTATTTATCAATTTTAGTTGCATAATGGGATTAATCCTTAGCCGCACATCTCAATCTTGAGATGGATGGTTCAGGTTGATTTTGATCAATTTCAAAAATCTATAAATAGAAAGGCCATGAACATCATTACTAAGTTATTTTGGTTCAATGTATAATGCAAAAATATATTCAAGAATCCATTTCAATTAGATTTAACATTCCAAATTAATTCCAAACCAAGCCAAGATGCACGCCAAAGGTGCCAAGGAGAGATAGAGGTAGCCAAGCTTCCATTACCAAGGACTTCATGAGCACAAGTTGAGTAAGCCACTACTACAAACATATTTGGAGCATCCTAGGAAGGTGAAGGAATTATTATATTTTATTCCTTACTTTTTAGTTTTGTTTGTCGTTTGTTTTTGTTAACTAAGCTATCCCTAATGTCTAGGCCTAGAGATGTTATGATATTAGTGTGTTTCTTTCATTTTATTTTCATTTTAGAACTAACACCATACTAACCATCCTCTCTTGAGTCAAATTCCTAGATTCAGAATAATTAATAAAAATTCATAAATAAAAGGAATTAACAACACAACTTAAATTTGAAATAACACTTGAAAATATTGAATTGATCATAGACCACTTCAAGGGGGTAACCTCCTTTGAACAAACTCAATACAATAATTTCATGGATGTCTTTAATGGCCTCAACACTTATATATAAATTTTAATCTAATAAACTACTACTTCCCATGAATGTGGGATAAAACAAAACACTCACAGGATGACTTACAAAACATATGTATCCAAAAAAACTACTAAATAAACAAAGTAAAGAGAAGATATATCATGGGCTCATAACAAATTTGTCATCGAACACTGACAATGTTGATAGTGATATAGAATCATATTATAAAATTTATGATGATTTAGATAACACTAACTTATTTGACATAATACCTTCTATACCATTACTTATGTGCCATCTTATTTCCCTCCATTCCTACATCATCCCTAATTAATTGGGTTAGACCAAGAAAACTGCTACTTACCATTAGATGATTTTCATAACAATGAAGCAATCTATGAATTATTAGGTCTTAGAGATACTTTTCCACTTGGTGATCAAAAACATGGATTTGATATTACATTGGACACTGTTACCTATTTTAGAGAGTATGTGAGCTTCCTTAGTCACAAACAAAAATAAATAAAAAATCAAACATTGAGGTACTAAAGTGAAAACCTTTTTTAGGCTATTTTAAAGTAGGGAAAAAGTAAAGAAAAATATGATTCCCATTGTTAAGACATGTTTCAAGCACCATTGGATGGGAAAGTTAACCCTATTTCAAATGAACACCAAGCCTACTCCAATCCCAAAATTTCATGCTAATCAGGGATTAATTTAAAGGATCATAAAGTATTTGATCAATTAGCTTAGGGTTTTCTGTATTCATTTACAAAATGGTATTTACTATACCTTGACAATTCAAATTCTTCCTACTTGGGTGAATTTGATGAACCATTCGATCTTCCAGATAAATATGAAGACCAATGTACCACATTAAAAACTATTCTATAAGATGGTTCCAAAATGCTTATGGAGGATACCACCAAAGTCAATATTGGAACACCTACCCATCCCAAATGGATTAAACTTGGAGATTCCCCCATTGAAGAGGAAAGTGACCTTATTACTACCCTCCTTCAAAAATTTGTTAATATTTTTGCCTAGAATTATTCATATATGCTTTATTTGGACTATAATTTAGATGTACATCACCTTGTTGTTCACCTTGATGCTAAGCCAATCAAGTAGAAGTTGAGAAAAATGCACTCTTGTAGAACCATACTTGTAAAAAAAGAATTAAAAAAATTATTGGAGGCAAGGTATATCCATCCTATAAATTATTTATAATGGATATCAAACATATTCACAATTAAAAAAAATCCACATGTAATTTGATTATGTAGTTATTTTATAGATATCAATAAAGTATACCTAAAGGATGACTTTCCTTTGCCTAACATTGATATGATTATAGATTCCGTAATAGCATATGAGATGTTAACTTTTATGGATGGTTTCTCTAGATATAATTAGATTTAAGTCACACCTAAATAACAACACAAGACATCATTCACCACTCCATGGGGAACATATTATTATCAAGTGATGCCATTTGGCCTAAAAATTTTGGTGTTACATACCAAAATGCAATGAATATCATTTTCCATGACATGATGCATAATATTGTTGAAGACTATGTGGATGATATTTTGGGCAAATCCAAGACTAGGGCATGACATCTAGATGTAATACAAATAATATTTGAAAGGATTCATGAATACAAGGTTAGACTTAACCTTAAAAAGTGTGTCTTTGTAATTACCTCAAGAAACTTACTAAGTTTCATTATCTCTCATAAGGTCATTAAATTCAATCTATAAAAGGTTAATTATATTACATAAATGCATCCACTTTCTAATATAAAGTAGCTTTATAGCCTGTAGGGAAACATTCAATCTTTCAGATGATTTATTTCTTAGTTGTCATATATATGCCATCCCTTCACTCATCTTTTAAATAAAGGCACCACTTTATCATCGAATACCATTTATCAACAAAGCTTTGAGAAATTAAAATAATATCTATAAAATCCACCTATTATTTCTTTTCTAACACTTGGAAAACCATTACTTATATATATCGCAGAGACTTAATGTGGCTTGGATGTTTTTCAACCCTAAAATGTATATCTAAGGTGATCTTATTGTTAACCCTATATTTTATTAAAGGGGTATATAGAAATGAAATGGCACATGGGTGATAATCAAATCTATATCAAGCTAATTAAATTCTAAACTAGATATAATCATACACTAAATTTATTATGTTGAGATAGTTTATATATAGAAAGTACAACTATGTTAGATATATAAATTATAAATAATTGTTGTACTTAGCTTATTATGATGCTAATGTAATTATTGATCTAGAATAAGCAAAAAGTAAGCTATAAGGAGATTATGGAAAAGTTTTTAGATTCTAGATCTAACAAGTATGGTTCTCTAAACACTAATGTTAGTTTAGGATGTTTACATCAATAATATTATCTAAGTTCAATGGAAGTGTTATCTATAAAATAACTTCTTAAAAAGGATGCAACCACCTAGATTCTTATAATGTTTGCTTCACCTTCACTCTAGTGCATTCAGGTTTAGATCATGGAGTATCATTCTTTATGAAATGTCAAAATCCTATTTCTCCATCTTCAAAGTGACATGGGAAAAAATGGGTTAGCGGGCACATGGTATCGAGCTGACCCTAAAGACCCCA
This sequence comes from Torreya grandis, assembly GCA_037957365.1. Lineage (NCBI taxonomy): Eukaryota > Viridiplantae > Streptophyta > Pinopsida > Cupressales > Taxaceae > Torreya > Torreya grandis. Next base: position 1,209,464 of record JARHVA010005344.1, read on the forward strand.
TTATTAGATAGTGTTACCTACATAATTAATACTCTGTAAGAGGGCCTTAGACTCATGTAGTTATCCCCTATGTGTTGGCTTGTGTGTGAATCACATAATATTATGAAAATTAAGTACAATAATTACCTAGCTTATAACTTGGTAAATCAAGCTCTTGGGCTACTCCTTTAGTACTTCAAACCTATAGATGTTCTCCACCTATGAATAGTGTAGAAATAGGGAAGCTTTGTTTAATTGAATGATTGATAGAGTTTTTTTATAAGTGTTGATCACTTTCTAGTCTCAGACCTAGAAATGTATTAACCTCAAGTCCTTGAGTTCTGATCCAAAGTCATTAGCCTCATGGTTTCCATTCATCTTGTGAGGATTGGGTTGTTCAAATAGTTCTCTATCTTTCTATGTTATAACATCTATTGATGACCATATATGTATATATATATATATATATATATATATATATATATATATATATATATATATATATATATATATATATATCAACTAGATTCAATTTGTTTATGATTTTTTAATATGTATAGAGGTCCTTAAATAGTTTTATAGAGCTTCAATATTCAAATAATGCCATGGTGGAGGCAAGATGACAAGGTAACCTAGTGAAGGATCATGAGACATCTAATTTGTCAAATAATATAAGGTATGATCCATTTTAAATTTTGTGAAAACATCATGAAGTTTATTAATATACAATTGAGGTCTTTATTAGTTCATAAGGGTTTCTTTATAGATATTAGCATCATATTCATTTCGTATGCCCCTTTAAGGTTATGTGTGTGTACCAAAATTAATGTTTTTGATTATAATGAGGCCTAATTTAACCTTTATGGGCCACTAATACACCTTAAACACCTTCAATAGACATCATCAGCACAATTAAACCATTAATAAAGCATTTCATACCCCATTAGACCCATTACTATCATGATTAATGCTTAAATTCATTGTAATAAGCCCCACACTTGATAAATTATGAATTTTAAACTTCCATAATTTGTTCTAGGGACTTCAAATATCACATGAATCATATTTTCCCTCCATCACACCTATTAATCATGTATTTTGGTCTAAAATAAGAGAAAAAGTAGATAAATTATAGGTTGTAGAGGTTTCTTGAATGGTACGATATAGATCCATACATTATTTACTGGCTTAGGTAGAGTCAAGGATCTGAAAAGGGAGGTTAGTAATGGAATTTGGGGAAGAAAATAGAGTGTTTCAGTGTAAATTAAGATCAAAACTAACCTACTTTCCCATCATTCTCATTGTCAAGCTTAGAGATCACTTTAGGTTTGTGCTTAGATCATACAAAGGAGAGAGAATGGATGCCCAAGCTCTTAACCAAGGGAATTACACTTGGTCAACTCTCATTCATGGGAATTTGGTTTTGGATTTGTCCCTTGAGATGTATTAACATTCCTTAATAACTTAAGGAATCTAAGCATCATCCTTAATTGCATAGACCAAGTAGAACATAATGATTTTTATGGGTTTCTTGCTTGTTTAGCCAAACCAAAGATTCTTGTTTCCTTATGTCATAAAATAGCCTATCATGGATATTTCAATGTTTTAATCACATGTGTGAGCTTTGGGAACTAATAAACCTCCAAAAATATCACATTATGCAGTCTTTAGGAAGGTTTGAGTACTAAACAGAGTGTTGAGGGCCCTCATTAAAAGGAATTGATAATGTTAAAGACTAATTGAGTTCTTTCAGCTTCCCCATTATTATTTTCTCAATTTTGAGGTCTATTAATCTCTTATTCAACTCAAATTATGTCTTAAATTAATGTCTCATATGCATCTAAGGTTCACTATGTGGTGAATAATGTATGTTGTTTATTGGTACCTTCAAAACATTCAAACACAATCAAAAGTGTAAAATGGAGTATTGAGGTGATAATAGATCTTCATCATATGCTTGTAAAAAAGTCTATTAACCTAAATTATTTCCTCATATGAATTAAAATCACCTTCCTTTCCTCCAAAACTCATGCACTTCGTTTAACAAAGATTAAAGTTTCCTAGAAAATAGTAAGGTTTTTCAAATATTCCTAGGTTGCACTTTTGGATTATCTATGCCCTTTTTATGACTCTAAAGTGTTATGTTTGCATAGGTATATGTGTTGGGATATTCAATGTCATTTTAGTCTATATTTAGTGGGTTTACATTCTTCATTTAATGGAATTTTCATACTTATATCATTTCATATTGTTTCACTGCCATTTGTATTGTGTTTAAACCATGTCTTCATGTCCACCCTCTTTATCACCCCACAATCAACCTTAATCACCCATCCATACTATATCCCAAGTTTTAACCATTTAAATAGACATAAATATCCATTTTAACAATAAATAAAAATTAACTCATGGAGGATAGGTATATGTAGATCATATACCCTTATAGAGAAGCCAATAATATTCCTACAACCAACCATTTTGAGTCTATAGTATAAGAGTCTCCAAGAACATTATGTGTGAACCATTAATGGGCACAAATAATGGTATGAGAATAATATTATTTAAATCACAAATATATGGATGATAATATTAATATTTCAAAAAAATTCCAAGTAACTAAATACCACTATCTTATCATATAGGCATGTTTCTCAAACCCCTATACACAGTCCATATATGAGAGTGAATGCCTGCAACAGTTCTAATGCATATGGAGAACCACATCATGATTATGATAAAAATAAACACTAATATGGGTAATAAAATATTCACATTGAGGAAGAGTACAAATTTTACAATCATCACATTTAATAAGTTAAAAGAACATCAAACCTTAGACTTGAGGACAAACAAGCCTTCAGAGGCATGAACCCTAAGTTTGAGAAGGGGAATGGTATGCAAGGGAATAAATGTTGTAACTAGATATTTGAGGGTTTTTTATACCTTGAAACACATTATTTACATCATACCATCATAGGTATCTCAAAAAACAAAGGATAAAAGCTTCATCATAAACCTCATGCCTAACCACTCAGAGTTGCAGGCAACCTACAACTAGTTTGGGAAAAATGACCTTTTGAGGTCTCTATAGGCAAAATCAAACCTCAAAACTTATTAAAATTTTAATTATTAATATTTAAAGGCATACATGCCATTATTTTTTTCATAAAAATAATGGGTATACCCACTATTATTTCTCAAACCTAGACCTATTTGTGATAGTTAAATTCTAGGGCTAAAAAGTGAATCCATGTTTTAAAGGGATTACAAGAAGGTTAGAGTCTTTATATGTATTTAAAATAGTTAAATATTATATTAAAGGTATCCATACATCCTCTAAGGGAATCAAGATCTCAGTTTGTAGTCAGATTCTCTCAAAAGCAAGCCAAAGTAGATAAACCTTAAGCCTAGTCTCAAACCTTATTATCATCTTGCAAAGCCCTAAGTCTTTATAAAACGTTTGATGGCTAGTGAGGGATTTTTAAGGTTTTTTAAAACCCTAATAAGAAGGTTTAATTTGGATATAAATATGTAAAAGGCTTTAATATTTTAAAAACCCTACTTGGGCCATTCAACCCTAATATAGCCAACTTAAAACCCAACTTCAAGTGTTCACACACATCACCACTAAATGACTCAAGCATATATATCTCTTGGAATTTTAAGTCCCCATATATATTAAATATCCATGAAATAATCCTTGGAATTAAGGGGATAACTTTTATGAATGATCCTTAATAAAATAACTTATTAAAACTGGCTAGCAAACAACCCAAGTACCACCTTCCAATGCTCCTCTTTGCACACATGCTCTACATGGGAACCCAAGATATTAATTAAAGATGAAGAGGTAAATACACTATATGTTCATGCAAATTGGTCATGGTTTGGACATCCATATGTTATGAACCATCATTAATATGGTGGATGTCTCAAACCTTTCCTAAACCCCAAAAGTGACCCAATGGTGAATTCTTGTTCCAAAACACATCTAGATGAGATGATTTAACCCTAAAATTATCTGTAAGGTATCCTAAAGTCTTCTAAGAACCATAAAAAATCATTATTTGGCATGTGTGAGGGTTAAAATGTAAAAAATTGGACTAAGGAGGCTAGTTTGAGCCTAAGAACAAAGAAATTATAAGTGTTTATGTGTAACATGGGGTTAAGTAGTTAAAATGGGTCCTAACACCATAAAAATGCCATCTAGTAGTCATCTATAATGACCTCCATTACTGGTTATGTATGCCAAAAAATATAGATGTTAACAATGATGGTTGTACATATCCAATAGAAACTAAATGGTGTAATCAAGCCAATAATAATACTCCCTAAGATATATAAGGTGGTATTTAGGTTTAAAAAAATGTAGGAGTTTCCCAAAAACCCAAGGTTAGGGTCAAATTTTAGATTTCATGTCTATAGGTAAACTAGTCTATCACCACCACTAGGAAATTATAACTAAAAGGTGGATTAGAGAGATTTTTGGGAAGCAAGGATGCCTCAAACCTTCTTGGAGGTAGACATCATGGTGTTTATAATCCTTTTGATCAATTTAAACCCTAGGAGAGTTTCAAAGTTAGATCTTTTGGTCTGTAAACACCCTTTCACTTCTGAGGGAGTATGCTTACCACCTGAGGAACATTTTAAAATTTTCAAAAATGTATGGATGATTTTCATGGGGATACAATAACTTTAGGTAAGGTAGATGGGTTTATAAACATGCATCTAGTGTAATTGGTTCAAAGGTATGGTACCTAAAATCTATGAACCATTATTAAGAGTCTCAAGCACTCATAAACCCATCTTAAACCCTAATAGGGACTTGACTAGGAAGATATGGTGAGAAATTCATCCAAACAATCAATAAATACTTGACCAAAACTTTATCATGTTTCCAACTCAAAGGATCCCATAACTATGGTACCTAATTGTATGTAGGCTATACAAACAACTCTAAAAACTACATATTTATAGGGGTTTGAGAAGAAAATGGTATATAGGACTTGACCAAATATTTATAAATCATGGAAAGGGTTAGTTTAAAAAAATTTAACTCCTCCAAAACTATAATTATTCATGAATATTCTTGTAGGTATCTTTTCCAACATCTTCCAAACAACCATTTTGTGGAGCTAGTTTAAGTGGCCTAGCTATTCAAAATAGATGAGTTACAAGTGAAAGATAGTTAAGAACAGTTTAATTTTTGATATATATATAGTTAATAAAATAATATTTTAAGCCTTATCAAATGACTTGAAGGCATGTTTCATTTGATATAAATTTTTAGACATTGGATATGCAAAAGGTGAAGAACATTCAAATGAGGCCTATTTGATCAACAAGTAGAAGGTCCTAGTGGGTGTAGAATGACATGTTGAATTTAATGAGACAAAATTTAACTTTGTAAAAATCCATTTAGGTGATAAAATTCCATATTAAATACATTATCAAGGAATGGAGATAATTTTATTATTAAGTCAACACACATATTGAAGGAGAGGCTACTCAATGCCTCTTAGAGTCCTATCCACACCCCATTTACACTATGTAATTATTCTTGGATGGGTAATTGACTATTTTTAGTAATTTTAGGCTATGAATAAAGTAAAATATATAATTTACATCCTCCACACCTCATCTTAATGTAAAAAAAGAGTCAATGAAGGACATCAATGCATGAGAGGAGTGACTATGACTGTTATAATTGTCATCTGCCACCTTGGCCTCTTTAATGGCCTCTCCTACACCTATATTATTATCTCATCTCTTTAAAACATTATATATAAATATGCATTAAGATCTTGGTTTATCATCCCTCATCTAGTTGTAGCAAAGCTCTACCAAAATTATATGTTATACCTTTGAATCAATAGAAGAATAATTGTAAACTTCTTGTTTGAAAGTTAGTGTGTTTTGTGGGAGTTTATTTTTACAATGTATGAGTTATATTGTAATATATAGGTCATTTCATGCACCTAATTTCATGTTATCAGTCTATGTAGGTTGTGTGAAGTGTTATAAGTAGAATTGTTCTTGAAGTGTTATGAGCTAATAGTGTTTTATGCAAATCTAGGTCCTTAGCCTTCATGTTGCATAACTCACACTTGAAATTAAAATGAAACATCCATGCCTAGAAATTTGTGTAATATTTTTATTATTTTTTAATTTCATCAAGTTCATTAGTGTCTCTAAGGGACAAATCAAGGGAGGATCTTCAAGTATTGGTGTATCACTAATTTAGTGTAGATTTCATTTATGAAATATATTTTCCCTTTTAATCCCAATAATATTAGGTATTTAGAGATAAATTTCAAGTGAAAAATCAAGGGAGATATCCCCATCAAAACTATAGGTATAACCTATATTTTAGGTACCCTACAGCTTATAGGTTAATCTAATGTTAGTCCAAGTGTGAGGTGGATGCGAATAGTATACTTTAACAAGGTTACAACTTGGGTAGTTAACCGTTATAGCACACCATACAAGACTATATATAAAGTTCCTTAAGACATAATTTGATAGGATTTGACAATTTTGGAGGACATTTAGAAGGCTAAATATAATCAGTGGTAGATCTATAGGGAGTTTCATGCAAAAGGTGTCCACTAGATCATCTTCAAAAGGTAATCAGATGGAATTTTTTGAGTTATCATTAGATATTATAAGGAGAAAGAGGTTTCCAAGGTTTAATCCTAATACTACACCTCCTAATTCCCCCAATTCTACCAATTTTGCCTAGACATAGTGTGTTGTAAGTCCTCTAATCCCAATGGCCACACCTAAAATGCAAGTATTTATACCTTTTAATGGTGGTAGTCCTTTAAAACTTAACCATTTTGATGTTATCACAATTTATACCCCTAAAAGTCTTGTCTAATTTATAGGATAAAATTCAACCACCCCTATGGAAAACATAGCTAATATATCCAACTTGTGCTTAGTCAACAACATAACCCAAGAGAGTGTATCCATGAGACTGTTGGCAACCTCCTTGAGAGGCAAAGCACTTCAATGGTATAAATACATCACTCCTTCCTCTATAAACACATGTGATGAATTTGGTGAGTGTATATGTAACCATTTTAAGGATAGAAGTGACCATGTCTCCATAGTAGAACAACTCACCTTAATTAAGAGAGAACCCCAGGAATCCATGTTAGATTTTAATTAAAAGTTTCAAAAACCTTAGGATATAATTAATTTCATCATCAATATAACCCATAACTATGCCTTATTATACTATCTAAGGTCCTTGAATACTGATGTAGCTATGATGATACAATCCATGGGGGGATTACCTTACCAAAAGCTTATGAGATCTCTATAAGAGCCAAAAAAATACCTAATCCAAGAAGGTAAGCTCACTCTTACACCTCTCATGACTTTGTTTCCAAAAGTTCAACTCCTTAACCTAACCATTGATATATTACCATCTCCAAACAATCAAGATCAGTCTGATGGAAACCAAGTAGATAGGCTAAGTAAGATATAGTGGTTACTCAAAGCCTAAAACAATAAATTAGTAGCCTTGGATAGGAATTATAATACATCCTATAAACATTATCAAATATATTATCATTATTGATTCCAATCTTACCCATACAATAGATCTCTTTATCAACCTAACTAATAAGGCCAAGGGAAGATTACATAGGCCAAACCTTACAATAGTTTCAATCCTAATGTTACTAGTAGTTTAAGGGAATTGGTGTCAACTTAAAATAATTATGCATAATAAGGTTAGTTATCTAATCCATGGGGGAAGTTAGGTGATATTATAATGGATCCAAGTGGTGAAGGATGTCAGACTTCTTATATGCATTAGGGTCATGCCTTTCATGTGAATGACAACATGTCTCCTCCACAACACAAAGAAGGCTATCAAATGCCTCACAGATACATGCCTTTCATGAACCTATATGAAGTGCCAAGTCAATTAGGAAGAAATGTAAGTCACATACCTTTTGAGACTACCTTTGATAAATTTTAATAAGGTGAATAATATTTTGAGCAAGTGGTAGCAAATCTAGGGTAGAATATACTCATGGTAAACATCTCTGTAACAACCCACATAAGGGCTAAGAAAAAGGATTATTGATAATAGTTTGGGGAATTATAAGGTAGCTCCAACACATCCCCTAAAAAATCAAGAGTCTACTACTCAAGGTACAGTCCATAGAACACTTCCAACATAACATAAACCATAAGGACATAGGCAATAGCAAAAGAGTCATTTTATTCCCCAAGTCACACAAGCTACAAATGATCCTCATACTTCCAAGTTTTAGCCTAAGAGTGCCAACTCTCCCTTCAACATTATAGATTATATGAAGAATTAAAATGGCATTATTCCTATGTGGGATGATATACTCATCTTATGGTATAAATATCTCCTTCAACAAGAGTTATCCAAGCTTTCACTCATGAATAAATAAGCTAATAAGGTAAGTGTAGTATTTTTTTAATGACAATCAACCCAATGAACTCCAATATCCTAAATTTATCAAGCCACATCCATTATACTTATTATTAATAATTAGAGACTCCCTTATCCATAATCACATGATAGATAGTGGTGTTTATACTTATGTTATGCCAAAAGCCATAGATGATAAGTTAGAGCTCAAGTACGAACCCAATGAAAATGGAGTTTTGTAATTGGATGGGTCTCCCACAAATATTTTAAGTGTTCTTAAAGACCTAAATATAGTTTTATATTCCTTCCCTAATTGTATCATCTCCAAATATATTATGGTTGTTGACCTTCCCCGATATTTTTCCCTATGCCTATCTAGGGATTTTACTATAAATATTAGGGGTATCTTTCTTCTAACTGGTCATATATGGTCTTTACAATTAGGTATGGGAAAATGGTTACCATTACGTATGAACCTATTTATAAGTTCCACTTATAACCCTACATGCCCAACCTATGCAATGTGAACTACATTATCCTAGATGAAGATGATAAAATCAATAATTACGAGTCCAAAGATCATCTTAAAGGCATATCAAATCTACTCCTTGATGAATGGGTAGTTGAAAACCATATTTATGACCCCTACAAAACCATTTAGGAGGAAAAGCTAGGTGTGTACTATATGCATGAAGGATTTTTTGTACCTATTCTTGAAATCCCAACTCAATAGCATGAAGGCATATGGAATTTATTCTTTGATGGGTCAAGGTCAAAGAATGGGAGTGGAGCAAGAGTGATTCTTGTTTCCCCTTCTAATCAAAGTTACTATAATGCATTTAGTTTCTAATTTAGCTATACTTCAAACACTATAAAATATTAATCCCTCATCCATGAGATACAATGGGTAAGGATAAGAGGAATCAAGCTCTTTAAAGTGAAAGGAGATTGTGAACTAGTGGTGTAATAGGTGAGGGGTATTATTGCAGGATCTCTTGGAGGACTTCTTAGCCTTTGATATATGTTCCATACCTAGGGAGTCAAATCATCATACAGATATAAAATCTACCATTGGTGCACACTATGACATTTAATATGGATTCAAATGTGCTCAAGGGAAGTGATAGATCAAGGTTGTGTGTAGTCCAATAGTACTTGACAATGAGGTGAGTTGGTAAGTTTTTGATAATGATAATCAAATTGCTTGTTTTCTCATGCATCAAAAAGAATTTTTTCATAAGAATCAAGGTATACTACAACATCAATTTGGTGAATATATTATATAGCTAAGGACTAAAAAATTACCCAAAGTATTGGTGAAATTAGAGAGTATCTTCAATGAAGATGATCTGTTGAGGAAGGATAAGGTGAGTATCTCAACCAAAGAGGAACATTATGAGAAGGTAATAATTTTCAAAGATAAGTTGCTTAAGTTAGGGGAAGTGAACACCAAATAATATATATCTTCCTTGATGGCCTTATTTTAAGATTTTTCAGATGTATTTGCATGAGAATACCATGATCTAAAATTTTTTGACCCCAAGTTAGCCCAACACATCATAGAGTTGGAGGACAATGCAAAATAATTAAGGTAGAAGAAAATACTAATCAACCCTAAGGTTGAAGAGCTAATGAGAAGATAATTGACTAAAATAATTGAATCTAAGATCATATTGCCTATTAAGCATTCATCATGGGTGGTAAAACTTGTGCTTGTGAGGAAACTAAATGGGTAGATATGCTTATATGTTGATTTTAGAGACCTTAACAAGGTGTCTTTGAGAGACCATTATCCACTACCATCTATGGATTATATCCTTCATAATTTTTTAGGCTCTCAAAGGTTTTATTTTCTTGATATATACTCTAGGTATAATTAGATACTGGTGAGGGGGGAAGATAAACACAATATTGCCTTTACAACAAAGTGGGGCACCTATGCATACATGAAAATGCCCTTAAGACTATCTAATGTAGGGGAAATTTTCCAAAGGGAAATGGATGTTTCCTTTCAAGGGATCATTAATGTTATTTTGCTCATCTATCTTGATGAAATCACTATGTTTTCAAAGGACCCTAAAGATCACATGGCACACTTAAGGCTAGTCTTTGATAGGTGTAGGTAGTTTGGAGTTTCTTTAAACCCCAAAAAATGTATCTTTGTATTCCATAAGGTCAAATTGTTAAGACACATTATGTGAAAGGATGACCTCTCCATAGAACTTGAGAGGATTGAAACAATCCTAGCCTTACCCCTACCCAAGAAAAAGAAAGGTTTATAGATCTTTTTGGGAAAGATTAATAAGGATATGAATAAAGGTATATATTTATGTGAAATCAAGTTCATCATATTATTATAAGGATTAAAATTTTTAGACACATGGCATCTAAAAACAAGGTCATTGTAATGGTAGTACACCCAAGCATAAAGGAGTTTGTACTTAATAGAGAGTTAAGTGAGAAGAGGGTTGGATGGGTGATAAAATATATGAAGTATTACATTGAATTAAGATTTAACAAGATGATCACATATAGGAGGATCTATGAACATCTTAAATTATAGGTTAAGGAAGATAAATGCATAGTGTTGGTAGTCCTTAATAGTTAGTATGCAACTACAAACATAACTCCTCTCATATAGACTAATGATGTGGTCAAGTTTCTATAAATAGGCCAATGTATTATAGGTTTAGATAGGAACAAAATAAGACACTTTAAAATATAGACAATACCTTATATATTTTTGTATGGGGTGCTCTTTAATAAGGATATAGGATGTATGCTTTTAAGGTGTGTTGAATCAAGTCAAATTGATAGGTAGCTAGAGAAGTTTCATGATGGGCCTATGGGTGGGGATTTTCATGCCAAGAAAATAGTCTCCAAAATAATTAGAGGAGATTAATTTTTTCCCATTTTTTTTAGATATTCACATGCTTTGGTTAGAAAGTGTTCTAAGAGTTCCTTGCTCATTAGTAAGAAAAGGTTAGCATCCTTACCCTTACAATACATCCAAGTTGATCATACCATCATACAATGGGGATTATAATTCATAATCATGATCCATCCCCCTTATAGTGATAGGAATAAGTGGATCCTAACATTCATTGACTAATTCATAAGGTGGGTAGAGGTAGTTTCACTTAAAGAAGACAATGGGAACTCAATATTGGAGTTCTATGATAGTATTATGACTAGATTTGGTGTACCCTCAATAATCATATCAGATAATTACTTGGATTTAAATAGTGATAAAGTATGTGAGTGGTCCCTTAGCCATGTAATTTACCTCAATGCTTCCTCCAACTATTACCCATATGGAAATGGGATAACAGAGTCAAATAAAAATTTGATAAGGATCATTAAGAGGACCATGGAGGACAATCAAAGATAATGGCATACAAAGTTGAATATTACCTTATAGGAAGATATATTCACACTTAAGAGGTATATTATTCACTCTCATTACTTCCTTATTTATGGTAGAGAGGAAATACTACCTATTTCCCTTGAACTTATATACTTAGAGCTTGATCATTAACTTGAGCTCTTAGAAGATGATGTAATACAAGTGAGATTAAATGAGCTAAGAGAGTTAGAAGAAACAAGGGATAGTTTTATGCATTCCATGTGGTCTATTAAAAACAAATTTAATAATTAATTTAATAAGATTGATTCATCTAGGACATTTAAATAATGAAATATATTTTTCAAGTGGGATGAAGGCCATGCCAAGCCAGGGAAACACTCTAAGTGTAAAAATATTTGGATTGGGTCTTATATCATCACTAGCTAAAAGGAAAGAAATGATTTTCAAATATACATATTTAATGGTTAGTAACTCCCCATCCTTATTAATGGGATGTTCCTCAAGTTCTTATATTAGACTTCATCATGTTTCTCTTGTACATATTAGTTAGTGTTTATCTCTTCCCTCCATGTGCTTCTACACAAGCTCAGTTATTTATTGATTTGTCTTGTTGTTTGATATTGTGTGTGTGTTGTCCTTTATTATATTATATTTTTTGTCTTGTTGTGTCTCATTGAGTCTCAAAGTATACAAGGTATTGATTAGAGTTCATGTATAGTCAAATATTCATTTGATAGTCATCAAAAGTAAGTTAAAGAGTTTTGAGTTCCCTTGACCAGTAGGCTAGTCAAACTAGCTAAATCACTAGAAATATTGATCACTTTATATTTTAATACCTAAAAATTGGTCAACCTAAAGTCCTTGAGTCTTGATCCAAAGTTATTAGCCTCATGGTTACCATTCATCTGGTGAGGTTTGGGTTGCTCAAATAGTTCACTATCTTGCCATGATATAACATTGCTTGATGACCCTCCATACCTATATTTCAACTTGATTCAAGTGTTTTCATGATGTTTTAATATGTATAGAGGTCCTTACCCTTTTGGATCTTAAATATTAAAATTATACCATGGTGCAGGTAAGTTGATAAGACAACCTAGTGAAGGATCATGAGAGATCTCTAATTTGCCAAATCATATAATGTATGATCCATTTTCAAGTTTGTGAAAACATAATGAAGTGTATTTAGATCCAAGTGAGGTCTTTTTTAGGTCATAAGGGTCTCTTCATATATATTAACATGATATTAATTTCATATTCCCCTTTAAGGTCATGTGTGTGTGCCAAAATCAATGTTTTTGATCATAATGAGGTCTAATTCAACATTGATGGGACACTAATCCTCCTTCCACACATTCAATAGATATCATGATTCTCATCATACCATTATTAAAAAATTTCATACCCCATTAGACCCATTACTACCATGGTCAAAACTTAAATCCTCCCTAATGGGCCCCACATGCAATAAATTATGACCTTTCAAATTTCCCAATTCATACTAGTGACTTTAAAACATCACATGACTCTTATTTTCCCTCTATAACACCTACTCATGATGTATTTTGAATTGAAATAGAGAAAATGTAAATAAATTTTAGGTTACAAAGGTTTCTTGAATGGTATAGATCCATATAGTATGGACTGATGCAGGTGGAATTAGGGTCCTATAGAGGTATTCACTAATGTTAAGTGGGGAAGAAACCAAAGTTTTTCAATGAAAAGGAAGATATAAATTGACCTACCTTCCCATTGACCTCATTACCAAGCTTAGAGATCACTTCAAGTTTGTGGTCAAACTATATGGAGGAAAGAGAATGGAGGCCCAAGCTCTTAACTAGGGGAAGCACACTTGGTTATATTTAATTCATGGGAATTTGTTTTTGGATTTGTCCCCTAAGCTATATAAACATTTCTTAAGAAATTAAGGGTTATGAGCATCATCCTTCTCTGCACAGACCAAGTATAACAAAATGTTTTTTATGGGTTTCTATCTTATTTGGTCAAACCAATGAATGATCTTTTTTCCTTAGGTCTTAAAGGAGCCTCTCATGGAAATTTTAGTGTTTGAGTCACACATGTGATATCATGGAACCAATAAAACTCTATAATTAAACATTATGTAGTCTGTAGGAAGGTTTGAATACTGAACAGAGTGTCGAGGGATCTCATCAGAAGGAGTTAACAATGTTAAAGATTGGTTGAGTGATTTAACCTTCTGCATTATTATTTTCTCAAGTTTTAAGTCCATTTATCTCTTATTTATCTCAAATGGTGTCTTCAATGAAGGGGTCTTATGTATTTGAGGTTCACTTTGTGGTGAACACTATATGTTTTTCATTAGTAACAACAGATCTTTCGAACACAATCAAAAGTGTGAAATGGAGTATTGAGGTAATAATATATCATCATCATACCCTTGTGAATAAGTATCTTAACCTACATGGCAGCTTCATAGGCCTAAAAATCATCTTCCTTGTCTCCAAAACTCATGAAGTCAATTTATCAAAGCTTAAGGTTTCCTAGCCAATATCAAGGTTTTTTGGAGACTCCTAAGTTGTACTTTTAGACTATGTGTGCCCTTTTTATACCTCTAAAGTGACATGTTTTCATAGGTATATGTGTTGGTGTCTTTAAATTTATTTTAGTTTGTCTTGGGTTGGTTTCCATGCATCATTTTGTGACATTTTCATACTTCTATTATTTGATATTGTTACACTGCCATTTATATTATGTTTCAACCCTATCTTCATGTCCACCCTCCATATTACCCAAAATTTAGCCTCGTTAACCCATCCATCCTCCCTCCTAAGTTTAAACCATGTAAATAAACCTAGATACCCATTATAACCCTTAAAAATGGTGAAATCATGGAGGATAGGTCTATGTAGATCATATACCTTGCTAGAGAAGTTAATAACCACATACAACCAACCATTTTGAGTCTGTAGTATAAGAATCTCCAAGAAAATTATGTATGAACCATTCATGGGCATAAATAATGGTATGAGAATAAGAGGATGTACATCCCAAATATATGGATGAGAATATGAATGTGTCACAAAATTTCAAAGCAACTACAAACCACTCTTTTATCACACATGCATGTTGTTTAAACCCCTGTACACAGTCCATATATGAGAGTGAATGTCTATAATAGTGCTAATGAATATGGAGAACCACATAATGATTATGGTAAGAGGAAAAAATACTATGGGTAAGACAATATTCACATTGATTGAGATTTAAAATTTGATGATCATCACGTCTAAGAAGGCAAAAGAACATTAAACCTCATACATGAGGACAAATAGGCCTTCATGGGTATGAACCCTTAAGTTGAGAAGGGAATAGTATGGAAGGGAATAAATGTTTAAAATGGATATAGGCAGGTTTATCTAACCTTGAAACACATTATTAACATCCTACCATCACAGGTATCTCAGGAAACAAAGGATAAAAGCTTCATCATAACCCTCATGCCTAACCACTCAAAGTTGTAGGTAGCCTACAACTAATTTGGGCAAAATGACTGTTTGAGGTCTCTGTAGGCACAAACAAACCTCAAAAATGATTAATAATGGTCAATATGACTATTTTAAGGCATAAATTCCCTCATTTTGGTTAGACAAATAGTGTTTATACCCACTATTTTGTCTCAAACCTAACCCTATCTGTGACAGTCAAATTCTTGGGCTAAAGAGTGAATCCATGTCTTAAAGGGCTTGAAGGCAGGTTGGAGTCCAAAGATGGATTCAAAATATTTCAAGATGATAGTGAAGGTTTCCATACATACTCTAAGGGAAGAAACATCTCATTTTTCATTCATATGCCCTTGAGGGTAGGCTAAAGAAGATAGACATTAAGCCTAGTCTCAAACCTTGTTATCATCTTAGAGAGACTTAGGTCCTTATAAAAATATTTATGTCCAATGAAGGATGTATAAGGATTTTTTATACCCTGATAAGAAGTTTTAATGTGGAGATAAATAATAAAAAGGCTTGACTAATTTCAAATCCTTGTTTGATCCATTCAACCCCAATACAACTAGCTCAACCCCAACTTCAAGTGTTCACACACTTCACCACTGAAGGACTTAGGCCTAGAGATCTTATGGTAGTTAAATTCCACCTATGTAATAAATATACATGAAATAATGATTTGAATTTTGGGGCTAACTTTTATGAATGATCCTTAACAAAATAACATATTGAAATTGGCTAGCAGAAAACCTGAGTGCCACCTTCCAATGATCCTCTCTTCACACACCCTCTACATGGGAAACCAAGCTATTCATGTAATATTAATAGGTCAATGAAATATAGGTTTATGTAAATTGGTCATGGTTTGGATGTATTTACATTATTAACCATCATTAAGATGGTGGACATGTCAAACCTTGCCTAAACCCTAGAAGTGCCTTGATGGTGAATTCTTATTCTAAAACACATCCAAATGAAGTTGTTTACCTTGAAATGATCTTTAAATTCTCCTCAAGTCTTATGAGCAACATGAAAACTCATTATTTTTCATGTAAAATGGTTAGATTGTATGGAAAATCCTAAGGAGGCTAGTTTGAGTCTAATAACAAATAAATGATAACTTTTTATGTGTAACAAGGGGTTAAAAAGGGAAATGGGTCTTAAATCCCTAAATAGGCCATGTAGAAGTAATATAAAGTGACTTACATTGATTTTTATATAATAAAATAAACAAAAATGTTGATAATGATGGTTGTGTATATCTAATGGAAACTATATGGCCTAATCAATATAATACTATTACTCCTTGAGATCTCTAAGGTGGTATTCAGGTTGAAAATAATGCAAGAGTGCCCCAAAATGTTGAATAGTTATCAATGATGTCATGGAGGTTTCCAAGTGAGTGGATGAAGTGCCTTGATAGTCTAAAGTGACAATGACAAAGTGTGCATTGTTCTTGTCATAATATACTTGAAGGAGTTTTAGTTGATCTTTAGTTTTAGCATGGTTAGGGATGTTTAGGGATGAGTATGGTGATTTGAGAATATACAAGTGATTGTATAATAATTAAATAATTATTTGAGAGATTTTTTACATGAGTGTATTTAATCTGGTTGATCATTGTTTGCATCTAGAAATTCTAGGTATAGTGGTAGAAAATCTAAGTAGGCAGTTTGCTGACATCACCATTGCCATGTGTGGATGAGCCAGGGGAGTTGGTCATATGGTTGTGATCACATTTGTTCCTATATATTATGAACTATATATAAGTTCATGAAATTAAGTGTGACAAAAGATATTAAAGTATAAAGTTGGGATCCTAGGTATTTTGACACTATTTTCCCATACTTAGCTAAATTTGCATAAGGCAAGAAAGAGCCAAGTAAGCAGTTTGGTGATGGAATATCTTACACATGTGGATGTTTTAGGATAAAATAATTATATGCATTTTTTTAATTTTTGTGCCTCATTTATATTTTATAAATTTTAGGTCAAACAATGAAGTGTGAAAAAAGATATGCATGTTCAAAGTTGGCCTTCCAACTAGATTTTGACATAGTTGGCTCTACGGTAGAAAAAATTGAGTGAGAAGATTAATGGAATTATATATTAGATGTATTAATATTTCATGAGTATATTGATATATGTTTTTATTATCTTAATATAAGATAACATATGGCCCAAAGTTTAGATCATGCATCTAAGCACAACAAAAGCTATTGAAGTCCAAAGTTGGCCCTCCAAGTAGATAAGAAATGGTTCTCATACTTAGTTATTTTTGTATGATGTTAAAGATCAGGACTAGATAGAGATCCAATGGTTCATGTGACTTTTTAAATCTATATATATGGTGAATACTAAGTTAAATGGGTCAAAGTGTTTGATGTTTAAACTGAATAAAGATCATACTCCTTACAAAAAGATCAACAAAATGTGTTCATTCCAAGGTGTCAGGATGTAGCAAGATGAGATAAATGTTTGAGGTTTAAAATTGAGAAAACATAAATAATAAATATATAATGGTGAGTGGGTGCTCATACATATTGATCAAATGGTGTGCACTACATGATAAAGACCTAGTTGATCCACAAAGATAGACATGGTGCATTAAGTCAAATAGTCAAGATGAAGATCCAACAATGACAAATGAAAGGTAAAGGTTTATTTTATTAAAATAAGATAAAAAATTCATGATTATCTAAGAAGTGAGATCACGAGATGAATTTTTAGTAACTAAAGTTTAATTGTAACCATTGGCATTTGAATATTTGAATTTTATAAAGGGAAAAACTAGTACTCCGTATTTTATCCATAACTTTTGATCCAAGATGAATTTGAAGGTGAGATGAAAATAAAATTTGAAGATAAATAAATGTTTCATGTATTAAAACTAATTTAAATATCTTAAATTTTGTATATTAAAATATATTGAGGTTCAAATTTGACTATGTGTTTCATGTTCATCTGTTAAAGACCTAGGAAGGATAATTGAGCTTGTATTGATGTTTCATGATGACTTAGATATTGGAGAGTATTTTATAATACATGAAGATCATATGTATGCATTTTTTTGTGATAAATATATTTTGAGTATGAGCAATGCTTAAGAAGTTTACTATGTGTTCGGTTATGGTGTTCCTATGTACAAGGTCATTGTTTGAGTTGATTGAGCATACACAGATGTAAGAAAAGCTGACTTTAATCATTTTAAGAAGTATAAGGGGTCATGTGGAGTGTACCTATGCATATAAAATTGGTTCTAGATTCTCATTTTTTTTAGAGAAGTATCAAAGAGGTGAATGGGTTATCATAGGACATTCTTAAAGAAAGATTATTATGGATGAAAAAGAATATTTTGTACTTGATAATTCATTAATTCTCTATAAATAGTGAAATCAAATGTGATGGTTTATCAACTTGAAGAGAATCTTGTGGGTGTGGAGTATGCATTGAAGCAAAGAATAGAGGATAGGTAGTGTGCATGCTGGATGAGTTGATGTATAGAGAAGTTTTTTGACTAAGTGCATGAATTATAAGTCATATTTATGATGATAAAAATTTCTCTTGCATATTTTTAGTTTGAGGATATGGGAAGAGGTTTGAGTGTGCATATGAGGATAGTTTGACTGAAGAAGGATAGAGTTTATGATATTCCTATGTGAGAGGCCTATCTAAAATAAAAATTAAGTTTATGTAGGGGTTAGATAATCATTTATCCATTAGCAAGTGTTGAAGACATTAGTTCTTAGGTGGAGGTTTTTACTTCAAAGGAGGATATAAAGGACTTGATCTTCCTTATGGGTAGTTGCTCCTTGTGAAATAGGTGTTTAACTAAAGGCCTTTTATTAGGAGGACTTGATCAAGGTTTTTGGTCTAAAGGACTTGACCAATCTCTTATTTGTAATCTCTTATATGTAAATTAGTCCATGTGTTATAGGCTTGAGAGTGGGTTTTATTTCCCATGAGGGTTTGCCATAGGAAACTTGTGTTGTGTGTTTGATATTGTGTATGCATTGAATGAATGAGTTATCTTGTTAATGTTACTTGACTGAGTTGATATATGCTGATTGTTTAATAGTTTGAAAGGATTGGAATGAAAATTAAAATATTTGGTCTCACTGATTGACCCCCTCTCTTAGTGATTTGACCTTTAACAATTGGTATTAGAGTAGGTCCTTTGATAAAGGCTTGATATCTTAAAGGTGATCCAAGGTAGAATATGGGTAGTCATCAAGGAGGTTTTTATACTAATCAAGCACTGATGTTCAATAGACCCAATTATGCTTTTTAGAGTGCAAGGATGAGGACCTACATTATGTCCCTAAGGTTTGACATTTGGAAATCTGTTGTGGATGGTTATTTTGCACCTACTATTCTTCTATCCAATGGTGTAGATAAGAAATTGTTTGAGAATAATTCTAAGGTAATGAATACTATCACTTATGGTCCTTTAGAGACTGAATATACCAAGGTAATACATTTTTAATCTGCCAAATAAATGTGGGATAAATTTAATACAATCTATAAAGGAGATTCAAAGGTTAAGATGGAAAATTTGCAAACTCACTAAAGACAATTTGAGAGTCTCAAGATGAAGGAAGTAGACTATATTACATCTTTTTTATAGAGAGTTGATGAGATTGTGAACATCATTATAGGTCTTGTAGAGAACCTTGAGGAGGATATTGTAGTTCAAAAGGTATTAAGGTCACTATCCCTCAAGTTTGACCCAAAAGTGTCTATTGTAGAAGAAATTCATGATCTTACTTAGTTGAATATGGATGAGTTGCATGGTATTCTTACTGCATATGAGATGAGAGTAAATGATGATATACCACTGAAGAAGGAAGCAACTTTCAAGACTGAAATGAAGATAAAGAAGAAGCTCTAAGGTAATAAACCCCATTTGTGATATAGATGAGGATGAGCTAATTTCTTTGATTTCAAGGAAGTTGAAAATAGGTACATGCAAGTATAAGGGTAAACTACCCCTTAAATGCTTAAATTGTGGAGTGGTGGGACATTTTGATAATATGTGACCTCATAAGTATAATAATAATGATGATGAAGATCATGATCAAGACAATGATGATGGCAAGAGATATTTTAGGTTTAATAAAAGAAAAAAAGGGATTTAGAAGGTTTGACAATAAGAATAAGTACTTCAAGGACAAGAAGATTCTCTACACCAAATAAGATTGTAGGCCATAAGATGAGAGTGAAATTAGTGACTTAGAATATGATCATGAAGATGATGGTCCTATTAAAGATGAAACCCTATTCATGACTAAGGAAGGAAGTTGTTCACATCAAAAGGAGTCTAGTTGGAGTGATTTAGATAATGATGAAGTTGAGATGGACTATGAGAATTCATTGACAAATGCTCTTGAATAACTTAAGATTGAGAATAAGATCAATAAGAAGATGAAATATAAACTCAAGGAATATGAGGAGTAATTCAGTGTGTTTGATGCAAGATTGGTTGAAGACTCTATATATCATGAAGGTGTTATCATGTTAGTTAATTCTATGTTGGAATCTATATATACAAGTCTAAGAGTCAAAGAAGAAGAATGTTGAAGGTATGCTTATGATATTGTGTCTTTGAAAGATGAGTTATATAAGTATATAATCAAGGTGAAATCATTTTTCAAGTTTGGTAAAACTTCTAATAATTTAGATGATTTCTTAAAGAGTCAAAAGTTAGCTAGTGACAGATCTGGATTGGGTTTTAATGAAGATCCCAAAGTTGCTTCTCAAGATGAAATGAATGTGAATGAGATCAAAGTGGATTATCCTTTGAATAAAAATCATCAAATAAGGAATGAAGGTGTTGGTATAATGAATACAAATTAGATTAGACAACCAAATGCCATGAGGTATGTAATTTTTAATGGTTGTTACTATACTTATAATCGGTTTGGACATAGAGCTAGAGAACGTAGAAGACCTATTGAAAATGAGTTTTCATGTAAATATGAATGGAATCATCAGTCAAGTGGTGTGAGAAAGGTTTATTTTTTAAACTATCATAATGTGGGACACTTTGCAAATCATTATCCAAATAAGGAAAAGAAAGGTAACTCTTCTTAAAGAAAGAGTAGTTTATTTCAATTATCATGAAATTAGACACATTTATATATTTTTTTATGAACAAGGTAAGATAAGACAAGTTTCCATCAGGGAGTATTATCTTCTACAATTGTGAAAAGATTGGTCCCATTGCTAGATTATGCAAGAAAAGGTCTATAAATCAAAATAGGTTCAAGAAGTCTCTAAGAGAGCAAGAAAGAAGGTAAGTTAGCTCATGAAAACCAAACATGGTGTGTGTCATGATGAGTCTACAAGTCCAAGTAATCTATTTTTAATGGTAGATAATGCTTTAGAAGTTGAAGAGTACTAAGGGCTCTCATTATCTACTCATGTTATGAATAAAGAAACCAAGTTCAAGAAGAAGACCAAGGTACTAGTTGAGGCTAGTTCTGAGATGTGTATCGATCCAAGTGAACATCTTATCATTGTTAAGCATGTATCAAACAAATATCATTAATTGTTAGTGCCTAGTGATGAGGTTCCTAACTATAAGGTGGATTATACATATGAAAAGGTTTATCATGAAACCATGTTGTCTCCTTGTATTGTAATCCAATCTTAGAAGAGAAGAAGAGTGATTTATAAAAGTAACTAGTTATCATAGTTCAAACTAAGAAGAAGAGAAAAAGAAAGAAATCTTATAGCTACAATAGGATTCTAGTGGTTACTAAAGAGATGTGGGCCACTCCTGACTTCACTTTGTTTTATGGAATTGTGGTGCAAAGGATGTCTCTATCTATGCTTATTAAGAGACTCCTTTTAGTGGAGAATCAAGTGATGTTGTGGTATTTTTTAGATGTTTATAAAAGGCTAGAGATGAGTGTTTTTAGTTGGAGTAGGTATGCCCAAGTGGAATATATGTTGTGGTGATGTCAGAGTGATGCCATATCTATATATGGTCAGTCTATGAGGTCAGATTAAAGTTTTTCAAGTGGAAAAAGAGGATTTTTGATTTTTCAAGATAATATTTTTTCATATAAAAGGATTTTTACCTTATTATAGAGTGTTTTAGGTGGTTTTATGGTCTAAAGGTGTGTTGAATTCAAATTAGAGATTTTTGTTTGCTCTCGTGTTTCCCAATTTGCAGTTGAGAGTATGTTGGTCCTAAAATGGGTTATATGATGTATGGGTTCCCAAAGATGTGGAAGCTCAAAACTTGGTCCAAAAGTGTGTAATGGTTGTATCAAGGTTTACAAGAAGTTTTAGAGGTGGATCTTGACTAGAAGGAGGTTTGTTGACTCTATTTGTTTTAAGATTTTAGGGTTTTGGCCTTTGCTAGAAAAGTGGTATACATTTTAAATTAAGGTATGAGGCTTATTATGTTTAATAGGAAAAATAGGTTGTCAAATAAAGCTTCAAAAATATCTAAAGGTTTGTATTTTTTAAATTATTCATGTTTTTGTCAAGATGTAGCCCTGATTAGATAGTAGGTTTGTGAAAGAAGTATGTTACAGAGGGTGATCTAGGTAATTTAAATTGGTGTGCTTAAGGGTTCATATGAGAGTGTTCTATATGTGAATTTTTAGGTCTTGAATGTGTTTAATGAAATTTATGGGCTCTACAAATTCCAAGTAGGGTTATAAGGAGACTAGACAGGCCTAAAAAGAAGAGTGATTTTTGATTAGTTTCTCCAAAAGAGAAAGGCATGAGTGTTTCTAGGAGAGTTATTAGGTTGGTTTAGAGCATGATTTTTTTTGGTGAGTGGAATGAAGTTTTATTTATGATCCTTAGAGTATCTTAAGAGAGAAGGATAGTAATCTTATAGGGTGGTTTTTCATGGTGTATGGAGATTTTAATATGCTCAAGTGATGCAAGGCTCAAAAAAATTAGGGGGTGTCCCTCTCATATGTTTCTTGATATGTTTCATCATATTTTAGTGGTTTTGTATGTTCTTTATTCATGGGTTGTAGTGCTTGGTTAAACAAGAGTATTTGCATATTGCAAGAGGATGTTATCAAGGCAAGAAGAGGTAGGCTCAAGGTAAGGGGAATTTGTATTATATTTATAAGATGGTCTTCTCTTGATAGTAGTATTTTTAGGTCTTTATGATTATTTGGTGCCCAATTTATCATTGTGTCAAAGGGGGAGAAAGTTCCTATTATGGATTACTTGAAGAGAAATAAGGAAGGTGAGCTGTATATTGTTATATGATGATTGTTGACATCAATGACAAAGGGGGGATTGTTGAATAGTTTTCAATGATGTCATGGTGATGTCATCAAGGTGTCAAAATGAGTGGATGAATTTCCTTGATAGTCTAAAGTGACAATGATAAAGTGTGCATTGTGCTTGTCTTAATATGTTTGAAGGAGGCTTGGTTGATCTTTAGTTTTAGTATGGTTAGAGATGTTTAGGGATGAGTATGGTGATTTGATAATATGAAATGGGTCCTATAAAAATTCAACAATTATTTGAGTACTTGTGTGTATGAGTGTATTTCATCTGGTTGATCATTGTTTTCATCTAGACATTTTGGGTTTAGTGGCTGAAAATATGAGTAGGCAGTTTGCTAGCATCACCATTGCCATGTGTGGATGACTCAAGGAGAGTTGGTCATATGGTTGTGATAAAAATTTTGCCTAGATATTTTTCAATAAATTTTAGGTCATGTAACTAAGTATGATAAATTATATGCAAGTGCAAAGATGGGCTGACATTATTTTCCCAACATAGCCAAATTTGCATAAGGCAAGAAAGAGTCAAGTAAGCAGTTTGGTGATGGAATATCTCACATGTGTGAATGTTTAAAAATAAAATAATCATTTGGGTTATTTTATTTTTTTACCTAGTTTATTTTTACTAAATTTTAGGTCATGCAATGAACTGTGACAAAATATATGCATGTTCAAAGTTGGCCTTCCAAGTAGTTTTTGACATAGTTGGCTCTGTGGCAGAAAAATCTTAGTGGTAAAATTAATGGTGTGATATATTACACATATTAAGGTTTTAGGATAATATTGATATATTTTTAGATTATCCTATGAGAAGATATCATATGATCCAAATTTTAGATCATGTGTCCAAGCGCAACAAAAGTTATTAAGGTCCAAAGTTGGCCTTCTAAGCAGATAAGCAATGGTTCTCATACTTAGTCATTTTTGCATCATGTTAAAGATCAAGACTAGATAGAGATTAAATGGTTTATGAAAATTAATACATATAGATTTATGGTGCACAGTAAGTCAAATGGGTCAAAGTTTTTTATGCTTAAACTGAGTAAAGATGGAGCTCCTTACAAAAAGATCAATAAAACATGTTCACTCTAAGGTGTCAAGATGAAATAAGATGAGGACAAGTGTTTAAGGTTAATGCTAAGAAAAGGTAAAGGATATTGATAGAATGTTGAGTGTCCGTTCTTATAGATTTATTGAATGGTGTGCATTTCATGATAAAGACTTGGTTGATCCATAGAGATCGATGGAGTGCATTAAGTCAAATAGTCAAGATGAAGATCTAATGATGAGCAATAAAAGCTAAAGGTCAAGTTCCTTAAAATAATATAAATAGTGTGTGATTTATCTAAAAATAGAGAGAATGAGATATGGTTTTAGTAACTAAATTTTAACTGTGACTGTTGGCATTTGAATATTTGAATTTTTCAAAGGGAAAAAACTAGATCTTTATATTTTATCCATAACTTTTGATCCACGATGAATTCAAAGGTGCTATAAAAAGAAAAGATTAAGAGGAATAAATGAAGAATATATTTAACATGATTTAAAGATTTGAAATTTTGTATATATAAATATATTGAGGTTTAAAGTTTACTATGTGTTTGACATTTAATTGTTAGAGACCCAGGAAGGATAATTAAGATTGTATTGATGTTGCTTCGATGTTTCATGATGACTTAACTATTGGATAGTATTTTAGAATCCATGAGGATCATTTGTAAATATTTTGGAGGTGTGGTAAATCAATATTGAGTATTAAAAATTCTTAATAATTTGACTATGTGTTTATTCATGATATTCATGTGTACAAGGTCATTATTTGAGTTTATTAAGCGTACACAAAGGTGAGAAAAGACAACTATGATATTTTTAAGAAGTATAAGGGGTCATGTGGAGTGGACCTATGCATTTTATAGTTTTCCTATGTTCTTTTTTTTCTTTAATAAGTATCAAAGAGGTGAATGGTTCATCATAGGACCTAAAAAGTGACTTAGGCTTATTTAAAAGAGAGTTCTGCTTAAGTGTGACCCATGTACGATGCCTTAAGGGTGAAGGCATGTGTTGTGTATGATAAGGAAGATTTTGGAATTAATAATTCATGAATGATTTATAAATAGTGATATTAAATGTGATGGTTTCTAGACTTGAAGAGAAGCTTGTAGGTGTGGAGTATGCATTGAAGCAAAGAATAGAGGATAGGCAGTGTGCCTATTTGATATGTAGAGTAGGATTTGGACTAAGTGTATGAGTTATAGGTCATATTTATGATGATAAAAAGTTATATTATATATTTTTAGTTTGAGTTTATGCGAAGAGGTCTGAGTATGCATATGAGTATAGTTTGAGTCAAGAAGGAGGGAGTTTATGGCATGCTTATATGAGGGGCTTGTATGATATAGAAAAAGAGTTAGTGTAGGGGTTAGATAATTAGTGATACATCATCAGTCGTTTAAGAAATTAGTTCTAAGTTGGAGGTGTTCACTTCAAATGAGGGTCTAAAGAACTTAATTTTCTTTAGGAGTAGTTGTTCATTATGAAACAAGTGTTTCACTAAAGGCCTTTGTTGATGAGGACTTGAGCAAGGTTTCTGGTCTAAAAGACTTAACCATTTCCTTTTTTGTAACATATTATAGGATAATAAGTCATGTGTTATAGGTTTGAGAGTGGGTTTTATTCCTCATGAGGGTTTCCCACAAGAATTTTTTTTTGTGTGTTTGATATTGTGTATGAATTGAATAAATGAATGAGCTCCCTTGTTAATGTTACTTGATCAAGTTGATATATGATAATTTTTTAATAGTTTGAAAGGATCAAAATTAAAATTTAAATATCTAAGCTCAGTGACTCACCACCTTGTGATTTTACCTCTAATACAAAACCCTAAGGTTAGGGTTAAATTTTAGAGTTCATGTCTACAAGTAGACTAGTATATCACATCTACTAGGAAAGTGTCACTAAAATGTGGATAAAATAGAAATTTGGGAATCAAGTATGCCTCATACCTTCTTATAGGGGTTTATCATGTTTTTTAGAATCCTTTTGATCTATTTGGACCCTAGGAGAGTCTCATAGTTGGATATTTTGGTCTACAAACACCATCATATTGCTAAGGGAGCATACTTACCACCTGAGGAACATTTTCAAATGCTCAAAACTTTATGGATGATTTTCATGGGGAACCAAGAACTTAAAATAAGGTAGAGGGGTTTATCAACATGCATATAGTGCATTTGGTTTAAAGGTTTTGGTCATTAACCTGTATGAATCATTGCTAAGAGTCCTAAGCACTCATAAAACCTATCTTCAACACTAATAGGGACCCAAATAGGAGTATTTGGTGATAAATGAATCAAAATATTCGAATAAATACCTGAGAAACACCTTGATCATGTTTCCAACTTAGAGGAGACCATGACCATGGTACTTGATTGTATGAAGGCTATACATACACCTCCAAAAAGTGTAAATTTATAAGGTTTTGAGAAGAAAATGGGATATAAGACTTGAAAAAGAATTAAAAATAATAA